>CM026390.1:106778497-106863628 GCA_014843695.1 Archivesica marissinica
CACCACCAACCACCACCACACAACAACAACCCCAACAACCACCACCAAACAACAACCACACCAACCACCACCACCACCACCACCAAACAACCATCACCAGCACCACCAAATAACAATCACCACCTAACAACCAACAACAACAACCACCACCACAGAACAACCACACAACAACAAAAACCACCACATAGCAACAACCACCACACCAACAACAACCACACAACAACAACCACCACCAAACAACCACCACCATCAAACCACCACCACCACACAATAACAACCACCACCACACAACAAAAACCACCACCACACAACAACAACCACCACCAAACAACAACAACCACACCAACCACCACCACCACATCACAACAACCACCACCACCAAACAACAACATCCACCAAACCAACCACACAACAACAAAAACCACCACATAACAACAACCACCACATAGCAACAACCACCACACAACAACAACCACCAGTAACAACATAGCAACAACACCGGTAACAACACCGGTAACAACACTAGCAACAACACCGGTAACAACACCGGTAACAAAACGGGTAACAACACCGGTAACAACACTAGCAACAACACGGGTAACAACACCGGCAACAACACGGGTAAAAACACCGGTACTATCACCTGTAACAACAATAGCAACAACACGCGTAACAACACCGGCAACAACACCGGCAACAACACCGGTAACAACACCGGCAACAACACGGGTAACAACACCGGCAACAACACGGGTAACAACACCGGCAACAACACCGGTAACAACACCGGTAACAACACCGGTAACAACACCGGTAACAACACCGGTAACAACATCGGTAACAACATCGGTAACAACACCGGTAACAACACTAGCAACAACACCGATAACAACATCGGTAACAACACCGGTAACAACATCGGTAACAACACTAGCAACAACACCGGTAACAACATCGGTAACAACACCGGTAACAACACTAGCAACAACACCGGTAACAACACTAGCAACAACACCGGCAACAACACCGGTAACAACACCGGTAACAACACCGGCAACAACACCGGCACACCACTAGCAACAAAACACCGGTAACAACACCGGTAACACACCGGTACAACACCGGTAACACCACCGGTAACAACCGCCACCACAACACCGGTAACAACGCCATCAACACACACCGGTAACAACACTGGTAACAACAACGGCAACAACACCGGTAACAACCGGCAACAACACGGCAACAACACCGGTAACAAAACACGGTAAAAACACCGGTAACAACCCGGTAACCCACCGGTAACAACACCAACAACACCGGCAACAACACCAGGAACACAACACCGGCAACAACACCGGTAACAACACTAGCAACAACACCGGTAACAACACCGGTAACAACACTAGCAACAACACCGGTAACAACACCGGTAACAACACCGGTAACAACACCGGTAACAACACCGGTAACAACACCGGCAACAACACCGGTAACAACACCGGTAACAACGCCACCAACACATCGGTAGCAACGCCACAACAACAGGTAACAACGCCACCAACAACATCGGTAACAAACCACCAACAACACCGGTAACAACGCCACCAACAACACGGTAACAACGCCACCAACAACACCGGTAACAACGCCACCAACAACACCGGTAACAACGCCACCAACAACACCGGTAACAACGCCACAACAACACCGGTAACAAACCCACCAACAAAAAACCGGTAACAACGCCACCAACAACACCGGTAACAACGCCACCAACAGCATCGGTAACAACGCCACCAACAACATCGGTAACAACGCCATCAAAAACACCGGTAACAACACCGGTAACAACACCGGCAACAACACCGGTAACAACACCGTTAACAACACCGGTAACAGCACCGGTAACAACGCCGGTAACAACGCCACCAACAACATCGGTAACAACGCCACCAACAACACCGGTAACAACGCCATCTACAACATCGGTAACAACGCCACCAACAACACCGGTAACAACGCCACCAACAACATTGGTAGCAACGCCACCAACAACACGGTAGCAACGCCACCAACAACATCGGTAACAACGCCACCAACAACACCGGTAACAACGCCACCAACACATCGGTAGCACACGCCACCAACACTCGGTAACAACGACAACCCCACCACAAACACCGGTAACAACCAACGCCACCAACAACACCGGTACAACGCCACCAACAACACCGGTAACAACACCACCAACAACACCGGTAACAACACCGGTAACAACACCGGTAACAACACCGGCAACAACACCGGCAACAACACCGGTAACAACACCAGCAACAACACCGGTAACAACGCCGGTAACAACACCGGCAACAACACCGGTAACAACACCGGCAACAACACCGGTAACAACACTAGCAACAACACCGGTAACACGCCACCAACAACACCGGTAACAACGCCACCAACAACATCGGTAACAACGCCATCACAACATCGTTCACACACCAACGCCACCAACAACATCGAACAACGCACCAACAACATTGGTAGCAACGCCACCAACAACATCGGTAGCAACGCCACCAACACCATCGGTAACAACGCCACCAACAACACCGGTAACAACGCCACCAACAACATCGGTAGCAACGCCACCAACAACATCGGTAACAACGCCACCAACAACACCGGTAATACCGCCACCAACAACACCGGTAACAACGCCACCAACAAAACCGGTAACAACGCCACCAACAACACCGGTAACAACGCCACCAACAGCATCGGTAACAACGCCACCAACAACATCGGTAACAACGCCATCAACAACACCGGTAACAACACCGGCAACAACACCGGCAACAACACCGGCAACAACACCGGCAACAACACTAGCAACAACACCGGTAACAACACCGGTAACAACACCGGTAACAACACCGGTAACAACACCGGTAACAACACCGGTAACAACACCCGTAACACCACCGGTAACAACGCCACCAAGAACACCGGTAACAACGCCATCAACAACACCGGTAACAACACCGGTAACAACACCGGCCGGCAACAACACCGGTAACAACACTAGCAACAACACCGGTAACAACATCGGTAGCAACGCCACCAACAACATCGGTAACCACGCCACCAACAACACCGGTAACAACGCCACCAACAACACCGGTAACAACGCCACCAACAAAACCTGTAACAACGCCACCAACAACATCGGTAACAACGCCATCAACAACACCGGTAACAACGCCACCAACAACACCGGTAACAACGCCACCAACAAAACCGGTAACAACGCCACCAACAACATCTGTAACAACGCCACCAACAGCATCGGTAACAACGCCACCAACAACATCGGTAACAACGCCATCAACAACACCGGTAACAACACCGGCAACAACACCGGCAACAACACCGGCAACAACACCGGCAACAACACCGGCAACAACACTAGCAACAACACCGGTAACAACACCGGTAACAACACCGGTAACACCACCGGTAACAACGCCACCAAGAACACCGGTAACAACGCCATCAACAACACCGGTAACAACACCGGTAACAACACCGGTAACAACACCGGCAACAACACCGGTAACAACACTAGCAACAACACCGGTAACAACACCGGTAACAACACCGGTAACAACGCCACCAAGAACACCGGTAACAACGCTATCAACAACACCGGTAACAACACGGTACAACACCGGTAACAACACCTGTAACAACACCGGCAACAACACCGGCAACAACACCGGTAACAACACCGGTAACAACACCGGTAACAACACCGGTAACAACACCGGTAACAACACCGGTAACAACACCGGCAACAACACCGGCAACAACACCGGTAACAACACCGGTAACAACACCGGTAACAACACCGGTAACAACACCGGTAACAACACCGGTAACAACACCGGTAACAACACCGGCAACAACACCGGTAACAACACCGGTAACAACACCGGTAACAGCACCGGTAACAACACCGGTAACAACGCCGGTAACAACACCGGTAACAACACCGGTAACAACACCGGTAATAACACCGGTAACAACATCGGTAACAACATCGGTAACAACACCGGTAACAACACTAGCAACAACACCGATAACAACATCGGTAACAACACCGGTAACAACATCGGTAACAACACTAGCAACAACACCGGTAACAACATCGGTAACAACACCGGTAACAACACTAGCAACAACACCGGTAACAACACTAGCAACAACACCGGCAACAACACCGGTAACAACACCGGTAACAACACCGGCAACAACACCGGCAACAACACTAGCAACAACACCGGTAACAACACCGGTAACAACACCGGTAACAACACCGGTAACACCACCGGTAACAACGCCACCAAGAACACCGGTAACAACGCCATCAACAACACCGGTAACAACACTGGTAACAACACCGGCAACAACACCGGTAACAACACCGGCAACAACACCGGCAACAACACCGGTAACAACACCGGTAACAACGCCGGTAACAACACCGGTAACAACGCCGGTAACACCACCGGTAACAATGCCATCAACAACACCGGCAACAACACCGGAAAACAACACCGGCAACAACACCGGTAACACACACCACACACCGGTAACACCCAACACACGGTAACAACGCCACCAACAACACCGGTAACAACCCCACCAACACCGGTAACAACGCCACCAACAACACGGTAACAACGCCACCAACAACATCGGTACAACGCCACCACAATGGTACAACGCCACCAACAACACGGTAGCAACCCACCAACAACATCGGTAACACGCCACCAACAACACCGGTAACACGCCACCAACAACATCGGTAGCAACGCCACCAACAACATCGGTAACAACGCCACCAACAACACCGGTAATAACGCCACCAACAACACCGTAACAACGCCACCAACAAAACCAGTAACAACGCCACCACAACACCGGTAACAACGCCACCAACAGCATCGGTAACAACGCCACCAACAACATCGGTAACAACGCCATCAACAACACCGGTAACAACACCGGTAACAACACCGGCAACAACACCGGTAACAACACCGTTAACAACACCGGTAACAGCACCGGTAACAACGCCGGTAACAACGCCACCAACAACATCGGTAACAACGCCACCAACAACACCGGTAACAACGCCATCTACAACATCGGTAACAACGCCACCAACAACACCGGTAACAACGCCACCAACAACATCGGTAACAACGCCACCAACAACATCGGTAACAACGCCACCAACAACACCGGTAGCAACGCCACCAACAACATCGGTAGCAACGCCACCAACAACATTGGTAGCAACGCCACCAACAACATCGGTAGCAACGCCACCAACAACATCGGTAACAACGCCACCAACAACACCGGTAACAACGCCACCAACAACATCGGTAGCAACGCCACCAACAACATCGGTAACAACGCCACCAACAACACCGGTAATAACGCCACCAACAACACCGGTAACAACGCCACCAACAAAACCGGTAACAACGCCACCAACAACACCGGTAACAACGCCACCAACAGCATCGGTAACAACGCCACCAACAACATCGGTAACAACGCCATCAACAACACCGGTAACAACACCGGCAACAACACCGGCAACAACACCGGCAACAACACCAGCAACAACACCGGAACAACACCGGTAACAACACCGGTAACAACACCGGTAACAACACCGGTAACAACACCGGTAACAACACCCGTAACACCACCGGTAACAACGCCACCAAGAACACCGGTAACAACGCCATCAACAACACCGGTAACAACACCGGTAACAACACCGGCAACAACACCGGTAACAACACTAGCAACAACACCGGTAACAACATCGGTAGCAACGCCACCAACAACATCGGTAACAACGCCACCAACAACACCGGTAACAACGCCACCAACAACACCGGTAACAACGCCACCAACAAAACTTGTAACAACGCCACCAACAACATCGGTAACAACGCCACCAACAACACCGGTAACAACGCCACCAACAACACCGGTAACAACGCCACCAACAAAACCGGTAACAACGCCACCAACAACATCTGTAACAACGCCACCAACACATCGGTAACAACGCCACCAACAACATCTGTAACAACGCCACCAACAGCATCGGTAACAACGCCACCAACAACATCGGTAACAACGCCATCAACAACACCGGTAACAACACCGGCAACAACACCGGCAACAACACCGGCAACAACACCGGCAACAACACTAGCAACAACACCGGTAACAACACCGGTAACACCACCGGTAACAACGCCACCAAACACCGGTAACAACGCCATCAACAACACCGGTAACAACACCGGTACAACACCGGTAACAACACCGGCAACAACACCGTACAACACTACAACACCGGTACAACACCGAACAACACCGGTAACACCCAACAACACCGGTAACAACACCAGCAACAACACGGTAACAACACCGGTAACAACACCGGTAACAAAACGGGTAACAACACCGGTAACAACACTAGCAACAACATCGGTAACAACACCGGTAACAAAACGGGTAACAACACCGGTAACAACACTAGCAACAACACGGGTAACAACACCGGCAACAACACGGGTAAAAACACGGTACTAACACCTGTAACAACACTAGCAACAACACGGGTAACAACACCGGTAATAACGCCGGTAACAACACCGGCAACAACACCGGCAATAACACCGGTAACAACACCGGCAACAACACGGGTAACAACACCGGCAACAACACCGGTAACAACACCGGTAACAACACCGGTAACAACACCGGTAACAACACCGGTAACAACACCGGCAACAACACCGGTAACAACACTAGCAACAACACCGGCAACAACACCGGTAACAACACCGGCAACAACACCGGCAACAACACCGGCAACAACACCGGTAACAACACCGGCAACAACACCGGTAACAACACCAGCAACAACACCGGCAACAACACCGGTAACAACACTAGCAACAACACCGGTAACAACACCGGTAGCAACACCAGCAACAACACCGGCAACAACACCAGCAACAACACCTTAACAACACCAACAACACCGGTAACAACACCAACAACATCGGTAACAACGCCACCAACATCGGTAACAACGCACCAACACACCGTAACACACGGTAACAACACCGGTAACAACACCGGCAACAACACCGGTAACAACACCGGCAACAACACCGGTAACAACACCAGCAACAACACCGGTAACAACACCGGTAACAACACCGGTAACAACACCGGCAACAACACCGGTAACAACACCGGCAACAACACCGGTAACAACACCGGTAACAACACCGGCAACAACACCGGTAACAACACCGGTAACAACACCGGTAACAACACCGGTAACAACACCGGCAACAACACCGGTAACAACACCGGCAACAACACCGGTAACAACACCGGTAACAACACCGGCAACAACACCGGTAACAACACCGGTAACAACACCGGCAACAACACCGGTAACAACACCGGCAACAACACCGGTAACAACAACATCGTAACAACCACCAACAACATCGGTAGCAACGCCACCAACAACACCGGTAACAACGCCACCAACAACACCGGTAACAACGCCACCAACAACAGGTACAACGCCACCAACAAACCCACCAACAACATCGTAACAACGCCACCAACAACACCGGTAACAACGCCACCAACAACATCGGTAGCAACGCCACCAACAACATCGGTAACAACGCCACCAACAACACCGGTAATAACGCCACCAACAACACCGGTAACAACGCCACCAACAAAACCGGTAACAACGCCACCAACAACACCGGTAACAACGCCACCAACAGCATCGGTAACAACGCCACCAACAACATCGGTAACAACGCCATCAACAACACCGGTAACAACACCGGCAACAACACCGGCAACAACACCGGCAACAACACCGGCAACAACACTAGCAACAACACCGGTAACAACACCGGTAACAACACCGGTAACAACACCGGTAACAATACCGGTAACAACACCCGTAACACCACCGGTAACAACGCCACCAAGAACACCGGTAACAACGCCATCAACAACACCGGTAACAACACCGGTAACAACACCGGCAACAACACCGGTAACAACACTAGCAACAACACCGGTAACAACATCGGTAGCAACGCCACCAACAACATCGGTAACAACGCCACCAACAACACCGGTAACAACGCCACCAACAACACCGGTAACAACGCCACCAACAACACCGGTAACAACGCCACCAACAACACCGGTAACAACGCCACCAACAACACCGGTAACAACGCCACCAACAACACCGGTAACAACGCCACCAACAACACCGGTAACAACGCCACCAACAAAACCGGTAACAACGCCACCAACAACATCTGTAACAACGCCACCAACAGCATCGGTAACAACGCCACCAACAACATCGGTAACAACGCCATCAACAACACCGGTAACAACACCGGCAACAACACCGGCAACAACACCGGCAACAACACCGGCAACAACACCGGTAACAACACTAGCAACAACACCGGTAACAACACCGGTAACAACACCGGTAACAACGCCACCAAGAACACCGGTAACAACGCCATCAACAACACCGGTAACAACATCGGTACAACACCGGTAACAACACCTGTAACAACACCGGCAACAACACCGGCAACAACACCGGTAACAACACCGGTAACACCACCGGTAACAACACCGGTAACAACGCCGGTAACACCACCGGTAACAATGCCATCAACAACACCGGCAACAACACCGGTAACAACACCGGTAACAACACCGGTAACAACACCGGTAACAACGCCGGTGACACCACCGGTAACAACACCGGTAACAACACCGGCAACAACACCGGTAACAACACCGGTAACAACACCGGTAACAGCACCGGTAACAACACCGGTAACAACGCCGGTAACAACACCGGTAACAACACCGGTAACAACACCGGTAATAACACCGGTAACAACATCGGTAACAACATCGGTAACAACACCGGTAACAACACTAGCAACAACACCGAAAACAACATCGGTAACAGCACCGGTAACAACATCGGTAACAACACTAGCAACAACACCGGTAACATCATCGGTAACAACACCGGTAACAACACTAGCAACAACACCGGTAACAACACTAGCAACAACATGGGCAACAACACCGGTAACAACACCGGTAACAACACCGGCAACAACACCGGCAACAACACCGGCAACAACACTAGCAACAACACCGGTAACAACACCGGTAACAACACCGGTAACAACACCGGTAACACCACCGGTAACAACGCCACCAAGAACACCGGTAACAACGCCATCAACAACACCGGTAACAACACTGGTAACAACACCGGCAACAACACCGGTAACAACACCGGCAACAACACCGGCAACAACACCGGTAACAACACCGGTAACAACGCCGGTAACAACACCGGTAACAACGCCGGTAACACCACCGGTAACAATGCCATCAACAACACCGGCAACAACACCGGTAACAACACCGGTAACAACGCCGGTAACACCACCGGTAACAACACCGGTAACAACACCGGTAACAACACCGGCAACAACACCGGTAACAACACCGTTAACAACACCGGTAACAGCACCGGTAACAACGCCGGTAACAACGCCACCAACAACATCGGTAACAACGCCACCAACAACACCGGTAACAACGCCATCTACAACATCGGTAACAACGCACCAACAACACCGGTAACAACCCCACCAACAACATCGGTAACAACGCCACCAACAACATCGGTAACAAAGCCACCAACAACATCGGTAGCAACGCCACCAACAACACCGGTAGCAACGCCACCAACAACATCGGTAGCAACGCCACCAACAACATTGGTAGCAACGCCACCAACAACATCGGTAGCAACGCCACCAACAACATCGGTAACAACGCCACCAACAACACCGGTAACAACGCCACCAACAACATCGGTAGCAACGCCACCAACAACATCGGTAACAACGCCACCAACAACACCGGTAATAACGCCACCAACAACACCGGTAACAACGCCACCAACAAAACCGGTAACAACGCCACCAACAACACCGGTAACAACGCCACCAACAGCATCGGTAACAACGCCACCAACAACATCGGTAACAACGCCATCAACAACACCGGTAACAACACCGGCAACAACACCGGCAACAACACCGGCAACAACACCGGCAACAACACTAGCAACAACACCGGTAACAACACCGGTAACAACACCGGTAACAACACCGGTAACAATACCGGTAACAACACCCGTAACACCACCGGTAACAACGCCACCAAGAACACCGGTAACAACGCCATCAACAACACCGGTAACAAAACCGGTAACAACACCGGCAACAACACCGGTAACAACACTAGCAACAACACCGGTAACAACATCGGTAGCAACGCCACCAACAACATCGGTAACAACGCCACCAACAACACCGGTAACAACGCCACCAACAACACCGGTAACAACGCCACCAACAAAACCGGTAACAACGCCACCAACAACACCTGTAACAACGCCACCTACAGCATCGGTAACAACGCCACCAACAACATCGGTAACAACGCCATCAACAACACCGGTAACAACACCGGCAACAACACCGGCAACAACACCGGCAACAACACCGGCAACAACACTAGCAACAACACCGGTAACAACACCGGTAACACGACCGGTAACAACGCCACCAAGAACACCGGTAACAACGCCATCAACAACACCGGTAACAACACCGGTAACAACACCGGTAACAACACCGGTAACAACACCGGTAACAACACCGGTAACAACACCGGCAACAACACCGGTAACAACACTAGCAACAACACCGGTAACAACACCGGTAACAACACCGGTAACAACGCCACCAAGAACACCGGTAACAACGCCATCAACAACACCGGTAACAACATCGGTACAACACCGGTAACAACACCTGTAACAACACCGGCAACAACACCGGCAACAACACCGGTAACAACACCGGTAACACCACCGGTAACAACACCGGTAACAACGCCGGTAACACCACCGGTAACAATGCCATCAACAACACCGGCAACAACACCGGTAACAACACCGGTAACAACACCGGTAACAACACCGGCAACAACACCGGTAACAACACCGGTAACAACACCGGTAACAGCACCGGTAACAACACCGGTAACAACGCCGGTAACAACGCCACCAACAACATCGGTAACAACGCCATCTACAACATCGGTAACAACGCCACCAACAACATCGGTAACAACGCCACCAACAACACCGGTAACAACGCCATCTACAACATCGGTAACAACGCCACCAACAACATCGGTAACAACGCCACCAACAACATCGGTAACAACGCCACCAACAACACCGGTAACAACGCCATCTACAACATCGGTAGCAACGCCATCAACAACATCGGTAACAACGCCACCAACAACACCGGTAGCAACGCCACCAACAACATCGGTAACAACGCCACGAACAACATTGGTAACAACGCCACCAACAACACCGGTAGCAACGCCATCAACAACACCCGGTAACAACGCCACCAACAACACCGGTAGCAACGCCACCAACAGCATCGGTAACAACGCCACCAACAACATCGGTAACAACGCCATCAACAACACCCGGTAACAACGCCACCAACAACATCGGTAACACCGCCACCAACAACACCGGTAACAACGCCATCAACAACACCGGTTACAACGCCATCAACAACACCCGGTAACAACGCCACCAACAACACTAGTAACAACAGGAGCAACAACACCAGCAACAACACTAGCAACAACACCGGTAACAACACCGGTAACAACACCGGTAACAACACCGGTAACACCACCGGTAACAACGCCACCAAGAACACCGGTAACAACACCATCAACAACACCGGTAACAACACTGGTAACAACACCGGCAACAACACCGGTAACAACACCGGCAACAACACCGGCAACAACACCGGTAACAACACCGGTAACAACGCCGGTAACAACACCGGTAACAACGCCGGTAACACCACCGGTAACAATGCCATCAACAACACCGGCAACAACACCGGAAAACAACACCGGCAACAACACCGGTAACAACACCGGTAACAACACCGGTAACAACACCGGTAACAACGCCGGTAACACCACCGGTAACAACACCGGTAACAACACCGGTAACAACACCGGCAACAACACCGGTAACAACACCGTTAACAACACCGGTAACAGCACCGGTAACAACGCCGGTAACAACGCCACCAACAACATCGGTAACAACGCCACCAACAACACCGGTAACAACGCCATCTACAACATCGGTAACAACGCCACCAACAACACCGGTAACAACGCCACCAACAACATCGGTAACAACGCCACCAACAACATCGGTAACAACGCCACCAACAACATCGGTAGCAACGCCACCAACAACACCGGTAGCAACGCCACCAACAACATCGGTAGCAACGCCACCAACAACATTGGTAGCAACGCCACCAACAACATCGGTAGCAACGCCACCAACAACATCGGTAACAACGCCACCAACAACACCGGTAACAACGCCACCAACAACATCGGTAGCAACGCCACCAACAACATCGGTAACAACGCCACCAACAACACCGGTAATAACGCCACCAACAAAACCGGTAACACCGCCACCAACAACACCGGTAACAACGCCACCAATAGCATCGGTAACAACGCCACCAACAACATCGGTAACAACGCCATCAACAACACCGGTAACAACACCGGCAACAACACCGGCAACAACACCGGCAACAACACCGGCAACAACACTAGCAACAACACCGGTAACAACACCGGTAACAACACCGGTAACAACACCGGTAACAACACCGGTAACAACACCCGTAACACCACCGGTAACAACGCCACCAAGAACACCGGTAACAACGCCATCAACAACACCGGTAACAACACCGGTAACAACACCGGCAACAACACCGGTAACAACACTAGCAACAACACCGGTAACAACATCGGTAGCAACGCCACCAACAACATCGGTAACAACGCCACCAACAACACCGGTAACAACGCCACCAACAACACCGGTAACAACGCCACCAACAAAACCGGTAACAACGCCACCAACAACATCGGTAACAACGCCACCAACAACACCGGTAACAACGCCACCAACAACATCGGTAACAACGCCATCAACAACACCCGGTAACAACGCCACCAACAACATCGGTAACACCGCCACCAACAACACCGGTAACAACGCCATCAACAACACCGGTTACAACGCCATCAACAACACCCGGTAACAACGCCACCAACAACACTAGTAACAACAGGAGCAACAACACCGGCAACAACACCGGCAACAACACCGGTAACAACACCGGAACAACACCGGTAACAACACCGGTAACACCACCGGTAACAACGCCACCAAGAACACCGGTAACAACGCCATCAACAACACCGGTAACAACACTGGTAACAACACCGGCAACAACACCGGTAACAACACCGGCAACAACACCGGCAACAACACCGGTAACAACACCGGTAACAACACCGGTAACAACACCGGTAACAACGCCGGTAACACCACCGGTAACAATGCCATCAACAACACCGGCAACAACACCGGAAAACAACACCGGCAACAACACCGGTAACAACACCGGTAACAACACCGGTAACAACACCGGTAACAACGCCGGTAACACCACCGGTAACAACACCGGTAACAACACCGGTAACAACACCGGCAACAACACCGGTAACAACACCGTTAACAACACCGGTAACAGCACCGGTAACAACGCCGGTAACAACGCCACCAACAACATCGGTAACAACGCTACCAACAACACCGGTAACAACGCCATCTACAACATCGGTAACAACGCCACCAACAACACCGGTAACAACGCCACCAACAACATCGGTAACAACGCTACCAACAACACCGGTAACAACGCCATCTACAACATCGGTAACAACGCCACCAACAACACCGGTAACAACGCCACCAACAACATCGGTAACAACGCCACCAACAACATCGGTAACAACGCCACCAACAACATCGGTAGCAACGCCACCAACAACACCGGTAGCAACGCCACCAACAACATCGGTAGCAACGCCACCAACAACATTGGTAGCAACGCCACCAACAACATCGGTAGCAACGCCACCAACAACATCGGTAACAACGCCACCAACAACACCGGTAACAACGCCACCAACAACATCGGTAGCAACGCCACCAACAACATCGGTAACAACGCCACCAACAACACCGGTAATAACGCCACCAACAACACCGGTAACAACGCCACCAACAAAACCGGTAACAACGCCACCAACAACACCGGTAACAACGCCACCAACAGCATCGGTAACAACGCCACCAACAACATCGGTAACAACGCCATCAACAACACCGGTAACAACACCGGCAACAACACTGGCAACAACACCGGCAACAACACCGGCAACAACACTAGCAACAACACCGGTAACAACACCGGTAACAACACCGGTAACAACACCCGTAACACCACCGGTAACAACGCCACCAAGAACACCGATAACAACGCCATCAACAACACCGGTAACAACACCGGTAATAACACCGGCAACAACACCGGTAACAACACTAGCAACAACACCGGTAACAACATCGGTAGCAACGCCACCAACAACATCGGTAACAACGCCACCAACAACACCGGTAACAACGCAACCAACAACACCGGTAACAACGCCACCAACAAAACCGGTAACAACGCCACCAACAGCATCGGTAACAACGCCACCAACAACATCGGTAACAACGCCATCAACAACACCGGTAACAACACCGGCAACAACACCGGCAACAACACCGGCAACAACACCGGCAACAACACTAGCAACAACACCGGTAACAACACCGGTAACACCACCGGTAACAACGCCACCAAGAACACCGGTAACAACGCCATCAACAACACCGGTAACAACACCGGTAACAACACCGGTAACAACACCGGCAACAACACCGGTAACAACACTAGCAACAACACCGGTAACAACACCGGTAACAACACCGGTAACAACGCCACCAAGAACACCGGTAACAACGCCATCAACAACACCGGTAACAACATCGGTACAACACCGGTAACAACACCTGTAACAACACCGGCAACAACACCGGCAACAACACCGGTAACAACACCGGTAACACCAACCGGTAACAACACCGGTAACAACGCCGGTAACACCACCGGTAACAATGCCATCAACAACACCGGCAACAACACCGGTAACAACACCGGTAACAACACCGGTAACAACACCGGCAACAACACCGGTAACAACACCGGTAACAACACCGGTAACAGCACCGGTAACAACACCGGTAACAACGCCGGTAACAACGCCACCAACAACATCGGTAACAACGCCATCTACAACATCGGTAACAACGCCACCAACAACATCGGTAACAACGCCACCAACAACACCGGTAACAACGCCATCTACAACATCGGTAACAACGCCACCAACAACATCGGTAACAACGCCACCAACAACATCGGTAACAACGCCACCAACAACACCGGTAACAACGCCATCTACAACATCGGTAGCAACGCCATCAACAACATCGGTAACAACGCCACCAACAACACCGGTAGCAACGCCACCAACAACATCGGTAACAACGCCACGAACAACATTGGTAACAACGCCACCAACAACACCGGTAGCAACGCCATCAACAACACCCGGTAACAACGCCACCAACAACACCGGTAGCAACGCCACCAACAGCATCGGTAACAACGCCACCAACAACATCGGTAACAACGCCATCAACAACACCCGGTAACAACGCCACCAACAACATCGGTAACACCGCCACCAACAACACCGGTAACAACGCCATCAACAACACCGGTTACAACGCCATCAACAACACCCGGTAACAACGCCACCAACAACACTAGTAACAACAGGAGCAACAACACCAGCACGAACACAAGCATATTAATGTTAATGCTCCTGTTTATTTCAGTTATATTACAAGTTATTCTAGTATATGGGTGTTACCGTCGCATGTTACGTTGTACAATTCACCATGTGATACAGACTGTAGGGACTTACTGTTGTACGTGGATGATGGTCATTTAATAATGCTACCTGGCGTGTCTCTGCTCTGCCCGTGTGAATAAACGGAAGGAATTGGTTCTGGGTCGTCGCACGCTGGCAAGTATGTGTTGCAATCAAGCAGACCATAGTTTGATGTTTTAATGTGGAACCAGTGAATGTTTGCATGTCTTATTTATTGTGAGTTCGGTGCATCTGTGGCATCTGTGTTCATTTTAAGGATACTTTTTATGTGAGTTTATTTCAGAACTATTTGCTCTGGCGCATGGATTAGTAAACAGTCATATGATCTTATTATTGAAAATAACAATACGATATTGTAAAGTATTTAAACATTCCTTGCATCACCAAATTGAACCAAGAATATGCCGTGTCCAGGAGACAAGAACCGATGATAAAATAACAATTTTGGTTTGTTCTACCTCTGTGAGCACTATCTCCTTAATTAGAGTCCTTTATGGCCATTGGCCGCTTGTCTATATGTATACATTCCATTTATGAACCGGTGTTTGTAAGCATTGACACATGGTGGACACTCTGCATGGTTATGCTATGATTGCATTGTGTTTTACTTCAAATAGAAGCCATGGAGTTTACAGAACTGCATGTGTTATAAGTTAAATTTTGTTTTGGACTGAGAATTTGACTGTGACAGATGGTCGGTCTACAATACTAACGACAACATGTATCGATGTGACAGATGGTCGGTCTACAATATTAACGACAACATTTATCGATGTGACAGATGGTCGGTCTACAATACTAAGGACAACAGTTATTGATGTGACAGATGGTCGGTCTACAGTACTAAGGACACCAGTTATCGATGTGACAGATGGTCGGTCTACAGTACTAAGGACACCAGTTATCGATGTGACAGATGGTCGGTCTACAATACTAAGGACAACAGTTATCGATGTGACAGATGGTCTGTCTACAGTACTAAGGACACCAATTATCGATGTGACAGATGGTCTGTCTACAGTACTAAGGACAACAGTTATCGATGTGACAGATGGTCTGTCTACAGTACTAAGGACACCAGTTATCGATGTGACAGATGGTATGTCTACAATACTAAGGACAACAGTTATCGATGTGACAGATGGTCGGTCTACAGTACTAAGGACACCAGTTATCGATGTGCACCCATCAGACAGATGGTCGGTCAACAGTACTAAGGACACCAGTTATCGATGTGCATCCACTAAGGACCCCAGTTATCGATGTGCATCCACTAAGGACACCAGTTATCGATGTGCATCCACTAAATACACCAGTTATCGATGTGCATCCACTAAGGACACCAGTTATCGATGTGCATCCATCAGACAGATGGTCGGTCTACAGTACTAAGGACACCAGTTATCGATGTGCATCCACTAAGGACCCCAGTTATCGATGTGCATCCACTAAGGACACCCGTTATCGATGTGCATCCACTAAATACACCAGTTATCGATGTGCATCCACTAAGGACACCAGTTATCGATGTGCATCCACTAAGGACACCAGTTATCGGTGTGCATCCACCAGTTATTGATTTGCATCCACTAATGACACCAGTTATCGATGTGCATCCACTAAGGACAACAGTTATCGATGTGCATCCACTAAGGACACCAGTTATCGATTTGC
This sequence comes from Archivesica marissinica, assembly GCA_014843695.1. Classification (NCBI taxonomy): domain Eukaryota; kingdom Metazoa; phylum Mollusca; class Bivalvia; order Venerida; family Vesicomyidae; genus Archivesica; species Archivesica marissinica. The sequence continues at coordinate 106,796,456 of CM026390.1, forward strand.
ATCCATCAGCAGTAATCGATGTGCATCCATCAGCAGTTATCGATGTGCATCCATCAGCAGTTATCGATGTGCATCCATCAGCAGTTATCGGTGTGCATCCATCAGCAGTTATCGATGTGCATCCACTAAGGACACCAGTTATCGATATGCATACACTAAGGACACCAGTTATCGATGTGCATCCACTAAGGACACAAGTTATCGATGTGCATCCACTAAGGTCACCAGTTATTGATATGCATCCACTAAGGACACCAGTTATCGATGTGCATCCATCAGCAGTTATCGATGTGCATCCATCAGCAGTTATCGGTGTGCATCCATCAGCAGTTATCGATATGCATCCATCAGCAGTTATCGATGTGCATCCATCAGCAGTTATCGATGTGCATCCATCAGTAGTTATCGATGTGCATCCATCAGCAGTTATCGATGTGCATCCATCAGCAGTTATCGGTGTGCATCCATCAGCAGTTATCGGTGTGCATCCATCAGCAGTTATCGATGTGCATCCAATAAGGACACCAGATATCGATATGCATCAACTAAGGACATCAGTTATCGATGTGCATCCATCAGCAGTTATCGATGTGCATCCATCAGCAGTTATCGATATGCATCCATCAGCAGTTATCGGTGTGCATCCCTCAGCAGTTATCGATGTGCATCCATAAGCAGTTATCGATGTGCATCCATCAGCAGTTATCGATGTGCATCCATCAGCAGTTATCGGTGTGCATCCATCAGCAGTTATCGATGTGCATACATCAGCAGTTATCGATGTGCATCCATCAGCAGTTATCGATGTGCATCCATCAGCAGTTATCGATGTGCATCCATCAGCAGTTATCGATGTGCATCCATCAGCAGTTATCGATGTGCATCCATCAGCAGTTATCGGTGTGCATCCATCAGCAGTTATCGATGTACATCCATCAGCAGTTATCGATGTGCATCCATCAGCAGTTATCGATGTGCATCCATCAGCAGTTATCGATGTGCATCCATCAGCAGTTATCGATGTGCATCCATCAGCAGTTATCGGTGTGCATCCATCAGCAGTTATCGGTGTGCATCCATCAGCAGTTATCGATGTGCATCCATCAGCAGTTATCGGTGTGCATCCATCAGCAGTTATTGATGTGCATCCATCAGCAGTTATCGATGTGCATCCACTAAGGATATCAGTTATCGATGTGCAGCCACTAAGAACACCAGTTATCGGTGTGCATCCACTAAGGACACCAGTTATCGATTTGCATCCACTAAGGACACCAGTTATCGGTGTGCATCCATCAGCAGATATCGGTGTGCATCCATCAGCAGTTATCGGTGTGCATCCATCAGCAGTTATCGATGTGCATCCATCAGCAGTTATCGATGTGCATCCACTAAGGACATCAGTTATCGATGTGCATCCAATAAGGACACCAGTTATCGGTGTGCATCCACTAAGGACACCAGTTATCGATGTGCATCAACTAAGGACACCAGTTATCGGTATGCATCCATCAGCAGTTATCGGTGTGCATCCATCAGCAGTTATCGGTGTGCATCCATCAGCAGTTATCGATGTGCATCCATCAGCAGTTATCGGTGTGCATCCATCAGCAGTTATCGATGTGCATCCATCAGCAGTTATCGGTGTGCATCCATCAGCAGTTATCGATGTGCATCCATCATACACCAGTTATCGGTGTGCATCCACTAATGGCACCAGTTATCGATGTGCATCCATCATACACCAGTTATCGGTGTGCATCCACTAAGGACACCAGTTATCGGTGTGCATCCACTAAGGGCACCAGTTATCGGTGTGCATCCATCATACACCAGTTATCGGTGTGCATCCACTAAGTGCACCAGTTATCGGTGTGCATTCATCATACACCAGTTATCGGTGTGCATCCACTTAGGGCACCAGTTATCGGTATGCATCCATCATACACCAGTTATCGGTGTGCATCCACTAAGGACAACAGTTATCGGTGTGCATCCACTAAGGACACCAGTTATCGATGTGCATCCATCAGACACCAGTTATCGGTGTGCCTCCACTAAGGACACCAGTTATCGGTGTGCATCCACTAAGGACATCAGTTATCGGTGTGCATCCACTAAGGACACCAGTTATCGGTGTGCATCCACTAAGGACATCAGTTATCGATGTGCATCCACTAAGGACACCAGTTATCGGTGTACATCCACTAAGGACATCAGTTATCGGTGTGCATCCAGCAGTTATCGATGTGCATCCACCAGATATCGATGTGCATCCACCAGTTATCGATGTGCATCCAGCAGTTATCGATGTGCATCCACCAGATATCGATGTGCATCCACCAGATATCGATGTGCATCCATCAGTTATCGATGTGCATCCATCACCAGTTATCGGTGTGACAGATGTGCATCCATCAGCCGCTAACCGAGAGGCATACAATGAACGACAGCACTTGTGTTTTATATTACCTCCCTTGGCAGATAGCATACAGTCCGATTTATCCAGCAATGTATATAAATACGTATTTAATATGGACAGATGGACGACACTCGATCTATAAATACAATGAAAATGTATATTATTGTTTTGTTTCATATCACCCATCGTACCATCCACTTATATTACCATCAAACATGCAGGAATCTATGGACAGCTCGGTCATGGATGTTGGTATATCGATAACTATATCCCACAAAGCACATACGTGTTTCACGGCGTGACGTCATGGCCCAAACATGGGCTTTATATAAGCTAAACAAATTTAGATTAATTGTTTTTCTGTCTTAAATATATATATATGATCTTGTATGAGTGGTAATTTCATACCATATTTTATGAAACGAGTTATGTTGTATTAAGCGAGATTATTAGCAACATTATTCACTTTACCACAGTAACAAAAAACATACATGTGAAGAAACAGTACATTTCTGTTTGCCAGTATATTTTGGAGTCTTATTACATTAAGCTTCACCAACAACGACTTTATCCATGCGTACACAAAATGTTAATGCTTGAATCATTCTTCCGATTAGAAATATAAATGACTAATATTATATATACTATTATACAATTACAATAATAATGTAGTTCGCTGGGAATTGAACTCCAACCGGCATATTCAAATGCTAATGTCGTACGTGCACTCTATAGCTCAATGCATGACACTTTACAAAGTCATTATAAATGAGAAAATTACCTACACTCCCTAAAGTGCTATTTTGGGATTGGATGTCGGAAGTTTACAACAATTTAAGTATCTGTATCGTACGCAGAATCTGTGGTAGTTACAGCAAGTAAACTATCATCAGCGAATAATCTAGTAGTACTAATGAGAGATGCGGATATGTCATTAACATAAACAAGATATAAAAGTGGACCCAGAACCCACATTTGAGGTACTCCAACTGTAATTGTTTTGGAATTAGAGAAGGATTTTCCTACAAATAGTCTTTGTTATCGATTATGAAGATAGTCTGTGATCCAGTTAAGCAAATTTCCCGAAACTCCGTTTTGTTTTAATTTGGGAAAAAAACCTTTGTACCAGACTCGGTCAAATGCTTTAGATATATCGCAAAATACACGTTACTTTTCTCTCATCGAAACCTTTACATATTTGATCATAGATATATATCAGTTGATATTCAGTTGAATGACCAGGAAGAAATCCGGATTGTTTCTTATAAATGAAATCATTGGAAATTAGATGGTTATATATATATATTTAAAATAACCATTACTTTACCCACACAACTTATTAATGACATGTGCCTGTAGTTGGCTGGTAAAGATTTGTCTCCCTTTTTAAACAGTGGCATAACATTTGCTGGTTTCCACGAAGTAGGATATCTGTTTGTGATAATTGATCTGTTGAATTTAATACAAAGCGGCTTACATATAGCTAATGAACAACTTTTCAACATTTTGTGGCTGATATCGTCAGGACCACTTGCTTTATTGACAGACAGATTATCTAGCACGTCAACGATATTTTGTTTAGTTATTTCAAATTGTGAAATGGTAGCATTATTTATAGGAGCAAAAGCAGGTAGTTTCGCGTTGGATTCATCTAATGTTGATATTGAAACAAAGTAATCGTTTAAATATTGGAGTTTATCTACATATGAAATGGCTGTATCATTGTTTTCGCTGTTCAGAGGTGGAATATGTTCGTCATTATTTGAATTTTCATTAAATAACATCTTCACGATATTCCAGTATTGTTTGGGGTGTGTACAGTTAAGATCGTTCATGGAGAATTCGAGAGTATTATAGAATTGTTCACGTAATTGTTTAGTCATTTATTGACTCGATTTCTTAAGCGTCGGTACCTTTGCCAGTGCGAAATATTTCTAGATTTAGTAGCTATTCGTTTAAAACGATCACGGTGGCGAGCTACCTTTCGGATGAGCGAATTATACCAAGGTGTGTCATTTTGGCGAATTTGTACTAAATTAGTTGGAATACACAATTTTGCAAGTCCTAACAATGTTCTTCTAAAGAATTATGTTGCTATATCTATTGACTCATTATTGAGAGGTGGCCAATACGTTTCGTTAATTAGGTTATTTAATTTTATGAAATCCGCTTCCTTATAATTCCAAACACGGCGAGTATTACAGGTTCTAGACTGAAAACTACTTTTAATATAAAAATACGTACCAAAATGATCACTAATGTGAGATGGTGTACGATGAATGCCAGAGATTAATGAATCCACGGAATTGGTTAGTGCAATTATGTCAATTAAGGTACTTGCGTCACGAGTTTTCCGTTTGGGCTATGTTATTAAGATACTCATATTATTAAGAATAAGTATATCTCGTAATTTATGATTTGCCACATTTAAATGATCTTCATTTATGTCACCAACTAATATGATGTTATATTTCAGATGCCTGTTCTATGAATATATCACATCTTTGTCAACATTCTACTGGTGAATTGGGTGGTCTATAAATTGTTGCTATGACATAGCTTATATTGTGATCTTTTATTTGGATAAATACGTATTCTGGCAATGTTGTTTCTAAATCAAGCAAACGCTTAGGTTGTAAGCCGTTGTTGCAAAGAGCGACCAATTGGATGCACAAGACAATTTGCGAGACGAGAATACAGAGTCGGGGTACGGCGCGTATGAACACATTACAAACAGGAGGAATCGTGTGACGATGTGTAAAATAAGCAAGTAATGAACAAAACATTTCAATTAGCAAAAATGGGAAGAGTTTAAATAGACAACTAAACTTTAAATGTTAAACTGAACGGGGTATGTGAAATATACATGGTGGTATTATTGTAATAATACTTAAGAAAAATAGGTATATTGCCTAAGGCATTTACTATGGACAAACATGTAACTGCACAAACACACACATACTCGTTCCTCTTAATTAATATACAAATAATCAAAATTATGCGATTTATATTTCAAGAAGGTTCGCACAGGTAGAGAGGATATCTTGGTATACTGTTAAATCGTTTGAAGTAATTATTGAATGACTCAGGATAATATAAAGCGAAGTGTGTATATCTGTCAATAACGGATAACTGTTCATTTCCACATTTAAATATGTACTCACACCACGTCTGACTACCTGGACGGAAGTGTACTATATTACTTTTCCCGGCATTAATTGACATATCCTTAAGACAACACCAATCGTTCAGAGCATTTAGCAAAACTTGTAAGACAGGTTCATATTTAGCTAATAAAACAATGTAATCTATATATATAGGAGTATGCATATTAATACCAACATCAAAGGAATAAAGGTATACAGCTAGGTCATATATATATAATTTAAACAATGAGGGTGATAACCCGCACTCTTGCCTCAATCCACAATGAACATTATACCAGTCTGTTTTAAAGGAATTAATTCTTTAACACATGGTGTGAACATATGTTCGATCCCCCGTCTGACCATAATAAAATTAAAAGTATTTCAGATGGGACTTTAAACCGAGGTCTCGTGTCGGTGTTTTACACCGTGTATGTAAAAGAACCAGAGGAGACACTAGAATGGGTCTCTATCTGTATCGTTGCACTATCCTCCAAAAATCTGAAATGACTAATCTCTTCAGGAGGCGGCGCTCATATGGGTAACCGGTAACGACGATAAATAAACGTAGAAACCCCACATGATATGACAGATAAATAGAGTGTATATCTCCATATATATTTATATACATGTATGTATAACGCATTATTTATATGCATTATATATAACGCAATATTTATATACATGCATGTATAACGCAATATTTATATGCATGTATGTAAAACGCATTATTTATTTACATGTATGTAAAACGCATTATTTATTTACATGTATGTAAAACGCATTATTTATATACATGTATGTATAACGCATTATTTATATACATGTATGTATAGCGCATTATTTATTTACATGTATGTAAAACGCATTATTTATATACATGTATGTATAGCGCATTATTTATATACATGTATGTATAGCGCATTATTTATATACATGTATGTATAACGCATTATTTATATACCTGTACGTATAACGCATTATATATATATACATGTATGTATAACGCATTATATGTATGTATAACGCAATATGTATATATATGTATGTATAACGCACTATTTATATACATGTATGTATAACTCATTATTTATATACATGTATGTATAACGCATTATTTATATACATGTATGCATAACGCAGTTTTTATATATATGTATGTATAGCGCATTATATATATACATGTATGTATAACGCATTATTTATATACATGTATGTATAGCGCATTATATATATACATGTATGTATAACGCATTATTTATATACATGTATGTATAGCGCATTATTTATATACATGTATGTATAACGCATTATTTATATACCTGTACGTATAACGCATTATATATATACATGTATGTATAACGCATTATTTATATACCTGTACATATAACGCATTATATATATACATGTATGTATAGCGCATTATTTATATACCTGTATGTATAGCGCATTATATATATACATGTATGTATAACGCATTATTTATATACCTGTATGTATAGCGCATTATATATATACATGTATGTATAACGCATTATTTATATACATGTATATATAGCGCATTATTTATATACATGTATGTATAACGCATTATTTATATACATGTATGTATAACGCATTATTTATATACCTGTACGTATAACGCATTATATATATACATGTATGTATAGCACATTATATATTTACATGTATGTATAACGCATTATTTATATACATGTATATATAGCGCATTATTTATATACATGTATGTATAACGCAATATTTATATACCTGTATGTATAACGCATTATATATATATACATGTATGTTTAACTCATTATTTATATAGCTGTATGCATAACGCATTATTTATATACATGTATGTATAACGCATTATTTATATACATGTATGTATAACGCAGTATTTATATACATGTATGCATAACGCATTATTTATATACCTGTATGTATAGCGCATTATTTATATACATGTATGTATAACGCAGTATTTATATACATGTATGTATAACGCATTATTTATATACATGTATGTATAACGCACTATTTATATACATGTATGTATAACGCACTATTTATATATATGTATGTATAACGCAATATTTATATACATGCATGTATAACGCATTATTTATATACATGTATGTATAACGCAATATTTATATACATGCATGTATAACGCATTATTTATATACATGTATGTATAACGCAATATTTATAAACATGTAAGCATAACGCAATATTTATATACATGTGTAGACCGGGGAGTTTATAGATATAACAAACTCTGGTTGTTTTCGTATTTTCGTATATATGGATATAAAGAGCCTGTAAAATACAATATATACATACTATTATTATGTACAAATCATTCTACTTAATTTCACAATACAAAATAGTAAATACACAATTCCAATTCCAGCAGTTCAAATAAATATTTTACAATGTAAAATATCAAAGATAAAACATTACATTACCAGAGTCCGGCTATCAGCTGATACATATATTATATATATGTATAAAGTTACTAGTATAGTATATATTAACGTAAACAGGATAGCTTTGCAACGTATCCGTTTGACTAGTAGAGATAGAGTGTGGGATAAGGGTCTTGAACAAGTTAGTTGGAAAGTGCACCTAATTAGTTGAGTTAGTTCACTCATTCACACATCTGACCTGATTGTCACTCACAATCACTCACCCATAATACTTTATACACAATAGTAGTGAAGACTAGTATATATTATACAAAGACATAGTATGGGACCAGGCTATATAATTATGATATGATTCAGACCAGTGATTTTATTAGGCCATATAGGGAAACTATTGGGTGGTACGCTTGCAGCAGGGTTTGGAAACATTATAATGTACATGTACTAAATATCAATAATTAGTTCCCTTTAACATAAATATGACATGGGTTACACATGTATAACGTATTAGTTTCAAACATGTATTTAACCCATTATATAATTAATGTCATTCTGTCAAATATATTTAAGTTAGTTTCAATGTTTACGATGAGGCTAGCGTACACGGGGGCATCTTCACTAAACACGGAAGTGTCGTTATAATATGATGCCCCTGGGCTGTGAGTCAGTTGACCGTGGCAGCACATGTACCGTGGTTAGTGACTTAATACAGATGGACTATGTGAAATATAGAAGATTAAACGGATTAACCAACAATCCAACAGTAAGTAATGCTTGCAGTATTCATTTTATTGTTATATGTATTCTAATAGTATGCTTGAAACGTTGCAATTATACTAAATGTCGCTAACACATGGTACACATACTAGCGTGCGTCCGTCGGCGTTTTAACTTTCCACAAAAACATGAGTCAGTAGCAATATTGTATATATATATTTAGATATATCCCGTCTACAGACGACATAACATTATTGTATAGTATATATTTGGATATCTCCCGTCTACAGACGACATAACATTATTGTATAGTATATATTTGGATATCTCCCGTCTACAGACGACATAACATTATTGTATAGTATATATTCTCATATATCCCGTCTACAGACGACATAACATTATTGTATAGTATATATTTGGATATCTCCCGTCTACAGACGACATAACATTATTGTATAGTAATAATAGTATATATTTGGATATCTCCCGTCTACAGACGACATAACATTATTGTATAATATATAGTTCTTGTGTCTACAGACGACATAACATTATTGTATAGTATATATTCTCATATATCCCGTCTACAGACGCCATAACATTATTATATTGTATATATTTAGATATATCCCGTCTACAGACGACATAACATTATTGCATAGTATATATTTAGATATCTACCGACCACAGACGACATAACTTTATTGTATTGTATATATTTAGATATATCCCGTCTTCAGACGACATAACAGTATTGTATTGTATATATTTAGATATATCCCGTCTACAGACAACATAACATTATTGTATAATATATAGTTCTTGCGTCTACAGACGACATAACATTATTGTATAGTATATATTTAGATATCTCCCGTCTACAGACGACATAACTTTATTGCATAGTATATATTTAGATATCTCCCGAACACAGACGACATAACATTATTGTATAGTATATATTTATATATCTCTCGTCCACAGACGACACATCATTATTGTATATTATATAGTTCTCCCGTCTACAGACGACATAACATTATTGTATTGTATATAAAAAAATATTATTTAGATATCTCCCGTCTACAGACGACATAACATTATTGTATTGTATATATTTAGATATCTCCCGTCTTCAGACGACATAACATTATTGCATTGTATATATTTAGATATCTTCCGTCCACAGACGACATAACATTATTGTATAGTATATATTTAGATATCTCCCTTCTACATACGACATATCATTATTGCATTGTATATATTTAGATATCTCCCTTCTACAAACGACATATCATTATTGCAATGTATATATTTAGATATCTCCCGTCTACAGACGACATATCATTATTGTATAGTAGATATTTAGATATCTCCCGTCTACAGACGACATATCATTATTGCATAGTATATATTTAGATATCTACCGACCACAGACGACATTATTGTATAGTAGATATTTAGATATCTCCCGTCTACAGACGACATATCATTATTGTATAGTATATATTTAGATATCTCCCGTCCACAGACGACATATCATTATTGTATAGTATATATTTAGATATATCCCGTCTTCAGACGACATAACATTATTGTATAGTATATATTTAGATATCTCCCTTCTACATACGACATATCATTATTGCATTGTATATATTTAGATATCTCCCTTCTTCAAACGACATATCATTATTGCAATGTATATATTTAGATATCTCCCGTCTACAGACGACATATCATTATTGTATAGTAGATATTTAGATATCTCCCGTCTACAGACGACATATCATTATTGTATAGTATATATTTAGATATCTCCCGTCCACAGACGACATATCATTATTGTATAGTATATATTTAGATATATCCCGTCTTCAGACGACATAACATTATTGTATAGTATATATTTAGATATCTCCCTTCTACATACGACATATCATTATTGCATTGTATATATTTAGATATCTCCCTTCTTCAAACGACATATCATTATTGCAATGTATATATTTAGATATCTCCCGTCTACAGACGACATATCATTATTGTATAGTAGATATTTAGATATCTCCCGTCTACAGACGACATATCATTATTGTATAGTATATATTTAGATATCTCCCGTCCACAGACGACATATCATTATTGTATAGTATATATTTAGATATCTACCGACCACAGACGACATTATTGTATAGTAGATATTTAGATATCTCCCGTCTACAGACGACATATCATTATTGTATAGTATATATTTAGATATCTCCCGTCCACAGACGACATATCATTATTGTATAGTATATATTTAGATATATCCCGTCTTCAGACGACATAACATTATTGTATAGTATATATTTAGATATCTCCCTTCTACATACGACATATCATTATTGCATTGTATATATTTAGATATCTCCCTTCTTCAAACGACATATCATTATTGCAATGTATATATTTAGATATCTCCCGTCTACAGACGACATATCATTATTGTATAGTAGATATTTAGATATCTCCCGTCTACAGACGACATATCATTATTGTATAGTATATATTTAGATATCTCCCGTCCACAGACGACATATCATTATTGTATAGTATATATTTAGATATATCCCGTCTTCAGACGACATAACATTATTGTATAGTATATATTTAGATATCTCCCTTCTACATACGATATCATTATTGCATTGTATATATTTAGATATCTCCCTTCTTCAAACGACATATCATTATTGCAATGTATATATTTAGATATCTCCCGTCTACAGACGACATATCATTATTGTATAGTAGATATTTAGATATCTCCCGTCTACAGACGACATATCATTATTGTATAGTATAAAAACCCCCACAACACAACAAAAAAAAAACCCCCAACAACACAACAACAAAAAAACCCCCACAACACAACATTATTGTATAGTAGATATTTAGATATCTCCCGTCTACAGACGACATATCATTATTGTATAGTAGATATTTAGATATCTCCCGTCTACAGACGACATATCATTATTGTATAGTATATATTTAGATATCTCCCTTCTACATACGACATCACATTATTGCATTGGATATATTTAGATATCTCCCGTCTACAGATGACATATCATTATTGCATTGTATATATTTAGATATCTCCCGTCCACAGACGACATCACATTATTGCATAGTACATATTTAGATATCTCATGTCTACAGACGACATAACATTATTGTATAGTATATATTTAAATATCTCCCGTCCACAGACGACATCACATTATTGCATAGTACATATTTAGATATCTCCCGTCTACAGACGATATAACATTATTGCATAGTATATATTTAGATATCTCCCGTCCACAGACGACATCACATTATTGCATTGTATATATTTAGATATCTCCCGTCCACAGACGACATCACATTATTGCATAGTACATATTTAGATATCTCCCGTCTACAGACGATATAACATTATTGCATAGTATATATTTAGATATCTCCCGTCCACAGACGACATCACATTATTGCATAGTATATATTTAGATATCTCCCGTCTACAGACGACATATCATTATTGCATTGTATATATTTAGATATCTCCCGTGCACAGACGACATCACATTATGCATAGTACATATTAGATATCTCACGTCTACAGACGACATATCATTATTGCATGTATATATTTAGATATCTCCCGTCCACAGACGACATCACATTATTGCATAGTACATATTTAGATATCTCACGTCTACAGACGACATAACATTATTGTATAGTATATATTTAGATATCTCTCGTCCACAGACGACATCACATTATTGCATAGTACATATTTAGATATCTACCGACCACAGACGACATATCATTATTGTATTGTATATATTTAGATATATACCGTCCGCAGACCACAACTCAGTTTTATATAGTATATATTTAGATATCACCCGACCACAGACGACATAACATTATTATATAGTATGTATTTAGATATCACCCGACCACAGACGACATAACATTATTGTATTGTATATATTTAGATATCTCCCGACCGCAGACGACATAACATTATTGTATAGTATATATTTAGATATCTCCCGTCTACAGACGACATAACATTATTGTATTGTATATATTTAGATATCTCCCGTCTACAGACGACATAACATTATTGTATAGTATATATTTGGATATCTCCCGTCTACAGAGGACATAACATTATTGTATAGTATATATTTAGATATCTCCCGTCTACAGACGACATAACATTATTGCATAGTATATATTTAGATATCTCCCGTCTACAGACCGCATAACATTATTGTATAGTATATATTTAGATATCTCCCGTCCACAGACGACATAACATTATTGCATAGTATATATTTAGATATCTCCCGAACACAGACGACATAACATTATTGCATAGTACATATTTAGATATCTCCCGTCCACAGACGACATCACATTATTGCATAGTACATATTTAGATATCTCCCGTCTACAGACGATATAACATTATTGCATAGTATATATTTAGATATCTCCCGTCCACAGACGACATCACATTATTGCATAGTATATATTTAGATATCTCCCGTCTACAGACGACATATCATTATTGCATTGTATATATTTAGATATCTCCCGTGCACAGACGACATCACATTATTGCATAGTACATATTTAGATATCTCACGTCTACAGACGACATATCATTATTGCATTGTATATATTTAGATATCTCCCGTCCACAGACGACATTACATTATTGCATAGTACATATTTAGATATCTCACGTCTACAGACGACATAACATTATTGTATAGTATATATTTAGATATCTCCCGTCCACAGACGACATCACATTATTGCATAGTACATATTTAGATATCTACCGACCACAGACGACATATCATTATTGTATTGTATATATTTAGATATATACCGTCCGCAGACCACAACTCAGTTTTATATAGTATATATTTAGATATCACCCGACCACAGACGACATAACATTATTATATAGTATGTATTTAGATATCACCCGACCACAGACGACATAACATTATTGTATTGTATATATTTAGATATCTCCCGACCGCAGACGACATAACATTATTGTATAGTATATATTTAGATATCTCCCGTCTACAGACGACATAACATTATTGTATTGTATATATTTAGATATCTCCCGTCTACAGACGACATAACATTATTGTATAGTATATATTTGGATATCTCCCGTCTACAGAGGACATAACATTATTGTATAGTATATATTTAGATATCTCCCGTCTACAGACGACATAACATTATTGCATAGTATATATTTAGATATCTCCCGTCTACAGACCACATAACATTATTGTATAGTATATATTTAGATATCTCCCGTCCACAGACGACATAACATTATTGCATAGTATATATTTAGATATCTCCCGAACACAGACGACATAACATTATTGTATATATACTGAGTCAAAAAAGAAACGATACCAAACTAAAAATGACGTAAAACGGATAAAACCATAGAAAGGTTTAATATAGTATTACGTATCAGTACTGGGTATCTTATTGCAACGTCAGCCAACCATAAACACAGGTAAATAAACACCCGATAATCCTGGAACGCCACATTTCCGATTTGCACGTGCTCCTCAACAAAGACAACTTCCTACACATGTACAAATCGGAAAACCGGTTTATTGTACTGGTATTGCATTATCATCGAGGAAAAACACCTTACATACCCATTGTTACCTCTAACAAAATGTCTATGCTAAACCGCAATCAGAGAATGCGTGCCATTGGCATGATTGACGGCGGTTTACGTCAGCGTGACGTCGCAAATCGACTCGGGGTTACGCGGATCACGATAACACGTCTACTTCGACGTTATCGAACACATTGATCGGTGGACGACCGTCCAAGATCTGGTCGACCACGTGTGACGACGCGTGAACAGGACCGTCACATTCGGACGTCACATTTACGTGACCGGTTCCTACCTGCTACGCACACAGCTGTCGTTACTCCTGGGATGACCAACAATCGCATCAGTGCACAAACAGTCAGGAACCGGCTCGGTGAACGTGGCATTCGTGCCTATCGGCCATACGTTGGACCCATCCTGACACGACGTCACCGTGACGTACGGCGGGAATGGACGACGGAACGTGCTCGCTGGACTCGGTTACAGTGGAATTCTGTGATGCTTAGCGATGAATCGTGGTTCTGTTTGCGTCGAGCGGATGGCAGAGAGCGGGTATATCGCAGACGCGGTGAACATTACGCCTACGCATGTGTACGTCAGGTCGATCTGTTCGGGGGCGGAAGCGTTATGGCGTGGGGCGGTATCACCTTCGGCAGTCGCACTGAACTGTTAGTGGTGGACGGGAACCTAAATGCCCAGCGGTACTGTGATGAGATCCTTGCGCCAGTTGTTGTGCCGTTCTTTAACGCCAACAGAAACGTCACACTGTTCCAACAGGACATCACCAGGTGTCATACTGCTCGGATTTCCACCACATTATTGGAGCAGAACAATATTGAAACCCTGCCGTGACCTGCTTTGTCACCAGACTTGTCACCCATAGAACATGTGTGGGATACGTTAGACCGCCGCGTCAGACGACGTCAGCCGGTAACGTTAAACCAACTGAGGGATGTTTTACGTCAGGAGTGGACAAATATTGACCAGCAAGAGATTCAGACACTCTTCCGTTCGATGCGACGGCGGTGCATTGCAGTGAGAGTCGCAAATGGTGCCCATACTCGGTATTGACGTCTGTGTGAAAACTCCATTAGACCCCTGTCCGACGAATTACGTCATCACGCAGCAGACCGTTTCGGAGGCTCATTATGCTTTATGTGCTCCTCTTTCAAACATGTTGGACTATCATCTTATGAATTTTCAAAGACATTTCTTAATAAATGTTGAAATTATAGACACATAAACACCAGGTATCGTTTCTTTTTTGACTCAGTATAGTTAGATATATCTCGTCTACAGACGACATATCATTATTGTATTGCACATAGTTTGGTATGATTTGATACACATCGTTAGGCATGATTTGATACACATAGTTAGGTATGATTTGATACATATAGTTAGGTATGATATGATACATATAGTTAGGCATGATTTGATACATATAGTTAGTTATGATATGATACATATAGTTAGGCATGATTTGATACACATAGTTAGGCATGATTTGATACATATAGTTAGGTATGATACATATAGTTAGGTATGATATGATACATATAGTTAGGTATAATACATATAGTTAGGCATGATATGATACATATAGTTAGGTATGATATGATACATATAGTTAGGTATGATACACATAGTTAGGCATGATATGATACATATAGTTAGGTATGATATGATACATATAGTTAGGTATGATACATATAGTTAGGTATGATATGATACATATAGTTAGGTATGATATGATACATATAGTTAGGTATGATACATATAGTTAGGTATGATATGATACATATAGTTAGGTATGATATGATACATATAGTTAGGCATGATATGATACATATAGTTAGGTATGATATGATACGTATAGTTAGGTATGATACATATAGTTAGGTATGATATGATACATATAGTTAGGTATGATACACATAGTTAGGCATGATATGATACATATAGTTAGGTATGATACACATAGTTAGGTATGATATGATACATATAGTTAGGTATGATACACATAGTTAGGTATGATACACATAGTTAGGTATGATATGATACATATAGTTAGGTATGATATGATACATATAGTTAGGCATGATATGATACATATAGTTAGGTATGATATGATACATATAGTTAGGTATGATACATATAGTTAGGTATGATATGATACATATAGTTAGGTATGATATGATACATATAGTTAGGTATGATACATATAGTTAGGTATGATATGATACATATAGTTAGGTATGATACATATAGTTAGGTATGATACATATAGTTAGGTATGATACACATAGTTAGGCATGTATGATACATATAGTTAGGTATGATACACATAGTTAGGCATGATATGATACATATAGTTAGGTATGATACACATAGTTAGGCATGATATGATACATATAGTTAGGTATGATACACATAGTTAGGAATATGATACATATAGTTAGGTATGATACACATAGTTAGGTATGATACATATAGTTAGGTATGATACATATAGTTAGGTATGATACATATAGTTAGGTATGATACACATAGTTAGGTATGATACATATAGTTAGGTATGATACACATAGTTAGATATGATACATATAGTTAGGTATGATACATATAGTTAGGCATGATATGATACATATAGTTAGGTATGATACACATAGTTAGGCATGATATGATACATATAGTTAGGTATGATACATATAGTTAGGCATGATATGATACATATAGTTAGGTATGATACATATAGTTAGGTATGATACACATAGTTAGGTATGATACATATAGTTAGGTATGATACATATAGTTAGGTATGATACATATAGTTAGGTATGATACATATAGTTAGGTATGATACATATAGTTAGGTATGATACATATAGTTAGGTATGATACATATAGTTAGGTATGATACATATAGTTAGGCATGATATGATACATATAGTTAGGTATGATACATATAGTTAGTATGATACATATAGTTAGGCATGAATACATATAGTTGGTATGATACACATAGTTAGGTATGATACATATAGTTAGGTATGATATGATACATATAGTTAGGTATGATACACATAGTTAGGTATGATATGATACATATAGTTAGGTATGATACATATAGTTAGGTATGATACATATAGTTAGGTATGATACACATAGTTAGGTATGATACATATAGTTAGGTATGATACACATAGTTAGGTATGATACACATAGTTAGGTATGATATGATACATATAGTTAGGTATGATACACATAGTTAGGCATGATATGATACATTTAGTTAGGTATGATACATATAGTTAGGTATGATACACATAGTTAGGTATGATACATATAGTTAGGTATGATACATATAGTTAGGTATGATACATATAGTTAGGTATGATACATATAGTTAGGTATGATACATATAGTTAGGTATAATACATATAGTTAGGCATGATTTGATACATATAGTTACGTATGATACATATAGTTAGGTATGATACACATATTTAGGTATGCTACATATAGTTAGGTATGACACATATAGTTAGGTATGATACATATAGTTAGGTATGATAAATATAGTTAGGTATGACACATATAGTTAGGTATGATACATATAGTTAGGTATGATACATATAGTTAGATATGATACACATAGTTAGATATGATACACATAGTTAGTTATGATACACATAGTTAGGTATGATACATATAGTTAGATATGATACATATAGTTAGGTATGATACATATAGTTAGGTATGATACACATAGTTAGGTATGATACATATAGTTAGGCATGATACATATAGTTAGGTATGACACATATAGTTAGGTATGATACATATAGTTAGGTATGATACATATAGTTAGGTATGATACATATAGTTAGGTATGATACATATAGTTAGGTATGATACATATAGTTAGGTATGATACATATAGTTAGGTATGATACATATAGTTAGGTATGATATGATACATATAGTTAGGTATGATACATATAGTTAGGTATGATACATATAGTTAGGCATGATACATATAGTTAGGTATGATACATATAGTTAGGTATGACACATATAGTTAGGTATGATACATATAGTTAGGTATGATACATATAGTTAGGTATGATACACATAGTTAGGTATGATACATATAGTTAGGCATGATACATATAGTTAGGTATGACACATATAGTTAGGTATGATACATATAGTTAGGTATGATACATTAGTTAGGTATGATACATATAGTTAGGTATGATACATATAGTTAGGTATGATATGATACATATAGTTAGGTATGATACATATAGTTAGGTATGATACATATAGTTAGGTATGATACATATAGTTAGGTATGATATGATACATATAGTTAGGTATGATACATATAGTTAGGCATGATATGATACATATAGTTAGGTATGATACATATAGTTAGGTATGATACATATAGTTAGGTATGATACATATAGTTAGGTATGATACATATAGTTAGGTATGATACACATAGTTAGGTATGATACATATAGTTAGGTATGATACATATAGTTAGGTATGATACATATAGTTAGGTATGATACATATAGTTAGGTATGACACATATAGTTAGGTATGATACATATAGTTAGGTATGATACACATAGTTAGGTATGATACATATAGTTAGGTATGATACATATAGTTAGGTATGATACAAATAGTTAGGTATGATACATATAGTTAGATATGATACACATAGTTAGATATGATACACATAGTTAGGTATGATACACATAGTTAGGTATGATACATATAGTTAGATATGATACATATAGTTAGGTATGATACATATAGTTAGATATGATAAATATAGTTAGGTATGATACACATAGTTAGGTATGATACATATAGTTAGATATGATATATATAGTTAGGCATGATACATATAGTTAGATATGATACACATAGTTAGGTATGACACATATAGTTAGGTATGATACATATAGTTAGGTATGATACATATAGTTAGGTATGATACATATAGTTAGGTATGATACATATAGTTAGGTATGATATGATACATATAGTTAGGCATGATACATATAGTTAGATATGATACACATAGTTAGGTATGACACATATAGTTAGGTATGATACATATAGTTAGGTATGATACATATAGTTAGGTATGATACATATAGTTAGGTATGACACATATAGTTAGGTATGACACATATAGTTAGGTATGATACATATAGTTAGGTATGATACATATAGTTAGGTATGATACATATAGTTAGGTATGATATGATACATATAGTTAGGTATGATACATATAGTTAGGTATGATACATATAGTTAGGTATGACACATATAGTTAGGTATGATACATATAGTTAGGTATGATACATATAGTTAGGTATGATACACATAGTTAGGTATGATACATATAGTTAGGTATGATACATATAGTTAGGTATGATACATATAGTTAGGTATGATACATATAGTTAGGTATGATATGATACATATAGTTAGGTATGATACATATAGTTAGGTATGATACACATAGTTAGGTATGATACATATAGTTAGGTATGATACATATAGTTAGGTATGATACATATAGTTAGGTATGATACACATAGTTAGGTATGATACATATAGTTAGGTATGATACATATAGTTAGGTATGATACATATAGTTAGGATGATATGATACATATAGTTAGGTATGATACATATAGTTAGGATGATATGATACATATAGTTAGGTATGATACATATAGTTAGGTATGATACATATAGTTAGGTATGATACATATAGTTAGGTATGATACACATAGTTAGGTATGATACATATAGTTAGGTATGATTGATACATATAGTTAGGATGATATGATACATATAGTTAGGTATGATATGATACATATAGTTAGGTATGATACACATAGTTAGGTATGATACATATAGTTAGGTATGATACACATAGTTAGGTATGATACATATAGTTAGGTATGATACACATAGTTAGGTATGATTTGATACACATAGTTAGGTAGTTGATACATATAGTTAGGTATGATATGATACACATAGTTAGGTATGATACACATAGTTAGGTATGATTTGATACATATAGTTAGGTATGATATGATACATATAGTTAGGTATGATATGATACATATAGTTAGGTATGATACATATAGTTAGGTATGATACATATAGTTAGGTATGATTTGATACATATAGTTAGGTATGATATGATACATATAGTTAGGTATAATACACATAGTTAGGTATGATATGATACACATAGTTAGGTATGATACATATAGTTAGGTATGATATGATACATATAGTTAGGTATGATACATATAGTTAGGTATGATATGATACACATAGTTAGGTATGATACATATAGTTAGGTATGATATGATACATATAGTTAGGTATGATACATATAGTTAGGTATGATACACATAGTTAGGTATGATACACATAGTTAGGTATGATATGATACATATAGTTAGGTATGATTTGATACACATAGTTAGGTATGATATGATACACATAGTTAGGTATGATATGATACATATAGTTAGGTATGATATGATACATATAGTTAGGTATGATATGATACATATAGTTAGGTATGATACACATAGTTAGGTATGATACACATAGTTAGGTATGATACACATAGTTAGGTATGATACATATAGTTAGGTATGATACATATAGTTAGGCATGATACACATAGTTAGGTATGATACATATAGTTAGGTATGATACATATAGTTAGGTATGATACATATAGTTAGGTATGATACATATAGTTAGGTATGATACACATAGTTAGGTATGATACACATAGTTAGGTATGATACACATAGTTAGGTATGATACACATAGTTAGGTATGATACATATAGTTAGGTATGATATGATACATATAGTTAGGTATGATACACATAGTTAGGTATGATACACATAGTTAGGTATGATTTGATACGCATAGAGTGGTATGATTAAATATTTCTGCATATTTTTACAGATGAAGTACACTCGGATAATACTCATTATCACAATACTGTGTATCTCCATTGGCAGCGGTAAGTTCCTCTATATATTAACAGTGGTAAGTTCCTCTATACATTAACAGCGGTAAGATCCTCTATGCATTAACAGTGGTAATTTCCTCTATACATTAACAGTGGTAAGTTCCTCTATACATTAACAGCGGTAAGATCCTCTATGCATTAACAGTGGTAATTTCCTCTATACATTAACAGTGGTAAGTTCCTCTATACATTAACAGTGGTAAGTTCCTCTATACATTGATAGTGGTAAGATCCTCTATGCATTAACAGTGGTAAGTTCCTCTATACATTGATAGTGGTAAGTTCCTCTATACATTGATAGTGGTAAGGTCCTCTATACATTGACATGGGTAAGTTCCTCTATATATTAACAGTGGTAATTTCCTCTATACATTAACAGCGGTAAGTTCCTCTATTCATTAACAGTGGTAAGTTCCTCTATACATTAACATGGGTAAGTTCCTCTCTACAATAACAGGGTTAAGTTCCTCTATACATTAACAGTGGTACGTTCCTCTATGCATTAACAGTGGTAAGTTCCTCTATACATTAACAGTAATAAGTTCCTCTATACATTAACAGCGGTACGGTCCTCTATGCATTAACAGTGGTAAGTTCCTCTATACATTAACAGTAATAAGTTCCTCTATACATTAACAGTGGTAAGTTCCTCTATTCATTAACAGTGGTAAGTTCCTCTATACATTAACAGGGTTAAGTTCCTCTATCCATTAACAGGGTTAAGTTCCTCTATACATTAACATGGGTAAGTTCCTCTATACATTAACAGTGGTAAGTTCCTCTATACATTAACAGGGTTAAGTTCCGCTATACATTAACAGCGGTAAGGTCCTCTATACATTAACAGGGGTAAGTTCCTCTATACATTAACATGGGTAAGTTCCTCTATACATTAACAGTGGTAAGTTCCTCTATACATTAACAGTGGTAAGTTCCTCTACACATTAACAGTGGTAAGTTCCTCTATACATTAACAGTGGTAAGTTCCTCACTACATTAACATGGGTATGTTCCTCTATACATTAACAGTGGTAAGTTCCTCTATCCATTAACAGGGTTAAGTTCCTCTATGCATTAACAGTGGTAAGTTCCTCTATCCATTAACAAGGTTAAGTTCCTCTATACATTAACAGCGGTAAGATCCTCTATACATTAACTGGGTTAAGTTCCTCTATACATTAACATGGGTAAGTTCCTCTATACATTAACAGGGTTAAGTTCCTCTATCCATTAACAGGGTTAAGTTCCTCTATACATTAACATGGGTAAGTTCCTCTATACATTAACAGTGGTAAGTTCCTCTATACATTAACAGGGTTAAGTTCCGCTATACATTAACAGCGGTAAGGTCCTCTATGCATTAACAGGGGTAAGTTCCTCTATACATTAACATGGGTAAGTTCCTCTATACATTAACAGTGGTAAGTTCCTCTATACATTAACAGTGGTAAGTTCCTCTATACATTAACAGTGGTAAGTTCCTCTATACATTAACAGTGGTAAGTTCCTCACTACATTAACATGGGTATGTTCCTCTATACATTAACAGTGGTAAGTTCCTCTATCCATTAACAGGGTTAAGTTCCTCTATGCATTAACAGTGGTAAGTTCCTCTATCCATTAACAGGGTTAAGTTCCTCTATACATTAACAGCGGTAAGATCCTCTATACATTAACTGGGTTAAGTTCCTCTATACATTAACATGGGTAAGTTCCTCTATACATTAACAGGGTTAAGTTCCTCTATACATTAACACTGGTAAGTTCCTCTATACATTAACAGGATTAAGTTCCTCTATACATTAACAGGGTTAAGTTCCTCTATACATTAACAGTGTTAAGTTCCTCTATACATTAACATGGGTAAGTTCATCTATACATTAACAGAGTTAAGTTCCTCTATACATTAACAGGGTTAAGTTCCTCTATACATTAACAGTGGTAAGTTCCTCTATACATTAACATGGGTAAGTTCATCTATACATTAACAGTGGTAAGTTCCTCTATACATTAACAGAGTTAAGTTCCTCTATACATTAGCAGGGTTAAGTTCATCTATACATTAACAGTGGTAAGTTCCTCTATACATTAACAGGGGTAAGTTCCTCTATACATTAACAGGGTTAAGTTCCTCTATACATTAACATGGGTAAGTTCCTCTCTACATTAACAGTGGTAAGTTCCTCTATTCATTAACATGGGTAAGTTCCTCTATTCATTAACAGGGGTAAGTTCCTCTATACATTAGCAGTGGTAAGTTCCTCTATACATTAACAGGGGTAAGTTCCTCTATACATTAACAGTGGTAAGTTCCTCTATTCATTAACATGGGTATGTTCCTTTATATATTAACAGGGTTAAGTTCCTCTATACATTAACAGTGGTAAGTTCCTCTATTCATTAACATGGGTAAGTTCCTCTATACATTGACATGGGTAAGTTCCTCTATACATTGACATGGGTAAGTTCCTCTATACATTGACATGGGTAAGTTCCTCTATACATTGACATGGGTAAGTTCCTCTCTACATTAACAGTGGTAAGTTCCTCTATACATTGACATGGGTAAGTTCCTCTATACATTAACAGTGGTAAGTTCCTCTATACATTAACAGGGGTAAGTTCCTCTATACATTAACAGTGGTAAGTTCCTCTATACATTGACATGGGTAAGTTCCTCTATACATTGACATGGGCAAGTTCCTCTATACATTGACATGGGTAAGTTCCTCTATACATCGACATTGGTAAGTTCCTCTATACATCGACATGGGTAAGTTCCTCTATACATTGACATGGGTAAGTTCCTCTATACATCGACATGGGTAAGTTCCTCTATACATCGACATGGGTAAGTTCCTCTATACATCGACATTGGTAAGTTCCTCTCTACATTGACATGGGTAAGTTCCTCTATACATTGACATGGGTAAGTTCCTCTATACATCGACATTGGTAAGTTCCTCTATATATCGACATGGGTAAGTTCCTCTATACATTGACATGGGTAAGTTCCTCTATACATTGACATGGGTAAGTTCCTCTATACATCGACATTGTAAGTTCCTCTATACATTGACATTGGTAAGTTCCTCTATACATCGACATTGGTAAGTTCCTCTATACATTGACATTGGTAAGTTCCTCTATACATTGACATTGGTAAGTTCCTCTATACATCGACATTGGTAAGTTCCTCTATACATCGACATTGATAAGTTCCTCTATACATCGACATTGGTAAGTTCCTCTATACATCGACATTGGTAAGTTCCTCTATGCATCGACATTGGTAAGTTCCTCTATACATTGACATGGTAAGTTCCTCTATACATCGACATTGGTAAGTTCCTCTATACATCGACATTGGTAAGTTCCTCTATACATCGACATGGGTAAGTTCCTCTATACATCGACATTGGTAAGTTCCTCTATACATTGACATGGGTAAGTTCCTCTATACATCGACATTGGTAAGTTCCTCTATACATCGACATTGGTAAGTTCCTCTATACATTGACATGGGTAAGTTCCTCTATACATCGACATTGGTAAGTTCCTCTATGCATCGACATTGGTAAGTTCCTCTATACATCGACATTGGTAAGTTCCTCTATACATCGACATGGGTAAGTTCCTCTATACATTAACAGTGGTAAGTTCCTCTATACATTAACAGGGGTAAGTTCCTCTATACATTAACAGTGGAAGTTCCTCTATACATTGACATGGGTAAGTTCCTCTATACATTGACATGGGCAAGTTCCTCTATACATTGACATGGGTAAGTTCCTCTATACATCGACATTGGTAAGTTCCTCTATACATCGACATGGGTAAGTTCCTCTATACATTGACATGGGTAAGTTCCTCTATACATCGACATGGGTAAGTTCCTCTATACATCGACATGGGTAAGTTCCTCTATACATCGACATTGGTAAGTTCCTCTCTACATTGACATGGGTAAGTTCCTCTATACATTGACATGGGTAAGTTCCTCTATACATCGACATTGGTAAGTTCCTCTATATATCGACATGGGTAAGTTCCTCTATACATTGACATGGGTAAGTTCCTCTATACATTGACATGGGTAAGTTCCTCTATACATCGACATTGATAAGTTCCTCTATACATTGACATTGGTAAGTTCCTCTATACATCGACATTGGTAAGTTCCTCTATACATTGACATTGGTAAGTTCCTCTATACATTGACATTGGTAAGTTCCTCTATACATCGACATTGGTAAGTTCCTCTATACATCGACATTGATAAGTTCCTCTATACATCGACATTGGTAAGTTCCTCTATACATCGACATTGGTAAGTTCCTCTATGCATCGACATTGGTAAGTTCCTCTATACATTGACATGGGTAAGTTCCTCTATACATCGACATTGGTAAGTTCCTCTATACATCGACATTGGTAAGTTCCTCTATACATCGACATGGGTAAGTTCCTCTATACATCGACATTGGTAAGTTCCTCTATACATTGACATGGGTAAGTTCCTCTATACATCGACATTGGTAAGTTCCTCTATACATCGACATTGGTAAGTTCCTCTATACATTGACATGGGTAAGTTCCTCTATACATCGACATTGGTAAGTTCCTCTATGCATCGACATTGGTAAGTTCCTCTATACATCGACATTGGTAAGTTCCTCTATACATCGACATTGGTAAGTTCCTCTATACATTGACATGGGTAAGTTCCTCTATACATTGACATGGGTAAGTTCCTCTATACATCGACATTGGTAAGTTCCTCTATATATCGACATGGGTAAGTTCCTCTATACATTGACATGGGTAATTTCCTCTATACATCGACATTGGTAAGTTCCTCTATACATCGACATTGGTAAGTTCCTCTATACATCGACATTGGTAAGTTCCTCTATACATTGACATGGGTAAGTTCCTCTATACATCGACATTGGTAAGTTCCTCTATACATCGACCTTGGTAAGTTCCTCTATACATCGACATTGGTAAGTTCCTCTATACATCGACATGGGTAAGTTCCTCTATACATCGACATGGGTAAGTTCCTCTATACATCGACATTGGTAAGTTCCTCTATACATTGACATGGGTAAGTTCCTCTATACATCGACATGGGTAAGTTCCTCTATACATCGACATGGGTAAGTTCCTATATACATCGACATTGGTAAGTTCCTCTATACATCGACATTGGTAAGTTCCTCTATACATCGACATTGGTAAGTTCCTCTATACATCGACATGGGTAAGTTCCTATATCTCTTTATTTAAAGATCGAAGCGATGCTTTATTATGTCCATGTGTGTATGAAATACATTAGGGTTCATCAAAGTTGGTTGAATCCCAAGGACTCGCCAGACAATTTGATAGACACCAATGTAGTTGATACAGCCAAGAACGTCACTATCATTAATCCTTTATTTACATTATTTTACCAATATAGTTAGTCTACACTTAGTTCTAGTTGTGAAGATGGGTCTCTATAAATATTAAAAATAGTATAGAAACCCATCTGGAGCCTCGCACGTGACGCCACATAACAACCAAACAAGCTCTAAAAATAAGGCTTCGCATGGAAACTAGTTCCAGAAATCACCCGTTGATGTCTTCACTTATTTCATAGAGTAACCCAATAGAAATTTACGACACAGTTAATAACAAGTTACTATTAATTAGTCTCAAAATGTTTGCGGTTTGTGTGCTCAGTAATTAATTTTGTATTTAGTTATTGTCAATCTGACTACAAACATAGTGTTAGTCTCGATGTATCTAGCCGCCCTGTTGATTAAAACACATTTGAAAAATATAATGTTAACGAAAACCCATATTCACGGTTAGCGGAACACAGACAACCGGAGCATAAATCAAATATCATTAATTTTCTAGTGAAAAACACACACAATTCCGACGAATTTTGTTTTCGTTTTGTTGTTCGCTATGAATTATTTAGGAAATAATATTTGTCTTGCCGTGGTATATCTGTGAATAAACCACGGTTTGGAGTTCTGATGCGTAGGAATAAACCACGCAGGCCGTAGACAAATATCATTTCCATTCTAACATGACCCAATATAATGCTATGAATGAAGAAATGTGCGTGTTACTTTGTCGGCGCCGCCTAATTTCTCTCCTTTCCGTGATTTGGTTGACGGCTTTACACATGACCTCCCTGAAATATAGATTTTCTAAAAATCTAATGCTAATTTTCAATATTAGCCAGAATATAATAATATTTTTATTCAAACAATAATAAATGTATGTATTAATAGTTCACGTTAGTACAATAATGTATAATCATGAACAATATTAATAAAATTAAAAAACAATTTAGCCACGCCTCCTGTCACACTGTTATTTTCGTAAACAATTCAGAATCTCAGACACATTCAGCTTAAAAGTTGACAAAACATCAAACGCCGTGAAAGATTATTTGCACTTCTTATTTTGTGTCATGGACATTAATTGTGCTGCTTGAGATATTTCCCTTAAACATGTGCATTGCAGTTGCGTGACTGTTCTGGACAATAACGTGGCCAACTGTAGTGGGTGGGGAAATGGAACTCTCTTGGCCTGCAATGCCAACTCCACCGATTCGCTGCTAATGTTGGAATCAGCAGCGGTCAGATGATTGGCTTGACGAGAGGTAGCATGATTAAATGCCCGACTGACCTGATCGCGTTCGTCATCAGATTTTACTTTTTACTATTTGCAGACGACGATATTTTACTACGATTTTTGTATACGTCACGTGATTTTCATTCATAAATACGTTTTTATAAGGGGGAGGAAAAATTCAACAGCCATAAAATAGATCTGTTCTAGCCGTGGTATATTGCATATTTTATAACGGTAGATCTGTTCTTTGTTCATTAGAACAAAATATCAAGTCATGTTAGAATTTACAATGTACTATTTTACATACTTACTATGCTTTGTTGGTACATGGGGCTGGGTGACAGTAACCCCGTGGGTTCGAGAGTATGAACCAGATGCATTAGCCTGGGTTCCAGTCTGTCGATTTGTCACTTTTTAACTTCTAGCCAAAATGACATTGATATGTTTAGAAACTCAATACGGCCCAATTAATAGTGTTAAAATATATTTGTTTGATTGACCAGGCAAAATATATCGACGCCTGTTCCCAGGCTACAGATGCATATGTGGAGGAACATATGTTATTAATGAAAAGCATCGTTCAAGATATAGAACATTACTATTATATTCAGTTGTTTTCCTAGTGGTACAGAGCCGACGGATGCGGCGTCGGCTGGATGAATTCGGAGAAATGATCCTAGTGGCGACGAATAAGAACCCCATGGACTTTAACGGGTACGGGAACTGGTGTGGTATCGGCGGCGCCGGGGACACAGTGGATAGCATAGACGAGTACGTTACCATTATCATTATGAAATAACCAAAGCTTTAAGTAAATTGAATACGTTGACTCACATAATCAGACGAATGTCCACTTTAATACATCGTGACGTATGTCCACTTTAATACAGCGTGACGTATGTCCACTTTAATACATCGTGACGTATGTCCACTTTAATACATCGTGACGAATGTTCACTTTAATACATCGTGACGTATGTCCACTTTAATACATAGTGACGTATGTCCACTTTAATACATAGTGACGTATGTCCACTTTAATACATCGTGACGAATGTTCACTTTAATACATCGTGACGAATGTTCACTTTAATACATCGTGACGTATGTCCACTTTAATACATAGTGACGTATGTCCACTTTAATATGTCGTGACTAATAACCACGTTAATGCATCCTGACGAATGTCCACTTTAATACGTCGTGATTATAACCACTTTAATACATCGTGACGAATGCCCACTTTAATACATCGTGACGAATGCCCACTTTAATACATCGTGACGAATGATCAATTTGTAAAACGTCTTTAATACGTCGTGATAGATAATCAAATTGTCAAACGTCTTTAATACGTCGTGACTGATAATCAATTTGTCAAACGTCTTTAATACGTCGTGAGAGATAATCAGATTGTCAAACGTCTTTAATACGTCGTGAGAGATAATCAAATTGCCAAACGTCTTTAATACGTCGTGACTGATAATCAGAGGGTCAAACGTCTTTAATACGTCGTGATAGATAATCAAATTGTCAAACGTCTTTAATATGTCGTGACTGATAATCAAATTGTCAAACGTCTTTTATACGTCGTGAGAGATACTCAGATTGTCAAACGTCTTTAATACGTCATGAGAGATAATCAAATTGTCAAACGTCTTTAATACGTCGTGTGAGAGATAATCAGATTGTCAAACGTTTTTAATACGTCGTGAGAGATAATCAGATTGTCAAACGTCTTTAATACGTCGTGAGAGATAATTAAATTGTCAAACGTCTTTAATACGTCGTGACAGATAATCAGATTTTCAAACGTCGTTAATACGTCGTAACAGATAATCAAATTGCCAAACGTCTTTAATACGTCGTGACAGATAATCAGATTGTCAAACGTCTTTAATACGTCGTGAGAGATAATCAAATTGTCCAACATCTTTAATACGTCGTGAGAGATAATCAGATTTTCAAACGTCTTTAATACGTCGTGACTGATAATCAAATTGTCAAACGTCTTTAATAATATTTATCACTTAGATTTGAATTTTAGGCGATTTTTTGCTGTTATTTGCCTACCACAATACCATCTACCACATAGTTTAATACGCTGTGTTTTCCAGTCTGATAGTACGTTTGCTGGTTTGATACGGTTACGAGCCCGTATCATAAATAGTCCCTTTTAAATAACGCATGCGCTCTCTGTGCTAGTTTGTTTACTTCCCGTAGTTTCTCAGCGTGTCAAATTTGATAGATAACAATCGTTTGTAGTTACGTGATGTAAAACTAGACACGCAATAACCTCTAAGTGGCGACTGATAAGCATATGGTCAATCCTTGTTAGTGTGAGCATATCGCGGTGTTGTTAGTGTTTGCATTTCGCGGTATTGTTAGTGTGAGCATATCGCTGTGTTGTTAGTGTGAGCATATCGCAGTATTGTTAGTGTGACCATATCGCTGTGTTGTTAGTGTGAGCATATCGCGGTGTTGTTAGTGTGAGCATATCGCTGTGTTGTTAGTGTGAGCATATCGATGTGTTGTTAGTGTGAGCATATCGCTGTATTGCTAGTGTGAGCATATCGCTGTATTGCTAGTGTGAGCATATCGCTGTGTTGTTAGTGTGAGCATATCGCAGTATTGCTAGTGTGAGCATATCGATGTGTTGTTAGTGTGAGCATATCGCGGTGTTGTTAGTGTGAGCATATCGATGTGTTGTTAGTGTGAGCAGATCGCTGTGTTGTTAGTGTGAGTATATCGATGTGTTGTTAGTGTGAGCATATCGCTGTATTGTTAGTGTTAGCATATCGCTGTATTGCTAGTGTGAGCATATCGCTGTATTGTTAGTGTGAGCATATCGCTGTGTTGTTAGTGTGAGCATATCGCTGTATTGCTAGTGTGGGCATATCGATGTGTTGTTAGTGTGAGCATATCGCGGTGTTGTTAGTGTGAGCATATCGATGTGTTGTTAGTGTGAGCAGATCGCTGTGTTGTTAGTGTGAGTATATCGATGTGTTGTTAGTGTGAGCATATCGCTGTATTGTTAGTGTTAGCATATCGCTGTATTGCTAGTGTGAGCATATCGCTGTATTGTTAGTGTGAGCATATCGCTGTGTTGTTAGTGTGAGCATATCGCTGTATTGCTAGTGTGGGCATATCGATGTGTTGTTAGTGTGAGCATATCGCGATGTTGTTAGTGTGAGCATATCGCTGTATTATTATTAGTGTGAGCATATCGCTGTGTTGTTAGTGTGAGCATATCGCTGTATTGCTAGTGTGAGCATATCGCTGTGTTGTTAGTGTGAGCATATCGCTGTATTGTTAGTGTGACCATATCGCTGTATTGTTAGTGTGAGCATATCGCTGTGTTGTTAGTGTGACCATATCGCTGTATTGTTAGTGTGAGCATATCGCTGTATTGCTAGTGTGACCATATCGCTGTATTGTTAGTGTGATCATATCGCTGTATTGTTAGTGTGAGCATATCGCTGTATTGTTAGTGTGAGCATATCGCTGTATTGTTAGTGTGACCATATCGCTGTATTGTTAGTGTGAGCATATCGCTGTGTTGTTAGTGTGACCATATCGCTGTATTGTTAGTTTGAGCATATCGCTGTGTTGTTAGTGTGAGCATATCGCGGTGTTGTTAATGTGAGCATATCGTTGTGTTGTTAGTGCGAGTATATCGCGGTGTTGTTAGTGTGAGCATATCGCTGTATTGTTAGTGTAAAAGTATCGATGTGCTGTTAGTGTGAGCATATCACTGTGTTTTGTAAGCGTGCGTATATCGCTGTATTGTGGGTAGAAACATTTATAATCTGATAACTATCGACAATTGTTCATAACATATCAATTCTTAAAACAACTCCATTGATGCATCATTTCCCCCTAGCTTACCTGCATAATTGCGTTCCTTGTACATTAACTGTATGGTTGCGTTCCTCCTAGCTTAGCTGCATATGTGCATTACTCCTAGCGTCGCTGCATATTTGCGTTCCTACTACATTAAATGCATAGTTGCGTCCCTCCTAGCTTAGCTGCATATTTGCGTTCCTACTACATTAAATGCATAGCTGCGTTCGTCCTAGCTTAGCTGCATATTTGCGTTCCTAGTACATTAAATGCATAGTTGCGTCCCTCCTAGCTTAGCTGCATATTTGCGTTCCTACTACATTAAATGCATAGCTGCGTTCGTTCTAGCTTAGCTGCATATTTGCGTCCCTACTACATTAAATGCATAGCTGCGTTCGTCCTAGCTTAGCTGCATAGTTACGTTCCCCCTAGCTTAATTGCATATTGCGTTTCTCCTAGCTTAGCTGTATATTTGCGTTCCTACTAGCTTAGCTGCATATTGCGTTCCTCCTGGTTTAGTTGCATATTTGCGTTCATCCTAGCTAAGCTACATAATTGCGTTCCTTGAACATTAAATGCATAGATGTGTTTCTCCTAGCTTAGCTGTATATTTGCGTTCCTCATACCTTAGCTGCATATTGCGTTCCTTCTAGCTTAGCTGCATATTTGCGTTACTCCAAGCTTAGCAGCATATTCCGTTACTCCCAGCTTAGTTGCATATTTGCCCTACTCCTAGCTTAGCTGCATATTGCGTTCCTCCTAGCTTAGTTGCATATTTGCGTTCCTCCTAGCGTAGCTGCATAGTTGCGTTCCTTGTATATTAAATTCATAGTTGTGTTTCTTCTAGCTTGGCTGCATAGTTGCGTTCCTTCTAGCTTGGCTGCACAGTTGCGTTCCTTCTAGCTTGGCTGCATAGTTGTGTTCCTTCTAGATTGGCTGTATAGTTGCGTTACTTCTAGCTTGGCTGCATAGTTGCGTTCCTTCTAGCTTGGCTGTATAGTTGTGTTCCTTGTAGATTGGCTGTATTGTTGCGTTACTTCTAGCTTGGCTGCATAGTTATGTTACTCCTAACTTGGCTGTATAGTTGTGTTCCTTCTAGCTTGGCTGCATATTTGCGTTCACTTATAAATCAACTGGCTGTGACAATATCAATACAAGGTATCTGAAAATATCTGCATCCATTATAGCTCCACATCTCACTACTATATTCAATCGTAGCATACAATCAACGATTTGCCCTAATGTCTTTATACTTGCTAAGATTATTACAGTATATCAAAATGTGAGAAATCTAATAACGTCAATTATTGGCCTATTTCAATATTATCCATAATCACATTAATTCTTGAAAGGCATGTTAGTTATAATTTTAATTATAAAATATCATAGAATAATAAATTGTTTTGCAATAGGCAATCTGGATTCCAGGAAAATCATTCGATTCGTGTCAAACGGCTTTTGACCTAGTTAATCACACTCATTTTGCGAAAACGTAATATCTACCGTATGGTATAATTGTAATTATAAAATATCATAGAATAATAAATTGTTTTACAATAGGCAATCTGGATTCCGGGAAAATCATTTGATTCGTGTCAAACGGCTTTAATCAGAATTATAGATGATTGAATTTCATCAATTGATAATAATGAAACTGTTGGTACTTTATTTCTTGACCCATCTAAGGCCTTTGACCTAGTTAATGTTTCTGGAGTACAGTCGAGTACTGGAACTGTTGTCTCTGGAGTTCCCCAGGGCTCAGTACTTGGCCCATTGTTATTCATTTATTTTCTCAAGTGCATCTCAAAATACAATATCAATATAACATGTTTTCAAAGTTACTATGTTCAGAAACAGTATGTATGCATATATTATTTTCAGCAGTTGAACACAGACACTCAAACAAGAAAACAATCCCTGATATATACAAACGCTGTTTTATAAAATGATTATACATAATATTTAAATTAAAAGAAAGAGTAACTCATATGCTCATTTACGGTTATGTTGGTTTATCTTGTTTTTCATAAATGCTATTTGATATTCAATGTCCCTTCTGCTCTTCAAATATTTTAATAAAAACATAAAAGAAGGGAGAGTTTTTATCAAGTTTGCATTTGAAAATGAAATATTTAGCTAGAAAAATAATAAAGTTGATCAATGTATCTTTCAAATTAGATTGTGGAATCCCAAAAGATATTGTTTGCCGGCAAATGTTAATGTTAATATTATTTGTAGCAAGAAAGGATCGCAATATTAACCAAACATGTTGACAGGCATGGCAATCCCAGAACAAATGGTCCAAAGTTTCATCATGCATGTTGCAAAAATCACATAAAGTAGATGGAGCAATTTTACATTTTAGAAGGTACCTGTTTGTTGGTATTATACGCATTAAATATTTGTATTGAAATATTCGTAGCCGTGTATCTATTGTACATGTAAACGGAACTAAATATATGTTTCTCCAATTCAGATCATCAAATTGAGTATTCCATTTTTGTTCTGCCTTACAGTATTGTTGTCTATTTTCTGGAGATTTTCAAGATACTTCTGGTAAAGAGATCTATTGTTTTTCTTTACTTTTAACATATTATTAATAAAACATGTTTTGGGCTCAATGCTGTTAGCAGCTTGGGTGTTCAATTTAATTTTCCAATCATTTGGAATACTGTTCAATAAACTGTTATATATTAAGAATGCTCCATCAGATAGATTATATAGGTCTCTTAATTCAATAAAGTTATAGAAACGTTTAAGTCTGAAATCATATATATGTTCTATGAATGTTATACCTCTGTTAAAAAGTTCTTTGTTAAAAAACATTTTGTTATTTGCTTGTATGAACGAGTTATTCCAGATAATTTCTTTTGGAATATTCTCAGGTTCCATTTCAAAATGTATCTTTGTCCAGCTAGTTACAATGTTACGAATAAAGTCATTTCTAAACATTTTCTTAACATCTTTTTCTTGTAAGTTAGATTCAAATACTAATATTCCTCCAAATCTATCGAGTTCTCTTTTATATTAATCTTTCCAGCTACCCATATTATTGTCGTCAAATAGTCTGTAAATCCAACTGCACTTAAAGGTATTTAAAGAGGCATTGACATCAATCATTTTTAGGCCTCCTTTATCATATTCAAGCTTTATTGTTCTTCTAGCTATTTTTTCTGGCTTATTATCCCATAAAAATCGATACAATATTCTTGTTATATCACTTATTACATATTCTGGGGGTCATGTAATACTGTTAAGGGGTATATCAATTTAGGCATAATAAGTATAGGTTATTACATGGGGCAAGTGTGCCTTAAGGCGATATTGGCACACTAGGTGAGTTATTTGCCTAATTGCGTAATTACCTATTTATTGCATATGTTGAGCCGCGGTGTGTGTTAATTCACAAATTGTGAACAAAACAATCAAAAGAATTTATAACTCACCATCAATCTATTTTCTACATTCAAATCTACAATAAACAGTAACTAAGTCTATTACATGTACATGAAGTATTGTATAACAGTTAATATTAAACATATCAGTCTCTACAAACACCTATCTGTATTCATCTTAATCAGTAACGTTACATACATTCCATAGGTAATGATCTTAGCGTACTATCGCCAGCCGCCATGATGTTTTCGTTACCGTTGTCAATTACATCAACGTCGACGCGTGCGGACAATCTGCCGTTGCTGTACGACAGGTGCGAGTTGACCGGAAGTAGCCTCAATATCGATTTTTGGCACACTTGGACTGTGCCAATATCGGATATTGGCACACTTGGTCGATTTCAAGAATTTCACAACCGATATTGCCGCAACTTGCATGTAAATGTGTTACTATATATAGTAACATATGCAATAAACGTCTTTAATACTACCATTGTTATTCTTACTTTATATACATGACCTCCCGTTGGTACTCAACAATTGTATACCAGACATATTTGCCGATGCTACCACTATATCAGTACATGACAAATCCATAGATTATGTTGCTGCCTCACTAACTGCTGACCTTGAAAATATTGACCATTGGTGAACTGATATTCACATGGCAATCAATGCATCTAACTCTAAACTAGTGTATGTAACAACTACATGTTACTAAAAGCTTTCCAGATATTCTCTTTTATGATGTAATATTAGTGCCAGTTCTGCTGGAAGACTACTAGGTGTCACAATCGATAATACTTTATCATGGGAGAGGACAAACATATAATCAACGTTATTAAAAAGTTCAATACATATCTATACCTTTTGTCACGGATTGAGTGTTATTATTTATCCACCCAGAATCGTAAACTATTTAATAACGCCTATGACTTTGACTATTGCTGTGTGATATGGGGCAACTGTACATCATCCCTTGAAGATAAACTTGTACGATTTAAATAGAAAGCTGTATGAATTATTTTCAATGTAGAATTCTTAACACCCTCTTCCCA
Organism: Archivesica marissinica; assembly: GCA_014843695.1. Lineage (NCBI taxonomy): Eukaryota > Metazoa > Mollusca > Bivalvia > Venerida > Vesicomyidae > Archivesica > Archivesica marissinica. The sequence goes on from CM026390.1 coordinate 106,832,941, forward strand.
TATGTTTGCAGGGCTTAAGTGGATGACATTTTCAGAACTAATGAATTATCAAAAAGCATTTCAAATGTATAAAGCGATATGTGGAAATGCTAACCGTTAATGAATACCGTAAAACATCATTTACATTTACATCGGAAGTTCATTACCGTTGTCTTAGATCCTCTTCTGCATTACAACTTTATACGCCTAAACCTAAATTGGAAATATTCCGTAATACTTTGTTTATTCAGGTTCTTCCATTTGGAATTCACTACCTCATCATATTCAAAATTTCAACTCACTCAACATCTTTAAAACTCGATATTTAAGATGGAATAAGGCAACAAAAACATAGAAATTTGGTATATATATATATATATATATATATATACATAATAGAGCTTCCACGTATTGCTGAATACTGTACTTACATGTAGTATTTCTTTAATTAATATGTTTTCTATGTCATTGTATATATGTTGAGGACCTTATTTGTATTAGCCATGTGTTATGCAAGCTCCCTCGTAAAATAAAGTTATTATTATTATTATCATTATTATACTAGCTTTACTATTTGTTATCCCCGTCACATTTCAGATGCTGTAAGGAGCATGACAATTGTTATCTTATCCTAAATCACAACGACTGTGACACACTACTCAAGTACAAAATATACACAACAGCATATGCCTGGTCCATCAGTAAAGGAAATATCATCTGTGGTAAGGGTTTCTTTCATAGTCATGTCGTTTGTCTGACATACCAGCCATAAGCTTTCGGTGCACCTTTAAACCATCACAACGCAAAGAAGCCGGGGACCTTGTCCTGAGACAGTAGTGGTATGTAGCCTGGCTTCCAGTCTGTCGATCTTTCACTAATTTACTTGTGGCAAAATGACAGTTCAGAAACCCAATACTGTTAATGGTCTCGGTGTTAAACTATATTTATATGACTGACCAGGCAAAATATATGAACGCCTGTTCCCAGGCTAGTGGTAGGCGATGAATTGGACAATCTGATCTCAGCATGCCAGATCATACTACTTTCATATAATAAACATTATAATTTGAATTTTATTCATGGTGACAGACTGAATTATTTCATAATAATATCGAAGCAGAACTATGATATACATAGGGCCTAAGTGTGCCAAGTAATACTACTGATTTTTGGATTACTGGGCTTCCCATCCTGTGACATGTTCTGCGGAGGATGTGGACGCATGATTACTATTCAGGGGCGCATTTGACCTATTTGCTATACTCATTGACGTCAAATCACTTGCCACTGAGCTGTTGAATTATTTATGTGAGGAAGATATACATGTGGCCTACGGTACGGTGGTTGTTATATCCTGTTTGAAATACTGCTCAGTGGAGCACACGGGTCTTCTTCCAAAAATAATAGCTGATCAGTCTCTTGATTCAGATGGAAAACTGCCTTGTTCAGAGATGGTTCTCTTCCTTGTTCATGGATGGTTCTCTTCCTTGTTCATGGATGGTTCTCTTCATTGTTTGTGCACGGTTCTCTTCATTGTTCATGGACGGTTCTCTTCATTGTTCGTGGACGGTTCTCTTCATTGTTTGTGGACGGTTCTCTTCATTGTTCATGGACGGTTCTCTTCATTGTTTATGGACGGTTCTCTTCATTGTTCATGGACGGTTCTCTTCATTGTTCATGGACGGTTCTCTTCATTGTTTGTGGACGGTTCTCTTCATTGTTTGTGGACGGTTCTCTTCATTGTTCATGGACGGTTCTCTTCATTGTTTGTGGACGGTTCTCTTCATTGTTCGTGGACGGTTCTCTTCATTGTTCGTGGACGGTTCTCTTCATTGTTCGTGGACGGTTCACTTCATTGTTCGTGGATAGTTCTCTTCATTGTTCACATATGGTTCTCTTCATTGTTCGTGGACGGTTCTCTTCATTGTTCGTGGACGGTTCTCTTCATTGTTCGTGGACGGTTCTCTTCATTGTTTGTGGACGGTTCTCTTCATTGTTCTTGGATGGTTCTCTTCCTAGTTCATGGACGGTTCTCTTCCTTGTTCATGGACGGTTCTCTTCATTGTTCACATATGGTTCTCTTCCTTGTTCGTGGATGGTTCTCGTCATTGTTCGTGGACGGTTCTCTTCCTTGTTCGTGGATGGTTCTCTTCCTTGTTCATGGACGGTTCTCTTCCTTGTTCGTGGACGGTTCTCTTCATTGTTCACATATGGTTCTCTTCCTTGTTCGTGGATGGTTCTCGTCATTGTTTGTGGACGGTTCTCTTCCTTGTTTGTGGATGGATCTCTTCATTGTTCGTGGACGGTTCTCTTCATTGTTCGTGGACGGTTCTCTTCATTGTTCGTGGACGGTTCTCTTCATTGTTCATGGACGGTTCTCTTCATTGTTCGTGGATGGTTCTCTTCATTTTTCACATATGGTTCTCTTCATTGTTCGTGGACGGTTCTCTTCATTGTTCATGGACGGTTCTCTTCATTGTTTGTGGACGGTTCTCTTCATTGTTCATGGACGGTTCTCTTCATTGTTTGTGGACGGTTCTCTTCATTGTTCATGGACGGTTCTCTTCATTGTTCATGGATGGATCTCTTCATTGTTCATGGATGGTTCTCTTCATTGTTCATGGACGGTTCTCTTCATTGTTCATGGACGGTTCTCTTCATGGTTCATGGATGGTTCTCTTCATTGTTCATGGATGGTTCTCTTCATTGTTCATGGTTGGTTCTCTTCATTGTTCATGGATGGTTCTCTTCATTGTTCATGGACGGTTCTCTTCATTGTTCATGGACGGTTCTATTCATTGTTCATGGACGGTTCTCTTCATTGTTCATGGACGGTTCTCTTCATTGTTCATGGACGGTTCTCTTCATTGTTCATGGACGGTTCTCTTCATTGTTCATGGATGGTTCTCTTCATTGTTCATGGACGGTTCTCTTCATTGTTCATGGACGGTTCTCTTCATTGTTCATGGACGGCTCTCTTCATTGTTCATGGACGGTTCTCTTCAGTGTTCATGGATGGTTCTCTTCATTGTTCATGGATGATTCTCTTCATTGTTCATGGATGGTTCTCTTCATTGTTCATGGATGGTTCTCTTCATTGTTCATGGACGGTTCTCTTCATTGTTCATGGACGGTTCTCTTCATTGTTCGTGGACGGTTCTCTTCATTGTTCCTGGACGGTTCTCTTCATTGTTCGCGGATGGTTCTCTTCATTGTTTGTGGATGGTTCTCTTCATTGTTCGTGGACGGTTCTCTTCATTGTTCGTGGATGGTTCTCTTCATTGTTCATGGATGGTTCTCTTCATTGTTCGTCGATGGTTCTCTTCATTGTTCATGTATGGTTCTCTTCATTGTTCATGGACGGTTCTCTTCATTGTTCATGGACGGTTCTCTTCATTGTTCATGTACGGTTCTCTTCATTGTTTGTGGACGGTTCTCTTCATTGTTTGTGGATGGTTCTCTTCATTGTTTGTGGACGGTTCTCTTCATTGTTCGTGGGTGGTTCTCTTCATTGTTTGTGGACGGTTCTCTGCATTGTTCATGGACGGTTCTCTTCATTGTTTGTGGACGGTTCTCTTCATTGTTTTTGGAAGGTTCTCTTCAATGTTCGTGGGTGGTTCTCTTCATTGTTCGTGGACGGTTCTCTTCATTGTTCGTGGATGGTTCTCTTCATTGTTCATGGATGGTTCTCTTCATTGTTCGTGGATGATTCTCTTCATTGTTTGTGGACGGTTCTCTTCATTGTTCGTGGACGGTTCTCTTCATTGTTCGTGGACGGTTCTCTTCATTGTTCATGGACGGTTCTCTTCATTGTTCGTGGATAGTTCTCTTCATTGTTCACATATGGTTCTCTTCATTGTTCGTGGACGGTTCTCTTCATTGTTCGTGGAAGGTTCTCTTCATTGTTTGTGGACGGTTCTCTTCATTGTTCATGGACGGTTCTCTTCATTGTTCGTGGATGGTTCTCTTCCTTGTTCATGGACGGTTCTCTTCCTTGTTCGTGGACGGTTCTCTTCATTGTTCACATATGGTTCTCTTCCTTGTTCGTGGATGGTTCTCGTCATTGTTCGTGGACGGTTCTCTTCCTTGTTCGTGGATGGTTCTCTTCCTTGTTCATGGACGGTTCTCTTCCTTGATCGTGGACGGTTCTCTTCATTGTTCACATATGGTTCTCTTACTTGTTCGTGGATGGTTCTCGTCATTGTTTGTGGACGGGTCTCTTCCTTGTTTGTGGATGGTTCTCTTCATTGTTCGTGGACGGTTCTCTTCATTGTTCGTGGACGGTTCTCTTCATTGTTCGTGGACGGTTCTCTTCATTGTTCATAGACGGTTCTCTTCATTGTTCGTGGATTGTTCTCTTCATTTTTCACATATGGTTCTCTTCATTGTTCGTGGACGGTTCTCTTCATTGTTCGTGGACGGTTATCTTCATTGTTTGTGGACGGTTCTCTTCATTGTTCATGGACGATTCTCTTCATTGTTTGTGGACGGTTCTCTTCATTGTTCATGGATGGTTCTCTTCATTGTTCATGGATGGTTCTCTTCATTGTTCATGGATGGTTCTCTTCATTGTTCATGGACGGTTCTCTTCATTGTTCATGGACGGTTCTCTTCATTGTTCATGGATGGTTCTCTTCATTGTTCATGGATGGTTCTCTTCATTGTTCATGGATGGTTCTCTTCATTGTTCATGGATGGTTCTCTTCATTGTTCATGGACGGTTCTCTTCATTGTTCATGGACGGTTCTATTCATTGTTCATGGACGGTTCTCTTCATTGTTCATGGACGGTTGTCTTCATTGTTCATGGACGGTTCTCTTCATTGTTCATGGACGGTTCTCTGCATTGTTCATGGATGGTTCTCTTCATTGTTCATGGACGGTTCTCTTCATTGCTCATGGACTGTTCTCTTCATTGTTCATGCACGGTTCTCTTCATTGTTCATGGACGGTTCTCTTCAGTGTTCATGGATGGTTCTCTTCATTGTTCATGGATGGTTCTATTCATTGTTCATGGATGGTTCTCTTCATTGTTCATGGATGGTTCTCTTCATTGTTCATGTACGGTTCTCTTCATTGTTCATGGACGGTTCTCTTCATTGTTCGTGGACGGTTCTCTTCCTTGTTCGTGGACGGTTCTCTTCATTGTTCGTGGATGGTTCTCTTCATTGTTTGTGGATGGTTCTCTTCATTGTTCGTTGACGGTTCTCTTCATTGTTCGTGGATGGTTCTCTTCATTGTTCATGGATGGTTCTCTTCATTGTTCGTCGATGGTTCTCTTCATTGTTCATGGATGGTTCTCTTCATTGTTCATGGACGGTTCTTTTCATTGTTCATGGACGGTTCTCTTCATTGTTCATGTACGGTTCTCTTCATTGTTTGTGGACGGTTCTCTTCATTGTTTGTGGACGGTTCTCTTCATTGTTCGTGGGTGGTTCTCTTCATTGTTTGTGGACGGTTCTCTTCATTGTTCATGGGCGGTTCTCTTCATTGTTTGTGGACGGTTCTCTTCATTGTTTGTGGAAGGTTCTCATCATTGTTCGTGGGTGGTTCTCTTCATTGTTCGTGGACGGTTCTCTTCATTGTTCGTGGATGGTTCTCTTCATTGTTCATGGATGGTTCTCTTCATTGTTCGTGGATGATTCTCTTCATTGTTTGTGGACGGTTCTCTTCATTTTTCGTGTGTGGTTCTCTTCATTGTTCATGGATGGTTCTCTTCATTGTTCGTGGATGGTACTCTTCATTATTTGTGGACGGTTCTCTTCATTGTTTGTGGACGGTTCTCTTCATTGTTCATGGACGGTTCTCTTCATTGTTTGTGGACGGTTCTCTTCATTGTTCGTGGATGGTTCTCTTCATTGTTTGTGGATGGTTCTCTTCATTGTTCGTGGACGGTTCTCTTCATTGTTCGTGGATGGTTCTCTTCATTGTTCATGGATGGTTCACTTCATTGTTCGTGGATGGTTCTCTTCATTGTTCATGGACGGTTCTCTTCATTGTTTGTGGACGGTTCTCTTCATTGTTCATGGGCGGTTCTCTTCATTGTTTGTGGATGGTTCTCTTCATTGTTTGTGGATGGTTCTCTTCATTCTTTGTGGATGGTTCTCTTCATTCTTTGTGGATGGTTCTCTTCATTGTTTGTAGACGGTTCTCTTCATTGTTTGTGGATGGTTCTCTTCATTGTTCATGGATGGTTCTCTTCATTGTTTGTGAATGGTTCTCTTCATTGTTCATGGACGGTTCTCTTCATTGTTTGTGGACGGTTCTCTTCATTGTTCGTGGATGGTTCTCTTCATTGTCCGGTTGTGGTTCTCTTTCTTGTTCACGGATGGTTCTCTTCATTGTCCGGTTGTAGTTCTCTTTATTGTTCACGGACGGTTCTGTTCCATGTTCACGGATGGTTCTCTTCATTGTTCGGTTGTGGTTCTCTTTCTTGTTCGTGGATGGTTCTGTTCCTTGTTCATGGATGGTTCTTTTCATTCGTCACGGATGGTTCTCTTGTTCAAAGATAGTTCTCTTCCGTGCTCATTGATGGTTCTCTTCCTTGTTGTTGGATGAGTCTCTTCATTGTTCGTGGGTGGTTCTATATCTTGTTCACGGATGGTTCTCTTTATTGTTCACGGATGGTTCTCTTCTTTGTTCGTGGATGGTTCTCTTCATTGTTCGTGGATGGTTCTCTTCATTGTTCGTGGATGGTTCTCTTCATTGTTTGTGGATGGTTCTCTTCATTGTTCGTGGACGGTTCTGTTCATTGTTCGTGGATGGTTCTCTTCATTGTTCATGGATGGGTCTCTTCATTGTTCGTCGATGGTTCTCTTCATTGTTCATGGATGGTTCTCTTCATTGTTCATGGACGGTTCTCTTCATTGTTCATGGACGGTTCTCTTCATTGTTCATGTACGGTTCTCTTCATTGTTTGTGGACGGTTCTCCTCATTGTTTGTGGAAGGTTCTCTTCATTGTTCGTGGGTGGTTCTCTTCATTGTTCGTGGACTGTTCTCTTCATTGTTCGTGGATGGTTCTCTTCATTGTTCATGGATGGTTCTCTTCATTGTTCGTGGATGATTCTCTTCATTGTTTGTGGACGGTTCTCTTCATTGTTCGTGTGTGGTTCTCTTCATTGTTCATGGATGGTTCTCTTCATTGTTCGTGGATGGTTCTCTTCATTATTTGTGGACGGTTCTCTTCATTGTTTGTGGACGGTTCTCTTCATTGGTCATGGACGGTTCTCTTCATTGTTCGTGGATGGTTCTCTTCATTGTTCATGGATGGTTCTCTTCATTGTTCGTGGATGGTTCTCTTCATTGTTCATGGACGGTTCTCTTCATTGTTTGTGGACGGTTCTCTTCATTGTTCATGGACGGTTCTCTTCATTGTTTGTGGATGGTTCTCTTCATTGTTTGTGGATGGTTCTCTTCATTCTTTGTGGATGGTTCTCTTCATTGTTTGTGGATGGTTCTCTTCATTGTTTGTAGACGGTTCTCTTCATTGTTTGTGGATGGTTCTCTTCATTGTTCATGGATGGTTCTCTTCATTGTTTGTGAATGGTTCTCTTCATTGTTTATGGACGGTTCTCTTCATTGTTTGTGGACGGTTCTCTTCATTGTTCGTGGATGGTTCTCTTCATTGTCCGGTTGTGGTTCTCTTTCTTGTTCACGGATGGTTCTCTTCATTGTCCGGTTGTAGTTCTCTTTATTGTTCACGGACGGTTCTGTTCCATGTTCACGGATGGTTCTCTTCATTGTTCGGTTGTGGTTCTCTTTCTTGTTCGTGGATGGTTCTGTTCCTTGTTCATGGATGGTTCTTTTCATTCGTCACGGATGGTTCTCTTGTTCAAAGATAGTTCTCTTCCGTGCTCATTGATGGTTCTCTTCCTTGTTGTTGGATGAGTCTCTTCATTGTTCGTGGGTGGTTCTATATCTTGTTCATGGATGGTTCTCTTTATTGTTCACGGATGGTTCTCTTCTTTGTTCGTGGATGGTTCTCTTCATTGTTCGTGGATGGTTCTCTTCATTGTTCGTGGATGGTTCTCTTCATTGTTTGTGGATGGTTCTCTTCATTGTTCGTGGACGGTTCTGTTCATTGTTCGTGGATGGTTCTCTTCATTGTTCATGGATGGTTCTCTTCATTGTTCGTCGATGGTTCTCTTCATTGTTCATGGATGGTTCTCTTCATTGTTCATGGACGGTTCTCTTCATTGTTCATGGACGGTTCTCTTCATTGTTCATGGACGGTTCTCTTCATTGTTCATGTACGGTTCTCTTCATTGTTTGTGGACGGTTCTCCTCATTGTTTGTGGAAGGTTCTCTTCATTGTTCGTGGTGGTTCTCTTCATTGTTCGTGGACGGTTCTCTTCATTGTTCGTAGATGGTTCTCTTCATTGTTCATGGATGGTTCTCTTCATTGTTCGTGGATGATTCTCTTCATTGTTTGTGGACGGTTCTCTTCATTGTTCGTGTGTGGTTCTCTTCATTGTTCATGGATGGTTCTCTTCATTGTTCGTGGATGGTTCTCTTCATTATTTGTGGACGGTTCTCTTCATTGTTTGTGGACGGTTCTCTTCATTGGTCATGGACGGTTCTCTTCATTGTTTGTGGACGGTTCTCTTCATTGTTCGTGGATGGTTCTCTTCATTGTTTGTGGATGGTTCTCTTCATTGTTCGTGGACGGTTCTCTTCATTGTTCGTGGATGGTTCTCTTCATTGTTCATGGATAGTTCTCTTCATTGTTCGTGGATGGTTCTCTTCATTGTTTGTGGATGGTTCTCTTCATTGTTCGTGGACGGTTCTGTTCATTGTTCGTGGATGGTTCTCTTCATTGTTCATGGATGGTTCTCTTCATTGTTCGTCGATGGTTCTCTTCATTGTTCATGGATGGTTCTCTTCATTGTTCATGGACGGTTCTCTTCATTGTTCATGGACGGTTCTCTTCATTGTTCATGTACGGTTCTCTTCATTGTTTGTGGAAGGTTCTCTTCATTGTTCGTGGGTGGTTCTCTTCATTGTTCGTGGACGGTTCTCTTCATTGTTCGTGGATGGTTCTCTTCATTGTTCATGGATGGTTCTCTTCATTGTTCGTGGATGATTCTCTTCATTGTTTGTGGACGGTTCTCTTCATTGTTCGTGTGTGGTTCTCTTCATTGTTCATGGATGGTTCTCTTCATTGTTCGTGGATGGTTCTCTTCATTATTTGTGGACGGTTCTCTTCATTGTTTGTGGACGGTTCTCTTCATTGGTCATGGACGGTTCTCTTCATTGTTTGTGGATGGATCTCTTCATTGTTCGTGGACGGTTCTCTTCATTGTTCGTGGATGGTTCTCTTCATTGTTCATGGATGGTTCTCTTCATTGTTCGTGGATGGTTCTCTTCATTGTTCATGGACGGTTCTCTTCATTGTTTGTGGACGGTTCTCTTCATTGTTCATGGATGGTTCTCTTCATTGTTTGTGGATGGTTCTCTTCATTCTTTGTGGATGGTTCTCTTCATTGTTTGTGGATGGTTCTCTTCATTGTTTGTAGACGGTTCTCTTCATTGTTTGTGGATGGTTCTCTTCATTGTTCATGGATGGTTCTCTTCATTGTTTGGGAATGGTTCTCTTCATTGTTCATGGACGGTTCTCTTCATTGTTTGTGGACGGTTCTCTTCATTGTTCATGGACGGTTCTCTTCATTGTTCATGTACGGTTCTCTTCATTGTTTGTGGAAGGTTCTCTTCATTGTTCGTGGGTGGTTCTCTTCATTGTTCGTGGACGGTTCTCTTCATTGTTCGTGGATGGTTCTCTTCATTGTTCATGGATGGTTCTCTTCATTGTTCGTGGATGATTCTCTTCATTGTTTGTGGACGGTTCTCTTCATTGTTCGTGTGTGGTTCTCTTCATTGTTCATGGATGGTTCTCTTCATTGTTCGTGGATGGTTCTCTTCATTATTTGTGGACGGTTCTCTTCATTGTTTGTGGACGGTTCTCTTCATTGGTCATGGACGGTTCTCTTCATTGTTTGTGGATGGATCTCTTCATTGTTCGTGGACGGTTCTCTTCATTGTTCGTGGATGGTTCTCTTCATTGTTCATGGATGGTTCTCTTCATTGTTCGTGGATGGTTCTCTTCATTGTTCATGGACGGTTCTCTTCATTGTTTGTGGACGGTTCTCTTCATTGTTCATGGATGGTTCTCTTCATTGTTTGTGGATGGTTCTCTTCATTCTTTGTGGATGGTTCTCTTCATTGTTTGTGGATGGTTCTCTTCATTGTTTGTAGACGGTTCTCTTCATTGTTTGTGGATGGTTCTCTTCATTGTTCATGGATGGTTCTCTTCATTGTTTGGGAATGGTTCTCTTCATTGTTCATGGACGGTTCTCTTCATTGTTTGTGGACGGTTCTCTTCATTGTTCATGGATGGTTCTCTTCATTGTCCGGTTGTGGTTCTCTTTCTTGTTCACGGATGGTTCTCTTCATTGTCCGGTTGTAGTTCTCTTTATTGTTCACGGACGGTTCTGTTCCATGTTCACGGATGGTTCTCTTCATTGTTCGGTTGTGGTTCTCTTTCTTGTTCGTGGATGGTTCTGTTCCTTGTTCATGGATGGTTCTTTTCATTCGTCACGGATGGTTCTCTTGTTCAAAGATAGTTCTCATCCGTGCTCATTGATGGTTCTCTTCCTTGTTGTTGGATGAGTCTCTTCATTGTTCGTGGGTGGTTCTATATCTTGTTCACGGATGGTTCTCTTCATTGTTCATGGATGGTTCTCTTCATTGTTCATGGACGGTTCTCTTCATTGTTCATGGACGGTTCTCTTCATTGTTCATGTACGGTTCTCTTCATTGTTTGTGGAAGGTTCTCTTCATTGTTCGTGGGTGGTTCTCTTCATTGTTCGTGGACGGTTCTCTTCATTGTTCGTGGATGGTTCTCTTCATTGTTCATGGATGGTTCTCTTCATTGTTCGTGGATGATTCTCTTCATTGTTTGTGGACGGTTCTCTTCATTGTTCGTGTGTGGTTCTCTTCATTGTTCATGGATGGTTCTCTTCATTGTTCGTGGATGGTTCTCTTCATTATTTGTGGACGGTTCTCTTCATTGTTTGTGGACGGTTCTCTTCATTGGTCATGGACGGTTCTCTTCATTGTTTGTGGACGGTTCTCTTCATTGTTCGTGGATGGTTCTCTTCATTGTTTGTGGATGGTTCTCTTCATTGTTCGTGGACGGTTCTCTTCATTGTTCGTGGATGGTTCTCTTCATTGTTCATGGATGGTTCTCTTCATTGTTCGTGGATGGTTCTCTTCATTGTTCATGGACGGTTCTCTTCATTGTTTGTGGACGGTTCTCTTCATTGTTCATGGATGGTTCTCTTCATTGTTTGTGGATGGTTCTCTTCATTCTTTGTGGATGGTTCTCTTCATTGTTTGTGGATGGTTCTCTTCATTGTTTGTAGACGGTTCTCTTCATTGTTTGTGGATGGTTCTCTTCATTGTTCATGGATGGTTCTCTTCATTGTTTGGGAATGGTTCTCTTCATTGTTCATGGACGGTTCTCTTCATTGTTTGTGGACGGTTCTCTTCATTGTTCATGGATGGTTCTCTTCATTGTCCGGTTGTGGTTCTCTTTCTTGTTCACGGATGGTTCTCTTCATTGTCCGGTTGTAGTTCTCTTTATTGTTCACGGACGGTTCTGTTCCATGTTCACGGATGGTTCTCTTCATTGTTCGGTTGTGGTTCTCTTTCTTGTTCGTGGATGGTTCTGTTCCTTGTTCGTGGATGGTTCTTTTCATTCGTCACGGATGGTTCTCTTGTTCAAAGATAGTTCTCTTCCGTGCTCATTGATGGTTCTCTTCCTTGTTGTTGGATGAGTCTCTTCATTGTTCGTGGGTTGTTCTATATCTTGTTCACGGATGGTTCTCTTTATTGTTCACGGATGGTTCTCTTCTTTGTTCGTGGATGGTTCTCTTCATTTTTCGTGGATGGTTCTCGTCATTGTTCGTGGATGGTTATCTTCATTGTTCGTGGATTGTTCTCTTCATTGTTCGTGGATGGTTCTTTTCATGGTTAGTTGATGGTTCTCATCATTATTCGTTGATGGTTCTCTTCCTTGTTCACGGATGGTTCTCTTCATTGTCCGGTTGTGGTTCTCTTCATTGTTCGTGGGTGGTTCTCTTCATTGTTCGGTTGTGGTTCTCTTCCTTGTTCGTGGATGGTTCTCTTCATTGTTCGGTTGTGGTTCTCTTCATTGTTCGTGGGTGGTTCACTTCATTGTCCGGTTGTGGTTCTCTTCATTGTTCGTGGGTGGTTCTCTTCATTGTTCGGTTGTGGTTCTCTTCCTTGTTCGTGGATGGTTCTCTTCATTGTTCCTGGATGGTTCTCTTCATTGTTCGTGGATGGTTCTCTTCATTGTTCACAGTACCACATGATACGACACAGAACGTGCACAGAATATGCCATGAAGCTAAATACTTTGCTGAATAGCAAACAACATAGATTCTGATCAGGCGCGGCGTTACGCTGCTCCGGAGCTATGTTGGTTTGCATATTCCTTCCAATTTAGTCTGCATGTTAATGTTTAAATATAATACAAACTAGAATCAAACATAATACATACTATACATACTCCTCTTTCTTGTTCGTGGATGGTTCTGTTCCTTGTTCGTGGATGGTTCTCCTCATTCTTCACGGATGGTTCTCTTGTTCAAAGATAGTTCTCTTCCGTGCTCATTGATGGTTCTCTTCCGTGTTGTTGGATGAGTCTCTTCATTGTTCGTGGGTGGTTCTATATCTTGTTCACGGATGGTTCTCTTTATTGTTCACGGATGTTTCTCTTCTTTGTTCGTGGATGGTTCTCTTCATTGTTCGTGGATGGTTCTCTTCATTGTTCGTGGATGGTTATCTTCATTGTTCGTGGATTGTTCTCTTCATTGTTCGTGGATGGTTCTTTTCATGGTTAGTTGATGGTTCTCCTCATTATTCGTTGATGGTTCTCTTCCTTGTTCACGGATGGTTCTCTTCATTGTCCGGTTGTGGTTCTCTTCATTGTTCGTGGGTGGTTCTCTTCATTTTTCGGTTGTGGTTCTCTTCCTTGTTCGTGGATGGTTCTCTTCATTGTTCTGTTGTGGTTCTCTTCATTGTTCGTGGGTGGTTCTCTTCATTGTCCGGTTGTGGTTCTCTTCATTGTTCGTGGGTGGTTCTCTTCATTGTTCGGTTGTGGTTCTCTTCATTGTTCGTGGGTGGTTCTCTTCATTGTTCGGTTGTGGTTCTCTTCCTTGTTCGTGGATGGTTCTCTTCATTGTTCGTGGATAGTTCTCTTCATTGTTCACAGTACCACATGATACGACACAGGACGTGCACAGAATATGCCATGAAGCTAAATACTTTGCTGAATTGCAAACAACATAGATTCTGATCAGGCGCGGCGTTAAGCTGCTTCGGAGCTATGTTGGTTTGCATATTCCTTCCAATTTAGTCTGCATGTTAATGTTTAAATATATTACAAACTAGAATCAAACATAATACATACTATACAGACACTTCTTTCTTGTTCGTGGTTGGTTCTGTTCCTTGTTCGTGGATGGTTCTCTTCATTCTTCACGGATGGTTCTCTTGTTCAAAGATAGTTCTCTTCCGTGCTCATTGATGGTTCTCTTCCTTGTTGTTGGATGAGTCTCTTCATTGTTCGTGGGTGGTTCTATATCTTGTTCACGGATGGTTCTCTTTATTGTTCACGGATGGTTCTCTTCTTTGTTCGTGGATGGTTCTCTTCATTGTTCGTGGATGGTTCTCGTCATTGTTCGTGGATGGTTATCTTCATTGTTCGTGGATTGTTCTCTTCATTGTTCGTGGATGGTTCTTTTCATGGTTAGTTGATGGTTCTCATCATTATTCGTTGATGGTTCTCTTCCTTGTTCACGGATGGTTCTCTTCATTGTCCGGTTGTGGTTCTCTTCATTGTTCGTGGGTGGTTCTCTTCATTGTTCGGTTGTGGTTCTCTTCCTTGTTCGTGGATGGTTCTCTTCATTGTTCTGTTGTGGTTCTCTTCATTGTTCGTGGGTGGTTCTCTTCATTGTCCGGTTGTGGTTCTCTTCATTGTTCGTGGGTGGTTCTCTTCATTGTTCGGTTGTGGTTCTCTTCATTGTTCGTGGGTGGTTCTCTTTCATTGTTCGGTTGTGGTTCTCTTCCTTGTTCGTGGATGCTGACTTGTATACCACTGTAACCTATCATCACTGATGGTCACGGGTTCGAGCCCCGCTCAGACCGTGTCTCATTTATATGAAAAAGTTGGCAGTTTCTTACGGAGGTTGGTGCACCCAAGTACTGGTTAACCGCTGGAGCCTGCCCAGGAAAGGTGTTGTTAGGTAAACTGCCCGCCGGTGATATAGCCCAAAATGGTGCTGATGCAGGCGTAAAACCCGAAACATAACATAATAAATTGTTCGTGGATGGTTCTCTTCATTGTTCCTGGATGGTTCTCTTCATTGTTCGTGGATGGTTCTCTTCATTGTTCACAGTACCACATGATACGACACAGAACGTGCACAGAATATGCCATGAAGCTAAATACTTTGCTGAATAGCAAACAACATAGATTCTGATCAGGCGCGGCGTTACGCTGCTCCGGAGCTATGTTGGTTTGCATATTCCTTCCAATTTAGTCTGCATGTTAATGTTTAAATATAATACAAACTAGAATCAAACATAATACATACTATACATACTCCTCTTTCTTGTTCGTGGATGGTTCTGTTCCTTGTTCGTGGATGGTTCTCCTCATTCTTCACGGATGGTTCTCTTGTTCAAAGATAGTTCTCTTCCGTGCTCATTGATGGTTCTCTTCCGTGTTGTTGGATGAGTCTCTTCATTGTTCGTGGGTGGTTCTATATCTTGTTCACGGATGGTTCTCTTTATTGTTCACGGATGTTTCTCTTCTTTGTTCGTGGATGGTTCTCTTCATTGTTCGTGGATGGTTCTCTTCATTGTTCGTGGATGGTTATCTTCATTGTTCGTGGATTGTTCTCTTCATTGTTCGTGGATGGTTCTTTTCATGGTTAGTTGATGGTTCTCCTCATTATTCGTTGATGGTTCTCTTCCTTGTTCACGGATGGTTCTCTTCATTGTCCGGTTGTGGTTCTCTTCATTGTTCGTGGGTGGTTCTCTTCATTTTTCGGTTGTGGTTCTCTTCCTTGTTCGTGGATGGTTCTCTTCATTGTTCTGTTGTGGTTCTCTTCATTGTTCGTGGGTGGTTCTCTTCATTGTCCGGTTGTGGTTCTCTTCATTGTTCGTGGGTGGTTCTCTTCATTGTTCGGTTGTGGTTCTCTTCATTGTTCGTGGGTGGTTCTCTTCATTGTTCGGTTGTGGTTCTCTTCCTTGTTCGTGGATGGTTCTCTTCATTGTTCGTGGATAGTTCTCTTCATTGTTCACAGTACCACATGATACGACACAGGACGTGCACAGAATATGCCATGAAGCTAAATACTTTGCTGAATTGCAAACAACATAGATTCTGATCAGGCGCGGCGTTAAGCTGCTTCGGAGCTATGTTGGTTTGCATATTCCTTCCAATTTAGTCTGCATGTTAATGTTTAAATATATTACAAACTAGAATCAAACATAATACATACTATACAGACACTTCTTTCTTGTTCGTGGTTGGTTCTGTTCCTTGTTCGTGGATGGTTCTCTTCATTCTTCACGGATGGTTCTCTTGTTCAAAGATAGTTCTCTTCCGTGCTCATTGATGGTTCTCTTCCTTGTTGTTGGATGAGTCTCTTCATTGTTCGTGGGTGGTTCTATATCTTGTTCACGGATGGTTCTCTTTATTGTTCACGGATGGTTCTCTTCTTTGTTCGTGGATGGTTCTCTTCATTGTTCGTGGATGGTTCTCGTCATTGTTCGTGGATGGTTATCTTCATTGTTCGTGGATTGTTCTCTTCATTGTTCGTGGATGGTTCTTTTCATGGTTAGTTGATGGTTCTCATCATTATTCGTTGATGGTTCTCTTCCTTGTTCACGGATGGTTCTCTTCATTGTCCGGTTGTGGTTCTCTTCATTGTTCGTGGGTGGTTCTCTTCATTGTTCGGTTGTGGTTCTCTTCCTTGTTCGTGGATGGTTCTCTTCATTGTTCTGTTGTGGTTCTCTTCATTGTTCGTGGGTGGTTCTCTTCATTGTCCGGTTGTGGTTCTCTTCATTGTTCGTGGGTGGTTCTCTTCATTGTTCGGTTGTGGTTCTCTTCATTGTTCGTGGGTGGTTCTCTTTCATTGTTCGGTTGTGGTTCTCTTCCTTGTTCGTGGATGCTGACTTGTATACCACTGTAACCTATCATCACTGATGGTCACGGGTTCGAGCCCCGCTCAGACCGTGTCTCATTTATATGAAAAAGTTGGCAGTTTCTTACGGAGGTTGGTGCATCCAAGTACTGGTTAACCGCTGGAGCCTGCCCAGGAAAGGTGTTGTTAGGTAAACTGCCCGCCGGTGATATAGCCCAAAATGGTGCTGATGCAGGCGTAAAACCCGAAACATAACATAATAAATTGTTCGTGGATGGTTCTCTTCATTGTTCCTGGATGGTTCTCTTCATTGTTCGTGGATGGTTCTCTTCATTGTTCACAGTACCACATGATACGACACAGGACGTGCACAGAATATGCCATGAAGCTAAATACTTTGCTGAATAGCAAACAACATAGATTCTGATCAGGCGCGGCGTTAAGCTGCTTCGGAGCTATGTTGGTTTGCATATTCCTTCCAATTTAGTCTGCATGTTAATGTTTAAATATAATACAAACTAGAATCAAACATAATACATACTATACATACACCTTTGTGTGTGGAGACCACCATGGTAGAAGGAATAACATGGTATATACTTGTTTAATTGTATTTTCAGACACTAGCGATCCATGTGGCTTGAAGCTGTGTAAGTGTGATAGACGAGCAGCGAAATGTTTCGGAGAAAACAAACACTACTACAATCCCAAGTATAAGCATAATGGATTTGTTAAAAGTATCGGCAGATTACTTGGATAACATTTAATATCACCGCATCAGTTTATTCCAAAGCTGTTCAGTATACTTGTATAGGTCATTAATTGATGAATGTTCAATATAATTATGCTGTATATCTAGTTAGTTATCTGTATTTCAGCTGTACATCACATATGCGAATTGTATAATCCAAAAATGGGTCATAAATACATACATTAATTTGATAATGCACAAGTCATATTTAATAGCATCAACTCAGAGCCGCCACACGAGTATGACATCCGGCGACAATTTGATGATAATATATCCTGTTAAACAACCGAATCCGGGAAATAAAGCATGACAATACCCTATTTATGTTAGCGAGAAGTAAACGATCCTATACTTCCCTTGGTCTGAACGTCCGCCGCATTATTGGGTTTCCTTGGTCTGATTGGAACGTCCGCCGCATTATTGGGTTTCCTTGGTCTGATTGGAACGTCCGCCGCATTATTGGGTTTCATTGGTCTGATGGGAACGTCCGCCGCATTAGCCTCATTACCCGCGGAGAGTCGGGACATTGGGTTTCCTTGGTCTGATTGGAACGTCCGCCGCATTAGCCTCATTACCCGCGGAGAGTCGGGACATTGGGTTTCCTTGGTCTGATGGGAACGTCCGCCGCATTAGCCTCATTACCCGCGGAGAGTCGGGACATTGGGTTTCATTGGTCTGATGGGAACGTCCTCCGCATTAGCCTCATTACCCGCGGAGAGTCGGGACATTGGGTTTCATTGGTCTGATGGGAACGTCCTCCGCATTAGCATCATTACCCGCGGAGAGTCGGGACATTGGGTTTCCTTGGTCTGATGGGAACGTCCGCCGCATTAGTCTCATTACCCGTGGAGAGTCGGGACATTGGGTTTCCTTGGTCTGATGGTGAACGTCCGCCGCATTAGTCTCATTACCCGCGGAGAGTCGGGACATTGGGTTTCTGGGCAAAGTATGGATTTTGAGGCATGTCGGAATCAGAGTAGTATCGGAATTCTGGAGGCGTGTGGGGATTCTGAAATGTACCATGAGACTGAGGTATATTGGGGGGGGGGGGGTTGTTCTGTGGGATTGCAGGATTTCTGCGAACGTGCTGGGTTTTGGGAGGCGTTTCAGGAGGCTGGGATTTCTTGTGTAAGAAAAGATTCTGGGAGCGTGCCAGGAATTTGGGTGTGTACCGAGTGTCGTTGATGTAACCAGAGGGCACTCCGGGTTTCTTGTGCATTTAGATATTCGTATGGCGAATATGGGACACTTGGGTAGTCTGGGGTCGTGTCGGGATTCTGGGGTTGTAACGGAAATAATTGATGACAAGTAAACAGTATGTAGACTATTTCAATTTGACTGAATAAAGCATCACACATACGTAGTACTTTATCACACGCTAGCTCCAATAACACCAGATATAGTTTAGCTCGATTACGAAACAAATTGTTTACACTATTAGATTAATCGCTCCCGAGAACGCATTCCTGATGGGACCCATCGCAATGAGGGAGACAGACGAGACGATGTGGATTTATGTGCTAACGACAACACAAATGTGGTTTTGATGGCGTTCCAACTCACAACCTCTCTGTCATAAGGTTGACATCCATTGCACCACGGTAGCTCCACTGTAATATGAACTGTTGCTGTTCCATCAAGCACAACTTGTGCAGTGCCTTCACGCACAGTTACTTAATGTTTTATCATTGTTATTGTCATTACCACGTATATACCTCCACCCTATTATTATATCACAGCGATAATCCAGCCAGGATAGCCACACATTCATATCTGTCTTTCCGCCGTTACACCCTGAACTTTCGATGCTGAGAAAAAAATGTCTATTCAAAGTACATGGTTACCGTCTGACATAGCATTTAAACGTTCGTTACCTAAATAGAACTTCCTTTATGTATCACCATCTGGTACTACTGGAGAGTCACCATGTCATCTAAATAACTCTAGCGACTCTAAGCCCCATACACAAACAAACAGTCATGTCAGTTGATATGATTGGCTGAATAACCAACAAGGAAGGAATTCGACACCCCCAGAGGAATGATTCCAACATACAGCCGCGAGGGCCAATTATTGAAAGTCAACGACGTTAACCATTCTGCCCTTTAGCACGAGTGAGTTCGAATTATAAATTCTCGAGATAGAACGTTAACAAACTATGTTCAGGGCCAAACAACAAATATAATATGGACTAGTGTTCATGGATTGTGTTGTGTTAAATTCAGACTAATTATATAAATACTAATGACGAGACTCTTACTACTTGCCCACATGAGATGCCGATGTGTTCAACACACACTTCACATCTCTTTATAGTAGTTTATATGTGAATAACACACCTATCCATAGTTGTTATCGGTAATCATGCAAGTGAACCCTCTACACTGTTTCCATGCAAGTGAACCCTCTACACTGTTTCCATGCAAGTGAACCCTCTACACTGTTTCCATGCAAGTGAACCCTCTACACTGTTTCCATGCAAGTGAACCCTCTACACTGTTTCCATGCAAGTGAACCCTCTACACTGTTTCCATGCAAGTGAACCCTCTACACTGTTTCCATGCAAGTGAACCCTCTACACTGTTTCCATGCAAGTGAACCCTCTACACTGTTTCCATGCTTTACAATTCCATTTGTACTACCTTCTTTTGTTTCAAAATCAACTGGGTTGGAAGGTATTGGAGCCAGATCCGTGCGAAAGTGATAGAACATATCACCAGTATAACTACAAATCAATACCCACGATTTTTTGGAACAAGCAATATTTTTTTTTTTTTTTTTTTTTTGAGGCCCCAACAGTGGGTAACCCCGTTTTTTTTTTTTTTTTAATGTAGCATATACATAGTCATAGATATCACATTCAACACATAGTAATTATACACAATGACCTTGATTTAACATAGTAGTCTAAATTAATTTGAAAATGTAACGGGTTAATGAGTTGTCTCCCTTTACCAATAAAGAGATAAAAACCAAATCATTTGTAATATTTTGATTTAAAATTGATAGAATATTGAATTATTATATCCAAAACAAAGATACGTCTTCTAGAAAGAGAAGTCTTGTTCGAAAGAAAAGACAAGACTATAGTTTAGGTTTATATTTTGTAGTACAATAGGCTAGCATAATTTTGTTAAGAGACTCATGTAAATTAAATAATATATGAAACGCTGTAAGTTTTCATTTAAGAGCATGTATCAATAATACATATAAATGATTATTGAAATATACAATAACAGTATGATTCTGAGGTCAAAAGTTTACCTGGGTATAAATTATTCCTGCTCGGAAATAAAAACAGTATATTGATTGTAATGAATGTGAAATCAACAATAAGTCATGAATTGCTATTATACCGAAAAAACACAAAAACAAGGTCATTCTCGAGAGACGAGGTCACTCTCGAAACAGTACAAATGTACTTTAGATAAACTGGAATGTGAAAAAAGAATAGAAGGGGGGAAAAAGAAAAAAAGAGTACATATACAAGGTAGAGAGAGTGGGCTATATATAGAGTCTGGTTCGCCTTCCACACAACACACCAACACACTAGTTTCCATCTCCGGACAATACTGCAAATTCCTTCTAATTTTGTTCGAATTTATTCATTGCATCATTTTTTCTAGCATTATATTTCTCAGTCTTTAAAAGAGATTTTATCTGAATTTTCAAAGTTTGGATATTTGGAACAGAATTTTACTGTGATATATATGGTATTTTGCTGTCAAAATTATATTGTTGGTTGCAATATATAAACTATTATTGCCTAAAATAATATCATTTTTAGACCAGTTTGTAATTGTGTTTGGGCATTTTTCATTAATCCATCTCTTCACATTTCCCCAAAAATTCTCAACAACATGACATTCCAAAAACAAATGCAGTAATGTTTCTGGGTGTAGATTACAGAATGTGCACTTATTGTCATTTCTAAGTCCCATTTTCTGTAGAAGATAGTTTGTACCAATAATCCTATGATTGATTCTAAATTGGAACCATTGTAATTTTGGATCTTGTGTTAGTTTAAAGGGTAGTCTGTACACATTTCTCCAGTTAAAGTTATTTCCCAGGTTAAGTTCTGTTACCCATTTTCTATTAGAAATTGGTAACGTTCCAGGGTTTTGGATGGAGTCATAGATCACTCTACATCCCTTCTTGCATTTATTTATAATACTAACTGCTAGTGGCTGTATGGGATTTGGTTCATGATATGGTTTGTGGGGAAATCTCATTCTGTTCAAAAAGTCTCTTATTGAATGTATTATATTATGATACTGCAAAAAATGTGTATGCACATTATATATTGTATTAAAATCATTATAGGAATAAAAATTACCATTTTTGTCAATCAAGTCATTTATTAGTATTACACCTTTCTTTACATAATTTAAGTTGAGAAAACTTGTTCCACCAATTTTGAACTTATTATTGTGCCATATTGGTAATGAGAGAAATTCTTTCCAAGTTTCTGGTGTTTTATTCTCATTTAAAATGATATACCCATGAAAAACATCATACCAGAAATAATTTTGAACTGTATGAATTCTATTTTTTAAATAGTCCCCTCCAAAGGTGCCAACATTGGAGATGAAGGGGTACATTGTATTGACAAATTCAAAATATTGAGTATTGTATGCCATATATCTTCTAAGCCAAGTAACTTTTGAAGATAGCATAAACCTTTTTAAGTCTATCATTCTAAGTCCTCCTGATTCATAGGGTTGTGTCATAACTTTCCTTTTTATCTTGTCTGGTCCATCATTCCATATAAATTTAAAGAACATATTCTGTATATAATTAATTGTATCTGAACTTGGATTTGGTTAACCCATTATCAAATGATTAATCTTTGACAGCGCTAGAGTTTTAACAACAACATTTTTTCCAATTGGACTGATAATTCTTTTAGACCATTGTTTAAAAAGTATTTTTATTTCTTCGATTTTTGTGGCATAATTTATTTGAACTAGTTCTCTAAGATTTAGGGTAAAAATGATCCCCAACAGTTTAAATTTAACCGATTTCCAGTGCAAACCTAATTCAGGACAAAGTATAATGTTACTGTTTTTCATTGAACCAATCCATACTGCCTTTGTTTTTTCGATGTTTATTAATAGGCCCGAGATTTTAGCATACAATTTTAAAACTTGCATTGTGTTTCTAAGTGATTTTTCTGTTCCATCTAAGAGTAATGTCGTGTCATCTGCATACTGAGATATTAAAAATTCCGTACCATGTATCTTAATCCCTCCTATATCTTTATTTTGTTTAATTAAAATGGCTAATATTTCTGCGCAAATAATAAAAATATAAGGGGATAAGGGATCGCCCTGACGGCAACCGCGATTTATAGAAAACCAGTCTGATAGATGGCCATTGATTACAATACACGATTTAATATCGTTGTAAAAAGCTTTATCCAGTTTATAAAATTGTTACCAAAGTTTAAAAATACTAAAACATTGTACATAAATTTCCATGACAGGGAATCGAAAGCGGTTGCAAAATCAATTAGCAACAACATTCCCCGGCTTGTGATAGTTTTCTGTATGAAACATGATGTCGTAAATAACCCTAATATTGTCCCCTATAAAACGCCCAGGAATAAAACCACTCTGATCTGCACTTATTAATTTGGCTAAAACAGTTTTTAAACGGTTTGCTATACTGGCAGAGGCAATCTTATATGAAACATTCAATAAAGAAATTGGACGCCAGTTTTTTGCTTGAGAGTCACAGATAATTCCCCTGTATCAAATGCATAATTAATAGATCTGACCAAAAAATGACCCAAATCATTCCAGAAAAATTTGAAGAAGGATGCTGTAAATCCACTGCTTCCTGGAGAAGAAAAATTAGACATGTTTTTGAGACTATTTAACATTTCTTGATAACTTAATTTATTTTCTAAGGAATTTTTTTCTTCTTCATTAAGTTTGTGGATATCATTGTTTTGTACGATGTTCTTCAGGATAACGTCTTCAGTTTCCTGATGTGAGTACAATATTTTATAATGACTTACTGCTTCAGTTATGATATCTTCCTGACTAGTTAAAAGTGTGCCTGATCTAGAGTAAAGAGAATTCATTATTTTAGACACATAATTTCTATTTTCCAAGTTGCAAAAATATTTTGTAGGTTTCTCTCCGTCAGATATCCATTTTGCTCGTGATCTTATAAATACACCTTGCATTTTGTTCCTTCTGAACTCAGCTAATTCAGACCTTTTAATTTCCAATAAATTTGTATCTATAATATTTTGCTGTTCAAGAATTTGTATCTCATCTATAATTTGTACCTGTTTATTAATGTTTTTTTGTTTTTTGTATGATGCATAAGAAATAGTCTTACCTCGGATTTCCATTAATAAAACTTCAAAGAATAATTTGTCATTTATGTCTAACTTTATTTTATCGTTACTAATAGTCTCTAATGATTCATTTATGTCCTGAAGATCTGCTGCATACTGTAATTTTGTTTGTTTAATTGTCTGTTTTATTTGTTCCATATAGTCTATGTCCTTAAGTAAATAATTGTTAAATTTCCAGTATGATTTTCCTTTTTTAAACTTACCAAACTCTATACTTAATGTTATTAATGAGTGGTCTGACCTATATCCTGGTTCAATTGTTGTCTTACCCAAGTCAGTGTACAAGGAACTTGATATAAGGAAGAAATCAAGTCGAGCTTTTTTAACAGGTGTTTTTTAAACCATGTATATTTTCTTTCTTCAATATTTTGTTCCCTCTAGCAATCAATTAGGTCACATTCGATTATCATTTGTTTAACTGTTTCCCTTGCTTTAGGATTATTAACATTTACATAATTAAAATAGTCAATATTAGGGTTGACTACTAAGTTAAAGTCTCCGACTACTATACAGGTATTGTCAATCTTTGAGATTTTGTCCTTTATAATATTATAAAAATTTGGATCGTCCTTATTTGGCCCATATATGCAGATTAGAGTAATGTCAATATTAGAGATCATTGCATTTAATATAATCATATTTCCATTTTGATCTGTTTCACTACTTTTAAATTTAAATTCGAAATTGTTATTAATAAGAATTGCAACACCTCGTGAAGTTACTAAAATAGCACTCATAACCCCACTGGCTTCTAATAAACTTAGCAATAGTTGTCCCCGTCTATAAAAAAGGTTCAAAGGAAGATAAATCGAACTATATGTCAATTTCAATTCTTCCAGCTACATCCATTATTTTAGAACGACATGTAAGCATATATTTAAGGCAGTATATAGAAGATAATAACCTGTTTTATATACTTCATTCTGGCTTTTGGTCATATCATTTATGTAAGACGGCTGTCACTAAAATTATTGACAACTGGGTTACTGCCATATACAATCATATATTATTGACAACTGGATTACTGCCAAATACAATCATGTATTATTGACAACTGGATTACTGCCATATACAATCATATATTATTGACAACTGGGTTACTGCCAAATACAATCATGTATTATTGACAACTGGATTACTGCCAAATACAATCATGTATTATTGACAACTGGATTACTGCCATATACAATCATATATTATTGACAACTGGATTACTGCCAAATACAATCATGTATTATTGACAACTGGATTACTGCCATATACAATCATATATTATTGACAACTGGGTTACTGCCATATAAACTCATATATTATTGACAACTGGATTACTGCCATATACAATCATGTATTATTGACAACTGGATTACTGCCATATATAATCATGAAACAACAGACACTCTTTTCCTTGAATTATCAAAAGCATTTGATTTGGTCAATCAGAGCATCATACGTGACAAAATGAAAGTTTGCAAACTAGACAACTCCACTATTTCTTGGTTTGCATCTTACTCGAATAACAGGACTCAGCTAACACACATGTTTGGTATAAAGTCAAAGTCGTGTACAGTAGTATCCAGTGTTCCCCAATGATCTGTATTAAGTCCTTTGTTGTTTCTATTCTTTATATGACTGCCACTATCAACAGAAACCTCTGTTGCAGATATCTTTGCAAATGACACGACTCGTTCAACTACTATCCATAGATACTGTAAGATAGTGACTCTATATAGCAAATAATTTAATAATAATTTAATGTATGAACAAATAACAGTGTCATGTGAAAATAAACAATAACCAGCATCATATGAACATAAACAGATTCTCTGCATCGATCGTCACAATTCCCACAATTAATTACTGTGCACAGTAAAGTCATATCATTTCATATGTGACACAAGTCCTCTATTTCACGTCACAAACACGTGCGCGCACTAGCTAGACTCTTCTTCTGTGCTGACACCTCACACCGGGTAATTGGCTCTCACTATATCGAGTACATCAAGGACATCACTAAGGGGAACAACCATAACACTTAACACATACTGGTGACACTACACCACGTCCACAAAACACAAAAGAATAGCGTAGAAATAAACTCAGCCATTATTCTTACAAATCGCCAATCTCATACAAAGGGCAGCAACTATGGCTTTTTTTACTTTGTTGCATACCCCCCTTGCAAGATTGATAATACTACTGAATTGTCATCAAATTTACAAAAAAACAACCAAAGTTCAAAATTAGATCACCCCAGTCTCCTGTTACACATTATGAGCCTGTCTCTATTTATGAGCGTGACAATAAATCAGCACAAATGTTCAATTTTCCCTGAATGTGCACAATCACAAACTTGTATTCCTGCAGCATTAAACTCCAGCGCAACAGACGCATGTTGTGATCTTTCATCTTGTTTAACCACTGTAGTGGGAAATGATCAGTTTCAATACTGAAACATCTGCCCATTAAGTAATCTCTTAAAGCTTGCACTGATTTCACAATTGCTAGACATTCTTTCTCTACTGTACTGTACGCAATCTCGGCCTTACTGAACTTTCTGCTGATGAATGTGATTGGCATCCTCCCTTCTGAATCTTCCTGTAGAAGTACCGCTCCATATCCTCGGTCGCTAGCATCTGTTTGTAAAACAAAGTCTTTGCTAAAATCTGGATTCACTAGTAGCGCTATTTTCGTGAACGCATGTTTCAGATTAGTGAAGGCCTCTTCATGTTCCTCGTTCCACTTGACTTTATTAGGGTTGTTCTTCCTAGTTAAATCAGTCAGAGGTGCAGCAGTAGTAGCAAAGTGTGGTATGAATCGTCTGTAAAAATTCATAGTTCCAATAAACGAGCGAACCTGTTTCTTCGTATTTGGTCTGTTCAGCTTTTCAATAGCTACTACTTTATTCTTCGATGGTTTCACATTCCCATTTCCAATTATATGAGCAAGAAACTCCAGTTCTCTATACCCTATGAAGCATTTACTTGGTTTCACCGTGATCTTAGCTTTTCTTAGCGCTTCAAACACACTTCTCATGTGATTTATATGTTCTTCAAATGAATCACTGTAAATGATTATGTCATCAATGAAAGCATCGACAAACTCGTCCATACCATCAAACACCTGCTTCATCAATCTCACGAATGTAGCCGAAGAATTTACCATTCCAAATGGCATAACATTAAACTGGAAATGCCCTGTCTGAGTTGTAAATGCACTTAACTCCTTTGCCTTCTCATCAAGGGGTATCTGCCAGAAACATTTGGTGCAATCAATCTTGGACAAATACTTTGCTGAACCTACTTTGGTCATTACCTCTTCTAGTTTTGGCATAGGTTGTGGATCAAAGGTAGTATGAGTATTCAATCCTCTATAATCTACACATAGCCTAACTGAATCACACTTTCCCTCACTGTCCTTTTTGGGTATAACGACCAATGGTGCTGCCCATGGACTTGTCGATTTCTCAATAATCCCAGTTTCTAACATGCTGTTTAGCTCGGATTTTACTTTGTCTCTCAGTGCATGTGGCAGATTATACGGTTTCTTGTGAATTGGAGTCACGGAACCCACATTTACCGAATGTTATATCATACCGGTTCTTCCAGGTACATCTGATAGAACGTCTTCAAACTCTAAGCAAAGGTCGATTAATTCCATCTTTTGAGGTATACTTAAAGTTTCTTCAATATGCACATCTTTAGCCATTTCATTCCTCTGCCTCGTAGGATTTTCAATGTTACATTCTTCTTCACGGGTATCTGGTAGAACAGATATCATAGCCACATGTTCATTACAATTGTCACCCTCACTTACAGAGTCAACTGATACATTGGACTTCCTATCAAACCACTGTTTTAGCATATTTATATGAAACACTTTTTGAGTCTTCTGACTGATTTTCACTCTGTAATCTACATCCCCCAACTTGTTCTATTATCTCGTAAGGACCTTTCCATTGTGCTAAGAGCTTACTGTGGTTTGTTGGTAGTAAAATTAATACTTTGTCACCTGTCTGTAGTTGTCTTGTTCGAGTCTTTTTGTCATAATAGTGCTTCTGTCGCTTCTTCTGTTTTACTTCAAATTCCTTTGCAACTTCTACTATTCCCTTCAAACGCTCCCTGACGTCTAGAATATAACCAATTTCAGACGTTTCCTCTCGATTATCCTCTTCCCATTCTTCACGCAGTATAGTTAGTGGGCCTCTGACATTTCTCCCATAAACCAGTTCAAATGGACTGTATCCAGTCGAATCATGCGGCGCCTCTAGGTAAGCAAATAGTACGAATGGGATACTCATATCCCAGCACATTATCTGATCTTGTGAATAACATCTTAGCATCTTCTTCAGTGTCCCGTTGAAATTTTCACAAAAGCCATTTGCTTGTGGGTGATATGGTGAAGTTTTTATCTTGTTTATGTGCAACATATTACAAAGTTGTGAAATCAACTTTGACATGAAGTTACTACCTTGGTCTGATATCAACTCTTCTGGTATTCCTGTTCTAGCAAATATTTCTATTAAAGCATTTGCCACCGTTTCAGCATCAATCGTTTTCATTGCTACTGCCTCCGGATGTTTTGTCCCGTAATCACAAACAACCATTACAAATCTATTTCCTGTTGGTGTCCTAGGTAAGGGTCCTACGATGTCCATGGCCATTCGTCTAAATGGTTCTTCCATGACTGGTAATGAAACTAAAGGTGCTTTCATAACTCTTCCCTTTGAAGAACTTTTCTGACATTTTACACAAGAACGTACAAACTTTGCTACATCTATGAATATACCAGGCCAATAAAAGTTCTGGAATATTTTCTCTCTTGTTTTTCTGTTCCCTAAATGTCCTCCAAGAGGCATTTCATGTGCAATCACCATAATCTTGTGTCGATACTTCTTGGGAACGACGATTTGCTCTGTAACCTTATCGTTGTTACCAGTGTAGATTCTATAAAGAATATTATTTCTCAGAGTGAATTCAACACTTTTACCACCATTTGTTGTTTTGTTGGAATGCCTGTTTTCTCCTGCTAATATTCTCACCTTGCTTAAACTTTCATCATTTTCTTGTTCTATGATGAGGCTCTTTCTGCTACTTTTTATATCAACATTAATTTCCTCACTGTCACACTTAGTTTTACTATGTTCCATTTTGCCACTGTCACTATCAGTCTCCTTCGGCATTGCCTCTCTTTCTGTCATGATATCCTTTTCATTTTCATAATTCCGTTTGTCTTGTAGTTCTCGTGCCCTTTTTACATGTCTTGTTTCAACGGCTTGTATAGTAGGTTTTAATTCATCCATTAATTGTCCTATGTTACCAACAACAACGTCAGCAAAGGGGTTGTCCATCACTAATGCCTTTACATGCCCGTCGATATACTTGGTTGATATGTCCACTATGATTTCCGGACATTCGACAACGTTTCCATCTGCTAGTGTTACTATTTCGAGTTTGCCGGTTAACTTTCCAAATGTTTTTAAATGTTCGGCCACAAATATTGTGGTACACCCTGTGTCACGTAGCACTTTAACCTTCTCTGTTCCAACATGTCCGTCTGTGATAAATAGCCCATTTACCAGAATTGGTGCTTCATCCTTCATCTGGACTGGAATCTTGATCACAGTCTCAGGATTTACTTTACACTTAGTTGGTGAGTGCAACAATGCATTAGTGGAATTTCCTTTCATACTTTCTATATATTGTGTCACTTTGCTACTGCTCATCTTACTTTCCCTTTCTTTGATCGGACACTTTGCTATCATATGGTTTTCACTCTGACAGTAGAAACAACGTCGCTTGAATGTGTTCTGTCCATATGATTGTGGCCAAATTTCTGGATAATCTTTATTTCTCAACATGGGTGGTTTATATATTTTCCTATCAATCATACGCTTGTGAGCATTTTGATATGCCTGACCTAATGTAATCATTTCCTTGAATGACTCTGGTTCTTTCTCTTGAAGATATACCTGCAAGTCTACACTTACACTGCTCAAAAGTTGGTCCCTTAAAATCATGTCAACCAAGTTCTCAATGTTCATGTTCACATTCTCACTTCTTTGCCAATGGTCAAAACAAGCCGAGAGTCGAATTGCATATTCTTTCAATGACTCGTCAGATCTCTGTCTAGAGTGTCGAAATCTCTCTCTATATTCTGCTGCGTTTAGTCCATATCTTTCTAATATGGCTTGTTTTTATATTGCCATAATCTTTACTGTCCTCCAATGACATTCGCGAATATGCCTCAAGAGCTTTTCCTGACAACTGTGGCACTAGCCTTACTGGCCATTCGTGTTCGGGCCATTTGTGTAATTCCACTAATCTTTCAAAAGAGGTTAAGAATATTTCTATGTCTTGACTCTCATCAAATTTCGGAAGATTAATTTTTGGCCTAATGCCTTCACCAATTGGATTGTTCCCCCTTTTATCCTGAATCTCCAATTCTCTTAGCTTTATTTCTCTATGTATCTCAAGCTCTGTTAATTTTATTTTTCTGTTTTCCTCCTGTTCATGTGCATGGCGTTTTGCTTCTTGATCAGCACGCTGTGCTGCTCTTTCATCCCTCTCTGCCTTATCCATACGTATTTTTTCATCACGATCATCTTGTTCTCTTAAATATTGCAAACACTCGGATATGTCTTTTCCTTTTTCAGCTAATTTCCCAATCCACTCTGGTATGTCCCGGCCAGCCATTTTATATTGTGTAACTAATGTAGAATATATGATAAATTTGCATTGACATATAAGCTACCGCCCTGTTTTACACATAACTAGGGGTGAGAATCTTATTTGTGTGACACTAAAATATTTTTAAGATGGATAATCTAGAGATACATTTTCAATCACACAAAAAAATATTCGCAAATAAGAGCCCTATATTCATATTGATATCGCTGCCACCATTGTAAGATAGTGACTCTATATAGCAAACAATTTAATAATAATTTAATGTATGAACAAATAACAGTGTCATGTGAAAATAAACAATAACCAGCATCATATGAACATAAACAGATTCTCTGCATCGATCGTCACAATTCCCACAATTAATTACTGTGCACAGTAAAGTCATATCATTTCATATGTGACACAAGTCCTCTATTTCACGTCACAAACACGTGCGCGCACTAGCTAGACTCTTCTTCTGTGCTGACACCTCACACCGGGTAATTGGCTCTCACTATATCGAGTACATCAAGGACATCACTAAGGGGAACAACCCATATAACACTTAACACATACTGGTGACACTACACCACGTCCACAAAACACAAAAGAATAGCGTAGAAATAAACTCAGCCATTATTCTTACAAATCGCCAATCTCATACTAAGGGCAGCAACTATGGCTTTTT
>CM026390.1:106864628-106879701 GCA_014843695.1 Archivesica marissinica
TAACAACACTAGCAACAACACCGGTAACAACACTGGTAACAACACGGTAACAACACCGGCAACAACACCGGCAACAGCACCGGTAACAACACCGGCAACAACAACGGTAACAACACCATCAACAACACCGGCAACAACACCAGCAACAAGACCGGTAACAACACCGGTAACAACACCGGCAACAACACCGGTAACAACACCGGTAACAACACGGGTAACAACACCGGCAACAACACCGGTAACAAAACCGGTAACAACACCGGTAACAACGCCGGTAACAACACCGGCAACAACACCGGCAACAACACCGGCAACAACACGGGTAACAACACCGGCGACAACACCGGTAACAACACCGGCAACAACACCGGTAACAACACGGGTAACAACATCGGTAACAACATCGGTAGCAACACCGGTAACAACACTAGCAATAACACCGGTAACAACATCGGTAACAACACCGGTAACAACATCGGTATCAACACTAGCAACAACACCGGTAACAACATCGGTAACAACACGGTAACAACACCGATAACAACATCGGTAACAACACTAGCAACAACACCGGTAGCAACACCGGCAACAACACCGGTAACAACACCATCAACAACACCGGCAACAACACCGGCAACAACACCGGTAACAACGCCATCTACAACATCGGTAACAACGCCAACAACAAATGTCACAACGCCACCAACAACATCGGTAACAACGCCACCAACAACACCGGTAACAACGCCATCTACAACATCGGTAGCAACGCCATCAACAACATCGGTAACAACGCCACCAACAACACCGGTAGCAACGCCACCAACAACATCGGTAACAACGCCACGAACAACATTGGTAACAACGCCACCAACAACACCGGTAGCAACGCCATCAACAACACCCGGTAACAACGCCACCAACAACACCGGTAGCAACGCCACCAACAGCATCGGTAACAACGCCACCAACAACATCGGTAACAACGCCATCAACAACACCCGGTAACAACGCCACCAACAACATCGGTAACACCGCCACCAACAACACCGGTAACAACGCCATCAACAACACCGGTTACAACGCCATCAACAACACCCGGTAACAACGCCACCAACAACACTAGTAACAACAGGAGCAACAACACCAGCAACAACACTAGCAACAACACCGGTAACAACACCGGTAACAACACCGGTAACAACACCGGTAACACCACCGGTAACAACGCCACCAAGAACACCGGTAACAACACCATCAACAACACCGGTAACAACACTGGTAACAACACCGGCAACAACACCGGTAACAACACCGGCAACAACACCGGCAACAACACCGGTAACAACACCGGTAACAACGCCGGTAACAACACCGGTAACAACGCCGGTAACACCACCGGTAACAATGCCATCAACAACACCGGCAACAACACCGGAAAACAACACCGGCAACAACACCGGTAACAACACCGGTAACAACACCGGTAACAACACCGGTAACAACGCCGGTAACACCACCGGTAACAACACCGGTAACAACACCGGTAACAACACCGGCAACAACACCGGTAACAACACCGTTAACAACACCGGTAACAGCACCGGTAACAACGCCGGTAACAACGCCACCAACAACATCGGTAACAACGCCACCAACAACACCGGTAACAACGCCATCTACAACATCGGTAACAACGCCACCAACAACACCGGTAACAACGCCACCAACAACATCGGTAACAACGCCACCAACAACATCGGTAACAACGCCACCAACAACATCGGTAGCAACGCCACCAACAACACCGGTAGCAACGCCACCAACAACATCGGTAGCAACGCCACCAACAACATTGGTAGCAACGCCACCAACAACATCGGTAGCAACGCCACCAACAACATCGGTAACAACGCCACCAACAACACCGGTAACAACGCCACCAACAACATCGGTAGCAACGCCACCAACAACATCGGTAACAACGCCACCAACAACACCGGTAATAACGCCACCAACAAAACCGGTAACACCGCCACCAACAACACCGGTAACAACGCCACCAATAGCATCGGTAACAACGCCACCAACAACATCGGTAACAACGCCATCAACAACACCGGTAACAACACCGGCAACAACACCGGCAACAACACCGGCAACAACACCGGCAACAACACTAGCAACAACACCGGTAACAACACCGGTAACAACACCGGTAACAACACCGGTAACAACACCGGTAACAACACCCGTAACACCACCGGTAACAACGCCACCAAGAACACCGGTAACAACGCCATCAACAACACCGGTAACAACACCGGTAACAACACCGGCAACAACACCGGTAACAACACTAGCAACAACACCGGTAACAACATCGGTAGCAACGCCACCAACAACATCGGTAACAACGCCACCAACAACACCGGTAACAACGCCACCAACAACACCGGTAACAACGCCACCAACAAAACCGGTAACAACGCCACCAACAACACCGGTAACAACGCCACCAACAAAACCGGTAACAACGCCACCAACAACATCGGTAACAACGCCATCAACAACACCGGTAACAACACCGGCAACAACACCGGCAACAACACCGGCAACAACACCGGCAACAACACTAGCAACAACACCGGTAACAACACCGGTAACACCACCGGTAACAACGCCACCAAGAACACCGGTAACAACGCCATCAACAACACCGGTAACAACACCGGTAACAACACCGGTAACAACACCGGCAACAACACCGGTAACAACACTAGCAACAACACCGGTAACAACACCGGTAACAACACCGGTAACAACGCCACCAAGAACACCGGTAACAACGCCATCAACAACACCGGTAACAACATCGGTACAACACCGGTAACAACACCTGTAACAACACCGGCAACAACACCGGCAACAACACCGGTAACAACACCGGTAACACCACCGGTAACAACACCGGTAACAACGCCGGTAACACCACCGGTAACAATGCCATCAACAACACCGGCAACAACACCGGTAACAAAACCGGTAACAACACCGGTAACAACACCGGTAACAACGCCGGTGACACCACCGGTAACAACACCGGTAACAACACCGGCAACAACACCGGTAACAACACCGGTAACAACACCGGTAACAGCACCGGTAACAACACCGGTAACAACGCCGGTAACAACGCCACCAACAACATCGGTAACAACGCCATCTACAACATCGGTAACAACGCCACCAACAACATCGGTAACAACGCCACCAACAACACCGGTAACAACGCCATCTACAACATCGGTAACAACGCCACCAACAACATCGGTAACAACGCCACCAACAACATCGGTAACAACGCCACCAACAACACCGGTAACAACGCCATCTACAACATCGGTAGCAACGCCATCAACAACATCGGTAACAACGCCACCAACAACACCGGTAGCAACGCCACCAACAACATCGGTAACAACGCCACAAACAGCATCGGTAACAACGCCACCAACAACATCGGTAACAACGCCATCAACAACACCCGGTAACAACGCCACCAACAACATCGGTAACACCGCCACCAACAACACCGGTAACAACGCCATCAACAACACCGGTTACAACGCCATCAACAACACCCGGTAACAACGCCACCAACAACACTAGTAACAACAGGAGCAACAACACCAGCAACAACACTAGCAACACCACCGGTAACAACACCGGAACAACACCGGTAACAACACCGGTAACACCACCGGTAACAACGCCACCAAGAACACCGGTAACAACGCCATCAACAACACCGGTAACAACACTGGTAACAACACCGGCAACAACACCGGTAACAAAACCGGCAACAACACCGGCAACAACACCGGTAACAACACCGGTAACAACGCCGGTAACAACACCGGTAACAACGCCGGTAACACCACCGGTAACAATGCCATCAACAACACCGGCAACAACACCGGAAAACAACACCGGCAACAACACCGGTAACAACACCGGTAACAACACCGGTAACAACACCGGTAACAACGCCGGTAACACCACCGGTAACAACACCGGTAACAACACCGGTAACAACACCGGCAACAACACCGGTAACAACACCGTTAACAACACCGGTAACAGCACCGGTAACAACGCCGGTAACAACGCCACCAACAACATCGGTAACAACGCTACCAACAACACCGGTAACAACGCCATCTACAACATCGGTAACAACGCCACCAACAACACCGGTAACAACGCCACCAACAACATCGGTAACAACGCTACCAACAACACCGGTAACAACGCCATCTACAACATCGGTAACAACGCCACCAACAACACCGGTAACAACGCCACCAACAACATCGGTAACAACGCCACCAACAACATCGGTAACAACGCCACCAACAACATCGGTAGCAACGCCACCAACAACACCGGTAGCAACGCCACCAACAACATCGGTAGCAACGCCACCAACAACATTGGTAGCAACGCCACCAACAACATCGGTAGCAACGCCACCAACAACATCGGTAACAACGCCACCAACAACACCGGTAACAACGCCACCAACAACATCGGTAGCAACGCCACCAACAACATCGGTAACAACGCCACCAACAACACCGGTAATAACGCCACCAACAACACCGGTAACAACGCCACCAACAAAACCGGTAACAACGCCACCAACAACACCGGTAACAACGCCACCAACAGCATCGGTAACAACGCCACCAACAACATCGGTAACAACGCCATCAACAACACCGGTAACAACACCGGCAACAACACTGGCAACAACACCGGCAACAACACCGGCAACAACACTAGCAACAACACCGGTAACAACACCGGTAACAACACCGGTAACAACACCCGTAACACCACCGGTAACAACGCCACCAAGAACACCGATAACAACGCCATCAACAACACCGGTAACAACACCGGTAATAACACCGGCAACAACACCGGTAACAACACTAGCAACAACACCGGTAACAACATCGGTAGCAACGCCACCAACAACATCGGTAACAACGCCACCAACAACACCGGTAACAACGCAACCAACAACACCGGTAACAACGCCACCAACAAAACCGGTAACAACGCCACCAACAGCATCGGTAACAACGCCACCAACAACATCGGTAACAACGCCACCAACAACATCGGTAACAACGCCATCAACAACACCCGGTAACAACGCCACCAACAACATCGGTAACACCGCCACCAACAACACCGGTAACAACGCCATCAACAACACCGGTTACAACGCCATCAACAACACCCGGTAACAACGCCACCAACAACACTAGTAACAACAGGAGCAACAACACCAGCAACAACACTAGCAACACCACCGGTAACAACACCGGAACAACACCGGTAACAACACCGGTAACACCACCGGTAACAACGCCACCAAGAACACCGGTAACAACGCCATCAACAACACCGGTAACAACACTGGTAACAACACCGGCAACAACACCGGTAACAACACCGGCAACAACACCGGCAACAACACCGGTAACAACACCGGTAACAACGCCGGTAACAACACCGGTAACAACGCCGGTAACACCACCGGTAACAATGCCATCAACAACACCGGCAACAACACCGGAAAACAACACCGGCAACAACACCGGTAACAACACCGGTAACAACACCGGTAACAACACCGGTAACAACGCCGGTAACACCACCGGTAACAACACCGGTAACAACACCGGTAACAACACCGGCAACAACACCGGTAACAACACCGTTAACAACACCGGTAACAGCACCGGTAACAACGCCGGTAACAACGCCACCAACAACATCGGTAACAACGCTACCAACAACACCGGTAACAACGCCATCTACAACATCGGTAACAACGCCACCAACAACACCGGTAACAACGCCACCAACAACATCGGTAACAACGCTACCAACAACACCGGTAACAACGCCATCTACAACATCGGTAACAACGCCACCAACAACACCGGTAACAACGCCACCAACAACATCGGTAACAACGCCACCAACAACATCGGTAACAACGCCACCAACAACATCGGTAGCAACGCCACCAACAACACCGGTAGCAACGCCACCAACAACATCGGTAGCAACGCCACCAACAACATTGGTAGCAACGCCACCAACAACATCGGTAGCAACGCCACCAACAACATCGGTAACAACGCCACCAACAACACCGGTAACAACGCCACCAACAACATCGGTAGCAACGCCACCAACAACATCGGTAACAACGCCACCAACAACACCGGTAATAACGCCACCAACAACACCGGTAACAACGCCACCAACAAAACCGGTAACAACGCCACCAACAACACCGGTAACAACGCCACCAACAGCATCGGTAACAACGCCACCAACAACATCGGTAACAACGCCATCAACAACACCGGTAACAACACCGGCAACAACACTGGCAACAACACCGGCAACAACACCGGCAACAACACTAGCAACAACACCGGTAACAACACCGGTAACAACACCGGTAACAACACCCGTAACACCACCGGTAACAACGCCACCAAGAACACCGATAACAACGCCATCAACAACACCGGTAACAACACCGGTAATAACACCGGCAACAACACCGGTAACAACACTAGCAACAACACCGGTAACAACATCGGTAGCAACGCCACCAACAACATCGGTAACAACGCCACCAACAACACCGGTAACAACGCAACCAACAACACCGGTAACAACGCCACCAACAAAACCGGTAACAACGCCACCAACAGCATCGGTAACAACGCCACCAACAACATCGGTAACAACGCCATCAACAACACCGGTAACAACACCGGCAACAACACCGGCAACAACACCGGCAACAACACCGGCAACAACACTAGCAACAACACCGGTAACAACACCGGTAACACCACCGGTAACAACGCCACCAAGAACACCGGTAACAACGCCATCAACAACACCGGTAACAACACCGGTAACAACACCGGTAACAACACCGGCAACAACACCGGTAACAACACTAGCAACAACACCGGTAACAACACCGGTAACAACACCGGTAACAACGCCACCAAGAACACCGGTAACAACGCCATCAACAACACCGGTAACAACATCGGTACAACACCGGTAACAACACCTGTAACAACACCGGCAACAACACCGGCAACAACACCGGTAACAACACCGGTAACACCAACCGGTAACAACACCGGTAACAACGCCGGTAACACCACCGGTAACAATGCCATCAACAACACCGGCAACAACACCGGTAACAACACCGGTAACAACACCGGTAACAACACCGGCAACAACACCGGTAACAACACCGGTAACAACACCGGTAACAGCACCGGTAACAACACCGGTAACAACGCCGGTAACAACGCCACCAACAACATCGGTAACAACGCCATCTACAACATCGGTAACAACGCCACCAACAACATCGGTAACAACGCCACCAACAACACCGGTAACAACGCCATCTACAACATCGGTAACAACGCCACCAACAACATCGGTAACAACGCCACCAACAACATCGGTAACAACGCCACCAACAACACCGGTAACAACGCCATCTACAACATCGGTAGCAACGCCATCAACAACATCGGTAACAACGCCACCAACAACACCGGTAGCAACGCCACCAACAACATCGGTAACAACGCCACGAACAACATTGGTAACAACGCCACCAACAACACCGGTAGCAACGCCATCAACAACACCCGGTAACAACGCCACCAACAACACCGGTAGCAACGCCACCAACAGCATCGGTAACAACGCCACCAACAACATCGGTAACAACGCCATCAACAACACCCGGTAACAACGCCACCAACAACATCGGTAACACCGCCACCAACAACACCGGTAACAACGCCATCAACAACACCGGTTACAACGCCATCAACAACACCCGGTAACAACGCCACCAACAACACTAGTAACAACAGGAGCAACAACACCAGCACGAACACAAGCATATTAATGTTAATGCTCCTGTTTATTTCAGTTATATTACAAGTTATTCTAGTATATGGGTGTTACCGTCGCATGTTACGTTGTACAATTCACCATGTGATACAGACTGTAGGGACTTACTGTTGTACGTGGATGATGGTCATTTAATAATGCTACCTGGCGTGTCTCTGCTCTGCCCGTGTGAATAAACGGAAGGAATTGGTTCTGGGTCGTCGCACGCTGGCAAGTATGTGTTGCAATCAAGCAGACCATAGTTTGATGTTTTAATGTGGAACCAGTGAATGTTTGCATGTCTTATTTATTGTGAGTTCGGTGCATCTGTGGCATCTGTGTTCATTTTAAGGATACTTTTTATGTGAGTTTATTTCAGAACTATTTGCTCTGGCGCATGGATTAGTAAACAGTCATATGATCTTATTATTGAAAATAACAATACGATATTGTAAAGTATTTAAACATTCCTTGCATCACCAAATTGAACCAAGAATATGCCGTGTCCAGGAGACAAGAACCGATGATAAAATAACAATTTTGGTTTGTTCTACCTCTGTGAGCACTATCTCCTTAATTAGAGTCCTTTATGGCCATTGGCCGCTTGTCTATATGTATACATTCCATTTATGAACCGGTGTTTGTAAGCATTGACACATGGTGGACACTCTGCATGGTTATGCTATGATTGCATTGTGTTTTACTTCAAATAGAAGCCATGGAGTTTACAGAACTGCATGTGTTATAAGTTAAATTTTGTTTTGGACTGAGAATTTGACTGTGACAGATGGTCGGTCTACAATACTAACGACAACATGTATCGATGTGACAGATGGTCGGTCTACAATATTAACGACAACATTTATCGATGTGACAGATGGTCGGTCTACAATACTAAGGACAACAGTTATTGATGTGACAGATGGTCGGTCTACAGTACTAAGGACACCAGTTATCGATGTGACAGATGGTCGGTCTACAGTACTAAGGACACCAGTTATCGATGTGACAGATGGTCGGTCTACAATACTAAGGACAACAGTTATCGATGTGACAGATGGTCTGTCTACAGTACTAAGGACACCAATTATCGATGTGACAGATGGTCTGTCTACAGTACTAAGGACAACAGTTATCGATGTGACAGATGGTCTGTCTACAGTACTAAGGACACCAGTTATCGATGTGACAGATGGTATGTCTACAATACTAAGGACAACAGTTATCGATGTGACAGATGGTCGGTCTACAGTACTAAGGACACCAGTTATCGATGTGCACCCATCAGACAGATGGTCGGTCAACAGTACTAAGGACACCAGTTATCGATGTGCATCCACTAAGGACCCCAGTTATCGATGTGCATCCACTAAGGACACCAGTTATCGATGTGCATCCACTAAATACACCAGTTATCGATGTGCATCCACTAAGGACACCAGTTATCGATGTGCATCCATCAGACAGATGGTCGGTCTACAGTACTAAGGACACCAGTTATCGATGTGCATCCACTAAGGACCCCAGTTATCGATGTGCATCCACTAAGGACACCCGTTATCGATGTGCATCCACTAAATACACCAGTTATCGATGTGCATCCACTAAGGACACCAGTTATCGATGTGCATCCACTAAGGACACCAGTTATCGGTGTGCATCCACCAGTTATTGATTTGCATCCACTAATGACACCAGTTATCGATGTGCATCCACTAAGGACAACAGTTATCGATGTGCATCCACTAAGGACACCAGTTATCGATTTGCATCCATCAGCAGTAATCGATGTGCATCCATCAGCAGTTATCGATGTGCATCCATCAGCAGTTATCGATGTGCATCCATCAGCAGTTATCGGTGTGCATCCATCAGCAGTTATCGATGTGCATCCACTAAGGACACCAGTTATCGATATGCATACACTAAGGACACCAGTTATCGATGTGCATCCACTAAGGACACAAGTTATCGATGTGCATCCACTAAGGTCACCAGTTATTGATATGCATCCACTAAGGACACCAGTTATCGATGTGCATCCATCAGCAGTTATCGATGTGCATCCATCAGCAGTTATCGGTGTGCATCCATCAGCAGTTATCGATATGCATCCATCAGCAGTTATCGATGTGCATCCATCAGCAGTTATCGATGTGCATCCATCAGTAGTTATCGATGTGCATCCATCAGCAGTTATCGATGTGCATCCATCAGCAGTTATCGGTGTGCATCCATCAGCAGTTATCGGTGTGCATCCATCAGCAGTTATCGATGTGCATCCAATAAGGACACCAGATATCGATATGCATCAACTAAGGACATCAGTTATCGATGTGCATCCATCAGCAGTTATCGATGTGCATCCATCAGCAGTTATCGATATGCATCCATCAGCAGTTATCGGTGTGCATCCCTCAGCAGTTATCGATGTGCATCCATAAGCAGTTATCGATGTGCATCCATCAGCAGTTATCGATGTGCATCCATCAGCAGTTATCGGTGTGCATCCATCAGCAGTTATCGATGTGCATACATCAGCAGTTATCGATGTGCATCCATCAGCAGTTATCGATGTGCATCCATCAGCAGTTATCGATGTGCATCCATCAGCAGTTATCGATGTGCATCCATCAGCAGTTATCGATGTGCATCCATCAGCAGTTATCGGTGTGCATCCATCAGCAGTTATCGATGTACATCCATCAGCAGTTATCGATGTGCATCCATCAGCAGTTATCGATGTGCATCCATCAGCAGTTATCGATGTGCATCCATCAGCAGTTATCGATGTGCATCCATCAGCAGTTATCGGTGTGCATCCATCAGCAGTTATCGGTGTGCATCCATCAGCAGTTATCGATGTGCATCCATCAGCAGTTATCGGTGTGCATCCATCAGCAGTTATTGATGTGCATCCATCAGCAGTTATCGATGTGCATCCACTAAGGATATCAGTTATCGATGTGCAGCCACTAAGAACACCAGTTATCGGTGTGCATCCACTAAGGACACCAGTTATCGATTTGCATCCACTAAGGACACCAGTTATCGGTGTGCATCCATCAGCAGATATCGGTGTGCATCCATCAGCAGTTATCGGTGTGCATCCATCAGCAGTTATCGATGTGCATCCATCAGCAGTTATCGATGTGCATCCACTAAGGACATCAGTTATCGATGTGCATCCAATAAGGACACCAGTTATCGGTGTGCATCCACTAAGGACACCAGTTATCGATGTGCATCAACTAAGGACACCAGTTATCGGTATGCATCCATCAGCAGTTATCGGTGTGCATCCATCAGCAGTTATCGGTGTGCATCCATCAGCAGTTATCGATGTGCATCCATCAGCAGTTATCGGTGTGCATCCATCAGCAGTTATCGATGTGCATCCATCAGCAGTTATCGGTGTGCATCCATCAGCAGTTATCGATGTGCATCCATCATACACCAGTTATCGGTGTGCATCCACTAATGGCACCAGTTATCGATGTGCATCCATCATACACCAGTTATCGGTGTGCATCCACTAAGGACACCAGTTATCGGTGTGCATCCACTAAGGGCACCAGTTATCGGTGTGCATCCATCATACACCAGTTATCGGTGTGCATCCACTAAGTGCACCAGTTATCGGTGTGCATTCATCATACACCAGTTATCGGTGTGCATCCACTTAGGGCACCAGTTATCGGTATGCATCCATCATACACCAGTTATCGGTGTGCATCCACTAAGGACAACAGTTATCGGTGTGCATCCACTAAGGACACCAGTTATCGATGTGCATCCATCAGACACCAGTTATCGGTGTGCCTCCACTAAGGACACCAGTTATCGGTGTGCATCCACTAAGGACATCAGTTATCGGTGTGCATCCACTAAGGACACCAGTTATCGGTGTGCATCCACTAAGGACATCAGTTATCGATGTGCATCCACTAAGGACACCAGTTATCGGTGTACATCCACTAAGGACATCAGTTATCGGTGTGCATCCAGCAGTTATCGATGTGCATCCACCAGATATCGATGTGCATCCACCAGTTATCGATGTGCATCCAGCAGTTATCGATGTGCATCCACCAGATATCGATGTGCATCCACCAGATATCGATGTGCATCCATCAGTTATCGATGTGCATCCATCACCAGTTATCGGTGTGACAGATGTGCATCCATCAGCCGCTAACCGAGAGGCATACAATGAACGACAGCACTTGTG
The DNA here is from genome assembly GCA_014843695.1 of Archivesica marissinica. Classification (NCBI taxonomy): domain Eukaryota; kingdom Metazoa; phylum Mollusca; class Bivalvia; order Venerida; family Vesicomyidae; genus Archivesica; species Archivesica marissinica. The sequence goes on from CM026390.1 coordinate 106,876,897, forward strand.
TTTTATATTACCTCCCTTGGCAGATAGCATACAGTCCGATTTATCCAGCAATGTATATAAATACGTATTTAATATGGACAGATGGACGACACTCGATCTATAAATACAATGAAAATGTATATTATTGTTTTGTTTCATATCACCCATCGTACCATCCACTTATATTACCATCAAACATGCAGGAATCTATGGACAGCTCGGTCATGGATGTTGGTATATCGATAACTATATCCCACAAAGCACATACGTGTTTCACGGCGTGACGTCATGGCCCAAACATGGGCTTTATATAAGCTAAACAAATTTAGATTAATTGTTTTTCTGTCTTAAATATATATATATGATCTTGTATGAGTGGTAATTTCATACCATATTTTATGAAACGAGTTATGTTGTATTAAGCGAGATTATTAGCAACATTATTCACTTTACCACAGTAACAAAAAACATACATGTGAAGAAACAGTACATTTCTGTTTGCCAGTATATTTTGGAGTCTTATTACATTAAGCTTCACCAACAACGACTTTATCCATGCGTACACAAAATGTTAATGCTTGAATCATTCTTCCGATTAGAAATATAAATGACTAATATTATATATACTATTATACAATTACAATAATAATGTAGTTCGCTGGGAATTGAACTCCAACCGGCATATTCAAATGCTAATGTCGTACGTGCACTCTATAGCTCAATGCATGACACTTTACAAAGTCATTATAAATGAGAAAATTACCTACACTCCCTAAAGTGCTATTTTGGGATTGGATGTCGGAAGTTTACAACAATTTAAGTATCTGTATCGTACGCAGAATCTGTGGTAGTTACAGCAAGTAAACTATCATCAGCGAATAATCTAGTAGTACTAATGAGAGATGCGGATATGTCATTAACATAAACAAGATATAAAAGTGGACCCAGAACCCACATTTGAGGTACTCCAACTGTAATTGTTTTGGAATTAGAGAAGGATTTTCCTACAAATAGTCTTTGTTATCGATTATGAAGATAGTCTGTGATCCAGTTAAGCAAATTTCCCGAAACTCCGTTTTGTTTTAATTTGGGAAAAAAACCTTTGTACCAGACTCGGTCAAATGCTTTAGATATATCGCAAAATACACGTTACTTTTCTCTCATCGAAACCTTTACATATTTGATCATAGATATATATCAGTTGATATTCAGTTGAATGACCAGGAAGAAATCCGGATTGTTTCTTATAAATGAAATCATTGGAAATTAGATGGTTATATATATATATTTAAAATAACCATTACTTTACCCACACAACTTATTAATGACATGTGCCTGTAGTTGGCTGGTAAAGATTTGTCTCCCTTTTTAAACAGTGGCATAACATTTGCTGGTTTCCACGAAGTAGGATATCTGTTTGTGATAATTGATCTGTTGAATTTAATACAAAGCGGCTTACATATAGCTAATGAACAACTTTTCAACATTTTGTGGCTGATATCGTCAGGACCACTTGCTTTATTGACAGACAGATTATCTAGCACGTCAACGATATTTTGTTTAGTTATTTCAAATTGTGAAATGGTAGCATTATTTATAGGAGCAAAAGCAGGTAGTTTCGCGTTGGATTCATCTAATGTTGATATTGAAACAAAGTAATCGTTTAAATATTGGAGTTTATCTACATATGAAATGGCTGTATCATTGTTTTCGCTGTTCAGAGGTGGAATATGTTCGTCATTATTTGAATTTTCATTAAATAACATCTTCACGATATTCCAGTATTGTTTGGGGTGTGTACAGTTAAGATCGTTCATGGAGAATTCGAGAGTATTATAGAATTGTTCACGTAATTGTTTAGTCATTTATTGACTCGATTTCTTAAGCGTCGGTACCTTTGCCAGTGCGAAATATTTCTAGATTTAGTAGCTATTCGTTTAAAACGATCACGGTGGCGAGCTACCTTTCGGATGAGCGAATTATACCAAGGTGTGTCATTTTGGCGAATTTGTACTAAATTAGTTGGAATACACAATTTTGCAAGTCCTAACAATGTTCTTCTAAAGAATTATGTTGCTATATCTATTGACTCATTATTGAGAGGTGGCCAATACGTTTCGTTAATTAGGTTATTTAATTTTATGAAATCCGCTTCCTTATAATTCCAAACACGGCGAGTATTACAGGTTCTAGACTGAAAACTACTTTTAATATAAAAATACGTACCAAAATGATCACTAATGTGAGATGGTGTACGATGAATGCCAGAGATTAATGAATCCACGGAATTGGTTAGTGCAATTATGTCAATTAAGGTACTTGCGTCACGAGTTTTCCGTTTGGGCTATGTTATTAAGATACTCATATTATTAAGAATAAGTATATCTCGTAATTTATGATTTGCCACATTTAAATGATCTTCATTTATGTCACCAACTAATATGATGTTATATTTCAGATGCCTGTTCTATGAATATATCACATCTTTGTCAACATTCTACTGGTGAATTGGGTGGTCTATAAATTGTTGCTATGACATAGCTTATATTGTGATCTTTTATTTGGATAAATACGTATTCTGGCAATGTTGTTTCTAAATCAAGCAAACGCTTAGGTTGTAAGCCGTTGTTGCAAAGAGCGACCAATTGGATGCACAAGACAATTTGCGAGACGAGAATACAGAGTCGGGGTACGGCGCGTATGAACACATTACAAACAGGAGGAATCGTGTGACGATGTGTAAAATAAGCAAGTAATGAACAAAACATTTCAATTAGCAAAAATGGGAAGAGTTTAAATAGACAACTAAACTTTAAATGTTAAACT
>CM026390.1:106880701-106927211 GCA_014843695.1 Archivesica marissinica
GAGGTTGTCTGGTCAGGTTTATAAACAGGTAGGGATATTTAGCAGCATGTAGGAGGTTGGCTGGTCAGGTTTATAAATAGGTAGGGATATTTAGCAGCATGTAGGAGGTTGGCTGGTCAGGTTTATATATAGGTAGGGATATTTAGCAGCATGGAGGAGGTTGGCTGGTCAGGTTTATAAACAGGTAGGGATATTTATCAGCATGGAGGAGGTTGGCTGGTCAGGTATATAAACAGGTAGGGATATTTAGCAGCGTGTAGGAGGTTGGCTGGTCAGGTTTATAAACAGGTAGGGATATTTAGCTGCGTGTAGGAGGTTGGCTGGTCAGGTTTATAAACAGGTAGGGATATTTAGCAGCGTGGAGGAGGTTGTCTGGTCAGGTTTATAAACAGGTAGGGATATTTAGCAGCATGGAGGAGGTTGGCTGGTCAGGTATATATACAGGTAGGGATATTTAGCAGCATGGAGGAGGTTGGCTGGTCAGGTTTATAAACAGGTAGGGATATTTAGCAGCATGGAGGAGGTTGGCTGGTCAGGTTTATAAACAGGTAGGGATATTTAGCAGCATGGAGGAGGTTGGCTGGTCAGGTATATAAACAGGTAGGGATATTTAGCAGCGTGTAGGAGGTTGGCTGGTCAGGTTTATAAACAGGTAGGGATATTTAGCAGCATGTAGGAGGTTGGCTGGTCAGGTTTATAAACAGGTAGGGATATTTAGCAGCGTGGAGGAGGTTGGCTGGTCAGGTATATATATAGGTAGGGATATTTAGCAGCATGGAGGAGGTTGGCTGGTCAGTTTATAAACAGGTAGGGATATTTAGCAGCATGGAGGAGGTTGGCTGGTCAGGTATATACAGGTAGGGATATTTAGCAGCATGGAGGAGGTTGGCTGGTCAGGTTTATAAACAGGTAGGGATATTTAGCAGCATGGAGGAGGTTGGCTGGTCAGGTATATATATAGGTAGGGATATTTAGCAGCATGGAGGAGGTTGGCTGGTCAGGTATATATATAGGTAGGGATATTTAGCAGCATGGAGGAGGTTGGCTGGTCAGGTTTATATATAGGTAGGGATATTTAGCAGCATGGAGGAGGTTGGCTGGTCAGGTTTATATATAGGTAGGGATATTTAGCAGCGTGGAGGAGGTTGGCTGGTCAGGTTTATAAACAGGTAGGGATATTTAGCAGCATGGAGGAGGTTGGCTGGTCAGGTTTATAAACAGGTAGGGATATTTAGCAGCATGGAGGAGGTTGGCTGGTCAGGTTTATAAACAGGTAGGGATATTTAGCAGCATGGAGGAGGTTGGCTGGTCAGGTATATATACAGGTAGGGATATTTAGCAGCATGGAGGAGGTTGGCTGGTCAGGTTTATAAACAGTAGGGATATTTAGCAGCATGGAGGAGGTTGGCTGGTCAGGTTATAAACAGGTAGGGATATTTAGCAGCATGGAGGAGGTTGGCTGGTCAGGTTTATAAACAGGTAGGGATATTTAGCAGCATGGAGGAGGTTGGCTGGTCAGGTTATAAACAGGTAGGGATATTTAGCAGCATGGAGGAGGTTGGCTGGTCAGGTTTATAAACAGGTAGGGATATTTAGCAGCGTGTAGGACGTTGGCTGGTCAGGTATATATATAGGTAGGGATATTTAGCAGCATGGAGGAGGTTGGCTGGTCAGGTTTATATATAGGTAGGGATATTTAGCAGCATGTAGGAGGTTGGCTGGTCAGGTATATATATAGGTAGGGATATTTAGCAGCATGGAGGAGGTTGGCTGGTCAGGTTTATAAACAGGAAGGGATATTTAGCAGCATGGAGGAGGTTGGTTGGTCAGGTTTATAAACAGGTAGGGATATTTAGCAGCATGTAGGAGGTTGGCTGGTCAGGTTTATAAACAGGTAGGGATATTTAGCAGCATGTAGGAGGTTGGCTGGTCAGGTTTATAAACAGGTAGGGATATTTAGCAGCATGGAGGAGGTTGGCTGGTCAGGTTTATAAACAGGTAGGGATATTTATCAGCGTGGAGGAGGTTGGCTGGTCAGGTATATAAACAGGTAGGGATATTTAGCAGCGTGTAGGAGGTTGGCTGGTCAGGTTTATAAACAGGTAGGGATATTTAGCTGCGTGTAGGAGGTTGGCTGGTCAGGTTTATAAACAGGTAGGGATATTTAGCAGCGTGGAGGAGGTTGTCTGGTCAGGTTTATAAACAGGTAGGGATATTTAGCAGCATGGAGGAGGTTGGCTGGTCAGGTATATATACAGGTAGGGATATTTAGCAGCATGGAGGAGGTTGGCTGGTCAGGTATATATACAGGTAGGGATATTTAGCAGCATGTAGGAGGTTGGCTGGTCAGGTTTATAAACAGGTAGGGATATTTAGCAGCATGGATGAGGCTGGCCGGTCAGGTATATATATAGGTAGGGATATTTAGCAGCATGGAGGAGGTTGGCTGGTCAGGTTTATAAACAGGTAGGGATATTTATCAGCGTGGAGGAGGTTGGCTGGTCAGGTATATAAACAGGTAGGGATATTTAGCAGCGTGTAGGAGGTTGGCTGGTCAGGTTTATAAACAGGTAGGGATATTTAGCTGCGTGTAGGAGGTTGGCTGGTCAGGTTTATAAACAGGTAGGGATATTTAGCAGCGTGGAGGAGGTTGTCTGGTCAGGTTTATAAACAGGTAGGGATAATTAGCAGCGTGGAGGAGGTTGGCTGGTCAGGTATATATACAGGTAGGGATATTTAGCAGCATGTAGGAGGTTGGCTGGTCAGGTTTATAAACAGGTAGGGATATTTAGCAGCATGGAGGAGGTTGGCTGGTCAGGTTTATAAACAGGTAGGGATATTTATCAGCGTGGAGGAGGTTGGCTGGTCAGGTATATAAACAGGTAGGGATATTTAGCAGCGTGTAGGAGGTTGGCTGGTCAGGTTTATAAACAGGTAGGGATATTTAGCTGCGTGTAGGAGGTTGGCTGGTCAGGTTTATAAACAGGTAGGGATATTTAGCAGCGTGGAGGAGGTTGGCTGGTCAGGTTTATAAACAGGTAGGGATATTTAGCAGCATGGAGGAGGTTGGCTGGTCAGGTATATATATAGGTAGGGATATTTAGCAGCATGGAGGAGGTTGGCTGGTCAGGTATATATATAGGTAGGGATATTTAGCAGCATGGAGGAGGTTGGCTGGTCAGGTTTATAAACAGGTAGGGATATTTAGCAGCATGGAGGAGGTTGGCTGGTCAGGTATATATATAGGTAGGGATATTTAGCAGCATGGAGGAGGTTGGCTGGTCAGGTATATATATAGGTAGGGATATTTAGCAGCATGGAGGAGGTTGGCTGGTCAGGTATATATATAGGTAGGGATATTTAGCAGCATGGAGGAGGTTGGCTGGTCAGGTTTATAAACAGGTAGGGATATTTAGCAGCATGGAGGAGGTTGGCTGGTCAGGTTTATAAACAGGTAGGGATATTTAGCAGCATGGAGGAGGTTGGCTGGTCAGGTATATATATAGGTAGGGATATTTAGCAGCGTGTAGGACGTTGGCTAGTCAGGTTTATAAACATGTAGGGATATTTAGCGGCATGGAGGAGGTAGGCTGGTCATGTATATATACAGGTAGGGTTATTTAGCCGCATGGAGGAGGTTGGCTGGTCAGGTTTATAAACAGGTAGGGATATTTAGCAGCGTGGAGGAGGTTGGCTGGTCAGGTTTATAAACAGGAAGGGATATTTAGCAGCATGGAGGAGGTTGGCTGGTCAGGTTTATAAACAGGTAGGGATATTTAGCAGCATGTAGGAGGTTGGCTGGTCAGGTTTATAAACAGGTAGGGATATTTAGCAGCATGGAGGAGGTTGGCTGGTCAGGTATATATATAGGTAGGGATATTTAGCAGCATGGAGGAGGTTGGCTGGTCAGGTTTATAAACAGGTAGGGATATTTAGCAGCATGGAGGAGGTTGGCTGGTCAGGTATATAAACAGGTAGGGATATTTAGCAGCGTGTAGGAGGTTGGCTGGTCAGGTTTATAAACAGGTAGGGATATTTAGCAGCGTGTAGGAGGTTGGCTGGTCAGGTTTATAAACAGGTAGGGATATTTAGCAGCGTGGAGGAGGTTGGCTGGTCAGGTTTATAAACAGGTAGGGATATTTAGCAGCATGGAGGAGGTTGGCTGGTCAGGTATATATACAGGTAGGGATATTTAGCAGCATGGAGGAGGTTGGCTGGTCAGGTATATATACAGGTAGGGATATTAGCAGCTGGAGGAGTGGCTGGTCGGTTAAAGGTAGGGATATTTAGCAGCATGGAGGAGGTTGGCTGGTCAGGTTTATATACAGGTAGGGATATTTAGCAGCATGGAGGAGGTTGGCTGGTCAGGTTTATATGGGTTTGTGGGGGTGTGTTATATACAGGTAGGGATATTTAGCAGCATGGAGGAGGTTGGCTGGTCAGGTTTATAAACAGGTAGGGATATTTAGCAGCATGGAGGAGGTTGGCTGGTCAGGTTTATAAACAGGTAGGGATATTTAGCAGCATGGAGGAGGTTGGCTGGTCAGGTTATAAACAGGTAGGGATATTTAGCAGCATGGAGGAGGTTGGCTGGTCAGGTTTATAAACAGGTAGGGATATTTAGCAGCATGGAGGAGGTTGGCTGGTCAGGTTTATAAACAGGTAGGGATATTTAGCAGCATGGAGGAGGTTGGCTGGTCAGGTTTATAAACAGGTAGGGATATTTAGCAGCATGGAGGAGGTTGGCTGGTCAGGTATATATACAGGTAGGGATATTTAGCAGCATGTAGGAGGTTGGCTGGTCAGGTTTATAAACAGGTAGGGATATTTAGCAGCATGGATGAGGTAGGCTGGTCAGGTATATAAACAGGTAGGGATATTTAGCAGCGTGTAGGAGGTTGGCTGGTCAGGTTTATAAACAGGTAGGGATATTTAGCAGCGTGTATGAGGTTGGCTGGTCAGATTTATAAACAGGTAGGGATATTTAGCAGCGTGGAGGAGGTTGTCTGGTCAGGTTTATAAACAGGTAGGGATATTTAGCAGCGTGGAGGAGGTTGTCTGGTCAGGTTTATAAACAGGTAGGGATATTTAGCAGCATGGAGGAGGTTGGCTGGTCAGGTATATATATAGGTAGGGATATTTAGCAGCATGGAGGAGGTTGGCTGGTCAGGTATATATATAGGTAGGGATATTTAGCAGCATGGAGGAGGTTGGCTGGTCAGGTTTATAAACAGGTAGGGATATTTAGCAGCATGGAGGAGGTTGGCTGGTCAGGTATATATATAGGTAGGGATATTTAGCAGCATGGAGGAGGTTGGCTGGTCAGGTATATATATAGGTAGGGATATTTAGCAGCATGGAGGAGGTTGGCTGGTCAGGTATATATATAGGTAGGGATATTTAGCAGCATGGAGGAGGTTGGCTGGTCAGGTTTATAAACAGGTAGGGATATTTAGCAGCATGGAGGAGGTTGGCTGGTCAGGTTTATAAACAGGTAGGGATATTTAGCAGCATGGAGGAGGTTGGCTGGTCAGGTATATATATAGGTAGGGATATTTAGCAGCGTGTAGGACGTTGGCTAGTCAGGTTTATAAACATGTAGGGATATTTAGCGGCATGGAGGAGGTAGGCTGGTCATGTATATATACAGGTAGGGTTATTTAGCCGCATGGAGGAGGTTGGCTGGTCAGGTTTATAAACAGGTAGGGATATTTAGCAGCGTGGAGGAGGTTGGCTGGTCAGGTTTATAAACAGGAAGGGATATTTAGCAGCATGGAGGAGGTTGGCTGGTCAGGTTTATAAACAGGTAGGGATATTTAGCAGCATGGAGGAGGTTGGCTGGTCAGGTTTATAAACAGGTAGGGATATTTAGCAGCATGGAGGAGGTTGGCTGGTCAGGTATATATATAGGTAGGGATATTTAGCAGCATGTAGGAGTTGGCTGTCAGGTTTATAAACAGTAGGGATATTTAGCGCTGGAGGAGGTTGGCTGGTCAGGTATATAAACAGGTAGGGATATTTAGCAGCGTGTAGGAGGTTGGCTGGTCAGGTTTATAAACAGGTAGGGATATTTAGCTGCGTGTAGGAGGTTGGCTGGTCAGGTTTATAAACAGGTAGGGATATTTAGCAGCGTGGAGGAGGTTGGCTGGTCAGGTTTATAAACAGGTAGGGATATTTAGCAGCGTGGAGGAGGTTGGCTGGTCAGGTATATATACAGGTAGGGATATTTAGCAGCATGGAGGAGGTTGGCTGGTCAGGTATATATACAGGTAGGGATATTTAGCAGCATGGAGGAGGTTGGCTGGTCAGGTTTATAAGGTAGGGATATTTAGCAGCATGGAGGAGGTTGGCTGGTCAGGTTTATAAACAGGTAGGGATATTTAGCAGCATGTAGGAGGTTGGCTGGTCAGGTTTATAAACAGGTAGGGATATTTAGCAGCATGGAGGAGGTTGGCTGGTCAGGTTTATAAACAGGTAGGGTTATTTAGCAGCTGGAGGAGGTTGGCTGGTCAGGTTTATAAACAGGTAGGGATATTTAGCAGCGTGGAGGAGGTTGGCTGGTCAGGTTTATAAACAGGTAGGGATATTTAGCAGCATGTAGGAGGTTGGCTGGTCAGGTATTATAAACAGGTAGGGATATTTAGCAGCATGTAGGAGGTTGGCTGGTCAGGTTATAAACAGGTAGGGATATTTAGCAGCATGGAGGAGGTTGGCTGGTCAGGTTTATAAACAGGTAGGGATATTTAGCAGCATGGAGGAGGTTGGCTGGTCAGGTATATAAACAGGTAGGGATATTTAGCAGCATGGAGGAGGTTGGCTGGTCAGGTATATATACAGGTAGGGATATTTAGCAGCATGGAGGAGGTTGGCTGGTCAGGTATATATACAGGTAGGGATATTTAGCAGCATGGAGGAGGTTGGCTGGTCAGGTTTATAAACAGGTAGGGATATTTAGCAGCATGTAGGAGGTTGGCTGGTCAGGTTTATAAACAGGTAGGGATATTTAGCAGCGTGTAGGAGGTTGGCTGGTCAGGTTTATAAACAGGTAGGGATATTTAGCAGCGTGGAGGAGGTTGGCTGGTCAGGTTTATAAACAGGTAGGGATATTTAGCAGCGTGGAGGAGGTTGGCTGGTCAGGTTTATAAACAGGTAGGGATATTTAGCAGCATGGAGGAGGTTGGCTGGTCAGGTATATATACAGGTAGGGATATTTAGCAGCATGGAGGAGGTTGGCTGGTCAGGTTTATAAACAGGTAGGGATATTTAGCAGCATGGAGGAGGTTGGCTGGTCAGGTATATATATAGGTAGGGATATTTAGCAGCATGTAGGAGGTTGGCTAGTCAGGTTTATAAACATGTAGGGATATTTAGCGGCATGGAGGAGGTAGGCTGGTCATGTATATATACAGGTAGGGTTATTTAGCCGCATGGAGGAGGTTGGCTGGTCAGGTTTATAAACAGGTAGGGATATTTAGCAGCGTGGAGGAGGTTGGCTGGTCAGGTTTATAAACAGGTAGGGATATTTAGCAGCATGGAGGAGGTTGGCTGGTCAGGTATATAAACAGGTAGGGATATTTAGCAGCATGTAGGAGGTTGGCTGGTCAGGTTTATAAACAGGTAGGGATATTTAGCAGCATGGAGGAGGTTGGCTGGTCAGTTTTAAACAGGTAGGGATATTTAGCAGCATGGAGGAGGTTGGTGGTCAGGTATATAAACAGGTAGGGATATTTAGCAGCATGTAGGAGGTTGGCTGGTCAGGTTTATAAACAGGTAGGGATATTTAGCAGCGTGTAGGAGGTTGGCTGGTCAGGTTTATAAACAGGTAGGGATATTTAGCAGCATGGAGGAGGTTGGCTGGTCAGGTTTATAAACAGGTAGGGATATTTAGCAGCATGGAGGAGGTTGGCTGGTCAGGTATATATACAGGTAGGGATATTTAGCAGCATGGAGGAGGTTGGCTGGTCAGGTATATATACAGGTAGGGATATTTAGCAGCATGGAGGAGGTTGGCTGGTCAGGTATATAAACAGGTAGGGATATTTAGCAGCATGGAGGAGGTTGGCTGGTCAGGTTTATAAACAGGTAGGGATATTTAGCAGCATGGAGGAGGTTGGCTGGTCAGGTTTATAAACATGTAGGGATATTTAGCGGCATGGAGGAGGTAGGCTGGTCATGTATATATACAGGTAGGGTTATTTAGCCGCATGGAGGAGGTTGGCTGGTCAGGTTTATAAACAGGTAGGGATATTTAGCAGCATGGAGGAGGTTGGCTGGTCAGGTTTATAAACAGGTAGGGATATTTAGCAGCATGTAGGAGGTTGGCTGGTCAGGTTTATAAACAGGTAGGGATATTTAGCAGCATGTAGGAGGTTGGCTGGTCAGGTTTATAAACAGGTAGGGATATTTAGCAGCATGGAGGAGGTTGGCTGGTCAGGTTTATAAACAGGTAGGGATATTTAGCAGCATGGAGGAGGTTGGCTGGTCAGGTTTATAAACAGGTAGGGATATTTAGCAGCATGTAGGAGGTTGGCTGGTCAGGTATATATATAGGTAGGGATATTTAGCAGCATGGAGGAGGTTGGCTGGTCAGGTATATAAATAGGTAGGGATATTTAGCAGCATGGAGGAGGTTGGCTGGTCAGGTATATATATAGGTAGGGATATTTAGCAGCATGGAGGAGGTTGGCTGGTCAGGTTTATAAACAGGTAGGGATATTTAGCAGCATGGAGGAGGTTGGCTGGTCAGGTATATATATAGGTAGGGATATTTAGCAGCATGGAGGAGGTTGGCTGGTCAGGTATATATATAGGTAGGGATATTTAGCAGCATGGAGGAGGTTGGCTGGTCAGGTATATATATAGGTAGGGATATTTAGCAGCATGGAGGAGGTTGGCTGGTCAGGTTTATAAACAGGTAGGGATATTTAGCAGCGTGGAGGAGGTTGGCTGGTCAGGTATATAAACAGGTAGGGATATTTAGCAGCATGTAGGAGGTTGGATGGTCAGGTTTATAAACAGGTAGGGATATTTAGCTGCGTGTAGGAGGTTGGCTGGTCAGGTTTATAAACAGGTAGGGATATTTAGCAGCGTGGAGGAGGTTGTCTGGTCAGGTTTATAAACAGGTAGGGATATTTAGCAGCGTGGAGGAGGTTGGCTGGTCAGGTATATATACAGGTAGGGATATTTAGCAGCATGTAGGAGGTTGGCTGGTCAGGTTTATAAACAGGTAGGGATATTTAGCAGCATGGAGGAGGTTGGCTGGTCAGGTTTATACACAGGTAGGGATATTTAGCAGCATGTAGGAGGTTGGCTGGTCAGGTTTATAAACAGGTAGGGATATTTAGCAGCATGGAGGAGGTTGGCTGGTCAGGTTTATAAACAGGTAGGGATATTTAGCAGCATGGAGGAGGTTGGCTGGTCAGGTTTATAAACAGGTAGGGATATTTATCAGCGTGGAGGAGGTTGGCTGGTCAGGTATATAAACAGGTAGGGATATTTAGCAGCGTGTAGGAGGTTGGCTGGTCAGGTTTATAAACAGGTAGGGATATTTAGCTGCGTGTAGGAGGTTGGCTGGTCAGGTTTATAAACAGGTAGGGATATTTAGCAGCGTGGAGGAGGTTGTCTGGTCAGGTTTATAAACAGGTAGGGATATTTAGCAGCATGGAGGAGGTTGGCTGGTCAGGTATATATACAGGTAGGGATATTTAGCAGCATGGAGGAGGTTGGCTGGTCAGGTTTATAAACAGGTAGGGATATTTAGCAGCATGGAGGAGGTTGGCTGGTCAGGTTTATAAACAGGTAGGGATATTTAGCAGCATGGAGGAGGTTGGCTGGTCAGGTTTATAAACAGGTAGGGATATTTAGCAGCGTGTAGGAGGTTGGCTGGTCAGGTTTATAAACAGGTAGGGATATTTAGCAGCGTGGAGGAGGTTGGCTGGTCAGGTTTATAAACAGGTAGGGATATTTAGCAGCATGGAGGAGGTTGGCTGGTCAGGTATATAAACAGGTAGGGATATTTAGCAGCATGGAGGAGGTTGGCTGGTCAGGTTTATAAACAGGTAGGGATATTTAGCAGCATGGAGGAGGTTGGCTGGTCAGGTTTATAAACAGGTAGGGATATTTAGCAGCATGGAGGAGGTTGGCTGGTCAGGTATATATATAGGTAGGGATATTTAGCAGCATGTAGGAGGTTGGCTGGTCAGGTTTATAAACAGGTAGGGATATTTAGCAGCATGGAGGAGGTTGGCTGGTCAGGTATATATATAGGTAGGGATATTTAGCAGCGTGTAGGAGGTTGGCTGGTCAGGTTTATAAAAGGTAGGGATATTTAGCAGCATGGAGGAGGTTGGCTGGTCAGGTATATATAAAGGTAGGGATATTTAGCAGCATGGAGGAGGTTGGCTGGTCAGGTATATATACAGGTAGGGATATTTAGCAGCATGGAGGAGGTTGGCTGGTCAGGTTTATAAACAGGTAGGGATATTTAGCAGCATGGAGGAGGTTGGCTGGTCAGGTTTATAAACAGGTAGGGATATTTAGCAGCGTGGAGGAGGTTGGCTGGTCAGGTTTATAAACAGGTAGGGATATTTAGCAGCATGGAGGAGGTTGGCTGGTCAGGTTTATAAACAGGTAGGGATATTTAGCAGCATGGAGGAGGTTGGCTGGTCAGGTATATATATAGGTAGGGATATTTAGCAGCATGGAGGAGGTTGGCTGGTCAGGTATATATATAGGTAGGGATATTTAGCAGCATGGAGGAGGTTGGCTGGTCAGGTTTATAAACAGGTAGGGATATTTAGCAGCATGGAGGAGGTTGGCTGGTCAGGTATATATATAGGTAGGGATATTTAGCAGCATGGAGGAGGTTGGCTGGTCAGGTATATATATAGGTAGGGATATTTAGCAGCATGGAGGAGGTTGGCTGGTCAGGTTTATAAACAGGTAGGGATATTTAGCAGCATGGAGGAGGTTGGCTGGTCAGGTATATATATAGGTAGGGATATTTAGCAGCGTGTAGGACGTTGGCTAGTCAGGTTTATAAACATGTAGGGATATTTAGCGGCATGGAGGAGGTAGGCTGGTCATGTATATATACAGGTAGGGTTATTTAGCAGCATGGAGGAGGTTGGCTGGTCAGGTTTATAAACAGGTAGGGATATTTAGCAGCGTGGAGGAGGTTGGCTGGTCAGGTTTATAAACAGGTAGGGATATTTAGCAGCATGGAGGAGGTTGGCTGGTCAGGTTTATAAACAGGTAGGGATATTTAGCAGCATGTAGGAGGTTGGCTGGTCAGGTTTATAAACAGGTAGGGATATTTAGCAGCATGGAGGAGGTTGGCTGGTCAGGTTTATAAACAGGTAGGGATATTTAGCAGCGTGGAGGAGGTTGGCTGGTCAGGTATATAAACAGGTAGGGATATTTAGCAGCGTGTAGGAGGTTGGCTGGTCAGGTTTATAAACAGGTAGGGATATTTAGCTGCATGTAGGAGGTTGGCTGGTCAGGTTTATAAACAGGTAGGGATATTTAGCAGCGTGGAGGAGGTTGTCTGGTCAGGTTTATAAACAGGTAGGGATATTTAGCAGCATGGAGGAGGTTGGCTGGTCAGGTATATATACAGGTAGGGATATTTAGCAGCATGGAGGAGGTTGGCTGGTCAGGTATATATACAGGTAGGGATATTTAGCAGCATGTAGGAGGTTGGCTGGTCAGGTTTATAAACAGGTAGGGATATTTAGCAGCATGGAGGAGGTTGGCTGGTCAGGTATATAAACAGGTAGGGATATTTAGCAGCGTGTAGGAGGTTGGCTGGTCAGGTTTATAAACAGGTAGGGATATTTAGCAGCATGTAGGAGGTTGGCTGGTCAGGTTTATAAACAGGTAGGGATATTTAGCAGCATGGAGGAGGTTGGCTGGTCAGGTTTATAAACAGGTAGGGATATTTAGCAGCATGGAGGAGGTTGGCTGGTCAGGTTTATAAACAGGTAGGGATATTTAGCAGCATGTAGGAGGTTGGCTGGTCAGGTATATAAATAGGTAGGGATATTTAGCAGCATGGAGGAGGTTGGCTGGTCAGGTATATAAACAGGTAGGGATATTTAGCAGCATGGAGGAGGTTGGCTGGTCAGGTATATAAATAGGTAGGGATATTTAGCAGCATGTAGGAGGTTGGCTGGTCAGGTATATATATAGGTAGGGATATTTAGCAGCATGGAGGAGGTTGGCTGGTCAGGTATATATATAGGTAGGGATATTTAGCAGCATGGAGGAGGTTGGCTGGTCAGGTTTATAAACAGGTAGGGATATTTAGCAGCATGGAGGAGGTTGGCTGGTCAGGTATATATATAGGTAGGGATATTTAGCAGCATGTAGGACGTTGGCTAGTCAGGTTTATAAACATGTAGGGATATTTAGCGGCATGGAGGAGGTAGGCTGGTCATGTATATATACAGGTAGGGTTATTTAGCCGCATGGAGGAGGTTGGCTGGTCAGGTTTATAAACAGGTAGGGATATTTAGCAGCGTGGAGGAGGTTGGCTGGTCAGGTTTATAAACAGGTAGGGATATTTAGCAGCATGGAGGAGGTTGGCTGGTCAGGTTTATAAACAGGTAGGGATATTTAGCAGCATGTAGGAGGTTGGCTGGTCAGGTTTATAAACAGGTAGGGATATTTAGCAGCATGGAGGAGGTTGGCTGGTCAGGTTTATAAACAGGTAGGGATATTTATCAGCGTGGAGGAGGTTGGCTGGTCAGGTATATATAAACAGGTAGGGATATTTAGCAGCGTGTAGGAGGTTGGCTGGTCAGGTTTATAAACAGGTAGGGATATTTAGCTGCGTGTAGGAGGTTGGCTGGTCAGGTTTATAAACAGGTAGGGATATTTAGCAGCGTGGAGGAGGTTGTCTGGTCAGGTTTATAAACAGGTAGGGATATTTAGCAGCGTGGAGGAGGTTGGCTGGTCAGGTATATATACAGGTAGGGATATTTAGCAGCATGGAGGAGGTTGGCTGGTCAGGTATATATACAGGTAGGGATATTTAGCAGCATGGAGGAGGTTGTCTGGTCAGGTTTATAAACAGGTAGGGATATTTAGCAGCATGTAGGAGGTTGGCTGGTCAGGTTTATAAACAGGTAGGGATATTTAGCAGCATGGAGGAGGCTGGCTAGTCAGGTTTATAAACAGGTAGGGATATTTAGCAGCGTGTAGGAGGTTGTCTGGTCAGGTTTATAAACAGGTAGGGATATTTAGCAGCATGTAGGAGGTTGGCTGGTCAGGTATATAAACAGGTAGGATTATTTAGCAGCATGGCTGGTCAGGTTTATAAACAGGTAGGGTTATTTAGCAGCATGGAGGAGGTTGGCTGGTCAGGTTTATAAACAGGTAGGGATATTTAGCAGCGTGTAGGAGGTTGTCTGGTCAGGTATATATATATAGGTAGGGATATTTAGCAGCGTGTAGGAGGTTGTCTGGTCAGGTATATATATAGGTAGGGATATTTAGCAGCGTGTAGGAGGTTGTCTGGTCAGGTTTATAAACAGGTAGGGATATTTAGCAGCGTGGAGGAGGTTGGCTATCTCAGATTGCTAGTTGGCATCAATGACAATAATGACCTCTGTTATACAATCCAGGTTACAACAAGCAGAAACTGCTCGTACCTTGCTATTACTCATTACAACTTCCTGGAATGTATCTGATGTAACTTCTGTAATACACACACTTCTTAAATGGCTGCATTTACTTGGTGAGGTAGCCTCTGTCGTCCTTCTGTAACGTTTCAGCTGCCCATCCGTGTAATTCTGCACAAAATCGGCTGTAAATGTAACAACAGATTGTGAAGCTCCAAATACAAATATTTACAATACAAAAAAGGGAACCAGGGAACCGTGTATCTTGTATAGATGTCGTTATAAAAGCTTGATGACCTCAAAACCAATCAGGTTCCTTTACCGACCTATCTACATATCAGTTTATAGGGTTCCACTAGTGACCTATCTACATATCAGTTTATAGGGTTCCACTAGTGACCTATCTACATATCAGTTTATAGGGTTCCACTAGTGACCTATCTACATATCAGTTTATAGGGTTCCACTAGTGACCTATCTACATATCAGTTTATAGGGTTCCACTAGTGACCTATCTACATATCAGTTTATAGGGTTCCACTAGTGACCTATCTACATATCAGTTTATAGGGTTCCACTAGTGACCTATCTACATATCAGTTTATAGGGTTCCACTAGTGACCTATCTACATATCAGTTTATAGGGTTCCACTAGTGACCTATCTACATATCAGTTTATAGGGTTCCACTAGTGACCTATCTACATATCAGTTTATAGGGTTCCACTAGTGACCTATCTACATATCAGTTTATAGGGTTCCACTAGTGACCTATGTACATATCAGTTTATAGGGTTCCTCTACTGACCTATGTACATATCAGTTTATAGGGTTCCTCTACTGACCTATGTACATATCAGTTTATAGGGTTCCTCTACTGACCTATGTACATATCAGTTTATAGGGTTCCTCTACTGACCTATGTACATATCAGTTTATAGGGTTCCTCTACTAACCTATGTACATATCAGTTTATAGGGTTCCTCTACTAACCTATGTACATATCAGTTTATAGGGTTCCTCTACTGACCTATATAAGTTTAAACTTTATTTATTTTACAACGATTGAGAAACAAGTTTTAACATCTTAAATTAATCACTCTCTTTGGTGCAGATGAAAGCGTATATATGGTCATTCGTGTGGGAGGAAACCAGAGTACCCGGAGAAAACCCAACTGTCTGATCTGGCGACCACCGTACCATCTCATATTCTTCCCTGTCCGAGGATCGAACCCGGGTAGCATTGGTGAGAAGAGAGCAGGCTAACCACTGAGCTAATCGGACAGCCTGTATAATACATGTACATACTAAGTGTTTATACATACCCAATGTTTATACATACCCAGTGTTTATACATACCCAGTGTTTATACATACCCAGTGTTTATACATACCCAGTGTTTATACATACCCAATGTTTATACATACCCAGTGTTTATACATACCCAGTGTTTATACATACCCAGTGTTTATACATACCCAGTGTTTATACATACCCAATGTTTATACATACCCAGTGTTTATACATACCCAGTGTTTATACATACCCAGTGTTTATACATACCCAGTGTTTATACATACCCAGTGTTTCATAGTTGAGTTTTTCCCTGAGCAGATAGAGCGCCTCGTCCTTCAAGTCAACGAGCATCACAGTCGCTTTATGAGGATCATGTGGCATGTTTAATTTCTCCAGGAACACAGAATGATATAGATTATCTACATAATAAAACTGCACGGTTCTATTTGTCCGACACTGGAGACCGGTTATATTTCCGTTATGGATATCACTAACTTTTGTAACAATCTTTTGACTCTCTTCAAGAGTTGGTAAATGCTTGTGTTTCATTAACGTCAATTTATTTAAATGTATTTGGGATAAAAGGCTTTGACCATTAACAACAAATGGATCAGTAGTCCGTCTTACTTTCCCCGACATTTCTTTGATATGTAAATTAGGAATTTCCAAAAGACTTTTTCTACAACACACAGAATGATGCTCATTTACATTGTAATATTGATAAAAATCTGAGCATGAATATGAATTCTCTAAATTTGGCGAATTCACATCTGACCTCATTTCTATATCACAGACTGCATCGCCATCAACAACACTTTTTTTAACACAATATTCACATACAGAATTTTGACTAGATTTTCTAGAAGAACCAGTCAACAATGAAACACAACACTTTGTGTAACTGGAAGACAAGTTGGTTTGACTGGATTTCTTTTGAAGGCACTTTGTCTGGAATTGTTTGGAATGATGAAGTTCATTAAATGAATTCTGAATATAAGTTTGAAAAACATCCTTATAGTAGGCTGAACTATTCCCACAAGTTCTAAATGCATAGCTGGCTAAGTTAATCTGAAATATACAGAACAGAAGAAAGTAATTAATATGACAACTAAGTTTACTAACAACTAACGATACAGACTGACATACTGGTGTTAATGGTACAGACTGACAGTGTTGCCTGGCTCACAGTATCATGATATACTGGTGTTAATGGTACAGACTGACACAGTGTTGCCGGGCTCACAGTATCATGATATACTGGTGTTGATGGTACAGACTGACACAGTGTTGCCTGGCTCACAGTATCATGATATACTGGTGTTAATGGTACAGACTGACACAGTGTTGCCGGGCTCACAGTATCATGATATACTGGTGTTAATGGTACAGACTGACACAGTGTTGCCGGGCTCACAGTATCATGATATACTGGTGTTAATGATACAGACTGACACAGTGTTACCCGGCTCACAGTATCATGATATACTGGTGTTAATGGTACAGACTGACAGTGTTGATTGACTCGCAGTATCATGATATACTGGTGTTAATGGTACAGACTGACAGATACAGTGTTGCCTGGCTCACAGTATCATGATATACTGGTTTTAATGGTACAGACTGACAGTGTTGCCTGGCTCACAGTATCATGATATACTGGTTTTAATGGTACAGACTGACACAGTGTTGCCTGGCTCATAGTATGATGATATACTGGTGTTAATGGTACAGACAGACACAGTGTTGCCTGGCTCACAGTATCATGATATACTGGTTTTAATGGTACAGACTGACAGTGTTGCCTGGCTCACAGTATCATGATATACTGGTTTTAATGGTACAGACTGACACAGTGTTGCCTGGCTCATAGTATGATGATATACTGGTGTTAATGGTACAGACAGACACAGTGTTGCCTGGCTCACAGTATCATGATATACTGGTTTTAATGGTACAGACTGACAGTGTTGCCTGGCTCACAGTATCATGATATACTGGTTTTAATGGTACAGACTGACACAGTGTTGCCTGGCTCATAGTATGATGATATACTGGTGTTAATGGTACAGACAGACACAGTGTTGCCTGGCTCACAGTATCATGATATACTGGTTTTAATGGTACAGACTGACAGTGTTGCCTGGCTCACAGTATCATGATATACTGGTTTTAATGGTACAGACTGACACAGTGTTGCCTGGCTCATAGTATGATGATATACTGGTGTTAATGGTACAGACAGACACAGTGTTGCCTGGCTCACAGTATCATGATATACTGGTGTTAATGGTACAGACTGACAGTGTTGCCTGGCGCACAGTATCATGATATACTGGTTTTAATGGTACAGACTGACACAGTGTTGCCCGGCTCACAGTATCATGATATACTGGTGTTAATGGTACAGACTGACACAGTGTTGCCGGGCTCACAGTATCATGATATACTGGTGTTAATGGTACAGACTGACACAGTGTTACCCGGCTCACAGTATCATGATATACTGGTGTTAATGGTACAGACTGACAGTGTTGCCTGGCTCACAGTATCATGATATACTGGTGTTAATGGTACAGACTGACAGTGTTGCCTGGCTCACAGTATCATGATATACTGGTTTTAATGGTACAGACTGACACAGTGTTGCCCGGCTCACAGTATCATGATATACTGGTGTTAATGGTACAGACTGACACAGTGTTGCCGGGCTCACAGTATCATGATATACTGATGTTAATGGTACAGACTGACAGTGATGCCTGGCTCACAGTATCATGATATACTGATGTTAATGGAACAGACTGACACAGTGTTGCCCGGCTCACAGTATCATGATATACTGGTGTTAATGGTACAGAGAGACACAGTGTTGCCGGGCTCACAGTATCATGATATACTGGTGTTAATGGTACAGAGAGACACAGTGTTGCCGGGCTCACAGTATCATGATATACTGGTGTTAATGGTACAGACTGACAGTGTTACCGGGCTCACAGTATCATGATATACTGGTATTAATGGTACAGACTGACAGTGTTGCCGGGCTCACAGTATGATGATATACTGGTGTTAATGGTACAGACTGACACAGTGTTGCCCGGCTCACAGTATCATGATATACTGGTGTTAATGGTACAGACTGACAGTGTTACCGGGCTCACAGTATCATGATATACTGGTATTAATGGTACAGACTGACACAGTGTTGCCCGGCTCACAGTATCATGATATACTGGTATTAATGGTACAGACTGACACAGTGTTGCCTGGCTCACAGTATCATGATATACTGGTGTTAATGGTACAGACTGACACAGTGTTGCCGGGCTCACAGTATCATGATATACTGGTGTTAATGGTACAGACTGACAGTGTTACCGGGCTCACAGTATCATGATATACTGGTGTTAATGGTACAGACTGACACAGTGTTGCCTGGCTCACAGTATCATGATATACTGGTGTTAATGGTACAGACTGACAGTGTTACCGGGCTCACAGTATCATGATATACTGGTATTAATGGTACAGACTGACACAGTGTTGCCGGGCTCACAGTATCATGATATACTGGTGTTAATGGTACAGACTGACACAGTGTTGCCTGGCTCACAGTATCATGATATACTGGTGTTAATAGTACAGACTGACAGACACAGTGTTGCCGGGCTCACAGTATCATGATATACTGGTGTTAATGGTACAGACTGACAGTGTTACCTGGCTCACAGTATCATGATATACTGGTGTTAATGGTACAGACTGACAGTGTTGCCAGGCTCACAGTATCATGATATACTGGTGTTAATGGTACAGACTGACAGTGTTACCTGGCTCACAGTATCATGATATACTGGTGTTAATGGTACAGACTGACAGTGTTGCCTGGCTCACAGTATCATGATATACTGGTGTTAATAGTACAGACTGACAGACACAGTGTTGCCAGTCTCACGATATACTGGTGTTAATGGTACAGACTGACAGTGTTGCCTGGCTCACAGTATCATGATATACTGGTGTTAATAGTACAGACTGACAGACACAGTGTTGCCTGGCTCACAGTATCATGATATACTGGTGTTAATAGTACAGACTGACAGACACAGTGTTGCCGGGCTCACAGTATCATGAAATACTGGTGTTAATGGTACAGACTGACAGTGTTACCTGGCTCACAGTATCATGATATACTGGTGTTAATGGTACAGACTGACAGTGTTGCCCGGCTCACAGTATCATGATATACTGGTGTTAATGGTACAGACTGACAGTGTTACCTGGCTCACAGTATCATGATATACTGGTGTTAATGGTACAGACTGACAGTGTTGCCTGGCTCACAGTATCATGATATACTGGTGTTAATGGTACAGACTGACAGACACAGTGTTGCCAGGCTCACAGTATCATGATATACTGGTGTTAATGGTACAGACTGACTGTTGCCTGGCTCACAGTATCATGATATACTGGTGTTAATAGTACAGACTGACAGACACAGTGTTGCCTGGCTCACAGTATCATGATATACTGGTGTTAATAGTACAGACTGACAGACACAGTGTTGCCGGGCTCACAGTATCATGATATACTGGTGTTAATGGTACAGACTGACAGACACAGTGTTGCCGGGCTCACAGTATCATGATATACTGGTGTTAATGGTACAGACTGACAGACAGTGTTGCCTGGCTCACAGTATCATGATATACTGGTGTTAATGGTACAGACTGACAGTGTTGCCTGGCTCACAGTATCATGATATACTGGTGTTAATGGTACAGACTGACAGTGTTGCCGGGCTCACAGTATCATGATATACTGGTGTTAATGGTACAGACTGACAGTGTTTGCCGGGCTCACAGTATCATGATATACTGGTGTTAATGGTACAGACTGACAGTGTTGCCTGGCTCACAGTATCATGATATACTGGTGTTATCATTTAACATTTAATACACTATAGTGTGAAGAAGAAATAGTACAACATTTAATACACTATAGTGATAAGAAGAAATAGTACAATATATAATACACTATAGTGATAAGGAAATATTACAACATGTAATACACTATAGTGATAAGAAGAAATAGTACAATATTTAATACACTATAGTGTGAAGATGAAATAGTACAACATTTAATACACTATAGTGGTAAGAAGAAATAGTACAACATGTAATACACTATAGTGGTAAGAAGAAATAGTACAACATGTAATACACTATAGTGGTAAGAAGAAATAGTACAACATGTAATACACTATAGTGGTAAGAAGAAATAGTACAACATTTAATACACTATAGTGGTAAGAAGAAATAGTACAACATTTAATACACTATAGTGGTAAGAAGAAATAGTACAACATGTAATACACTATAGTGTGAAGAAGAAATAGTACAACATGTAATACACTATAGTGGTAAGAAGAAATAGTACAACATTTAATACACTATAGTGGTAAGAAGAAATAGTACAACATGTAATACACTATAGTGTGAAGAAGAAATAGTACAACATTTAATACACTATAGTGATAAGAAGAAATAGTACAACATTTAATACACTATAGTGTGAAGAAGAAATAGTACAACATTTAATACACTATAGTGATAAGAAGAAATAGTACAACATGTAATACACTATAGTGTGAAGAAGAAATAGTACAATATTTAATACACTATAGTGATAAGAAGAAATAGTACAACATGTAATACACTATAGTGTGAAGAAGAAATAGTTCAACATTTAATACACTATAGTGATAAGAAGAAATAGTACAACATTTAATACACTATAGTGATAAGAAGAAATAGTACAACATTTAATACACTATAGTGTGAAGAAGGAATAGTATAATATTTAATACACTATAGTGATAAGAAGAAATAGTACAACATTTAATACACTATAGTGTGAAGAAGGAATAGTATAATATTTAATACACTATAGTGATAAGAAGAAATAGTACAACATTTAATACACTATAGTGTGAAGAAGGAATAGTATAATATTTAATACACTATAGTGATAAGAAGAAATAGTACAACATTTAATACACTATAGTGTGAAGAAGAAATAGTATAATATTTAATACACTATAGTGATAAGAAGAAATAGTACAACATTTAATACACTATAGTGTGAAGAAGGAATAGTATAATATTTAATACACTATAGTGATAAGAAGAAATAGTACAACATTTAATACACTATAGTGATAAGAAGAAATAGTACAACATGTAATACACTATAGTGTGAAGAAGGAATAGTATAATATTTAATACACTATAGTGTGAAGATAAAATAGTACAACATTTAATACACTATAGTGATAAGAAGAGATAGTACAACATGTAATACACTATAGTGTTTGAAGAAGGAATAGTATAATATTTAATACACTATAGTGATAAGAAGAAATAGTACAACATTTAATACACTATAGTGATAAGAAGAAATAGTACAACAACATTTAATACACTATAGTGATAAAAAGAAATAGTACAACATTTTTAATACACTATAGTGATAAGACGAAATAGTACAATATTTAATACACTATAGTGATAAGAAGAAATAGTACAACAACATATAATACACTATAGTGATAAGAAGAAATAGTACAACATTTAATACACCATAGTTATTATGTTATATTTCGGGATTTATGCCTGCATCAGCACCATTTCGGGCTATATCTCCGGCGGGCAGTTTACCTAACAACACCTTACCTGGGCAGGCTCCAGCGGTTAACTAGTACTTGGGTGCACCATCCTCCGTAAGAAACTGCCAACATTTTCATAGTCAGAGAAACGGCCTAGGCGGGACTAATACACCATAGATGATAGTGGTAAGAAGAAATAGTACAACATTTAATACACTATAGTGGTAAGAAGAAATAGCACAATATTTAATACACTATAGTGATAAGAAGAAATAGTACAACATGTAATACACTATAGTGTGAAGAAGAAATAGTACAACATTTAATACACTATAGTGATAAGAAGAAATAGTACAACATTTAATACACTATAGTGATAAGAAGAAATAGTACAACAACATTTAATACACTATAGTGATAAAAAGAAATAGTACAACATTTTTAATACACTATAGTGATAAGAAGAAATAGTACAATATTTAATACACTATAGTGATAAGAAGAAATAGTACAACATGTAATACACTATAGTGTGAAGAAGAAATAGTACAACATTTAATACACTATAGTGTGAAGAAGAAATAGTATAATATTTAATACACTATAGTGATAAGAAGAAATAGTACAACATTTAATACACTATAGTGATAGGAAGAAATAGTACAACATTTAATACACAATAGTGTGAAGAAGAAATAGTACAACATGTAATACACTATAGTGTGAAGAAGGAATAGTATAATATTTAATACACTATAGCGATAAGAAGAAATAGTACAACATTTAATACACTATAGTGTGAAGATGAAATAGTACAACATTTAATACACTATAGTGATAAGAAGAAATAGTACAACATGTAATACACTATAGTGTGAAGAGGGAATAGTATAATATTTAATACACTATAGTGATAAGAAGAAATAGTACAACATTTAATACACTATAGTGTGAAGATGAAATAGTACAACATTTAATACACTATAGTGATAAGAAGAAACAGTACAACATTTAATACACTATAGTGATAAGAAGAAATAGTACAACATTTATTACACTATAGTGTGAAGATGAAATAATACAAAATTTAATACACTATAGTGATAAGAAGAAATAGTACAACATTTAATACACTATAGTGATAAGAAGAAATAGTACAACATGTAATACACTATAGTGTGAAGAAGAAATAGTTCAACATTTAATACACTATAGTGATAAGAAGAAATAGTACAACATTTAATACAATATAGTGATAAGAAGAAATAGTACAACATGTAATACACTATAGTGTGAAGAAGGAATAGTATAATATTTAATACACTATAGTGATAAGAAGAAATAGTACAACATTTAATACACTATAGTGATAAGAAGAAATAGTACAACATTTAATACACTATAGTGATAAGAAGAAATAGTACAACATTTAATACACTATAGTGATAAGAAGAAATAGTACAACATTTAATACAATATAGTGATAAGAAGAAATAGTACAACATATAATACACTATAGTGATAAGAAGAAATAGTACAACATGTAATACACTATAGTGTGAAGAAGAAATAGTATAATATTTAATACACTATAGTGTGAAGAAGAAATAGTACAACATTTAATACACTATAGTGTGAAGATGAAATGGTACAACATTTAATACACTATAAAGAAGAAATAGTACAACATTTAATACACTATAGTGATAAAAAGAAATAGTACAACTATTTTTAATTTATATAGTGATAAGAAGAAATAGTACAACATTTAATACACTATAGTGATAAGAAGAAATAGTACAACATTTAATACACTATAGTGATAAGAAGAAATAGTACAATATTTAATACAATATAGTGATAAGAAGATATAGTACAACATTTAATACACTATAGTGATAAGAAGAAGTAGTACAACATTTAATACACTATAGTGATAAGAAGAAATAGTACAACATGTAATACACTATAGTGTGAAGAAGGAATAGTATAATATTTAATACACTATAGTGTGAAGATAAAATAGTACAACATTTAATACACTATAGTGATAAGAAGAAATAGTACAACATGTAATACACTATAGTGTTTGAAGAAGGAATAGTATAATATTTAATACACTATAGTGATAAGAAGAAATAGTACAACATTTAATACACTATAGTGATAAGAAGAAATAGTACAACAACATTTAATACACTATAGTGATAAAAAGAAATAGTACAACATTTTTAATACACTATAGTGATAAGACGAAATAGTACAATATTTAATACACTATAGTGATAAGAAGAAATAGTACAACA
Organism: Archivesica marissinica; assembly: GCA_014843695.1. Lineage (NCBI taxonomy): Eukaryota > Metazoa > Mollusca > Bivalvia > Venerida > Vesicomyidae > Archivesica > Archivesica marissinica. The sequence continues at coordinate 106,904,595 of CM026390.1, forward strand.
ACATATAATACACTATAGTGATAAGAAGAAATAGTACAACATTTAATACACCATAGTTATTATGTTATATTTCGGGATTTATGCCTGCATCAGCACCATTTCAGGCTATATCTCCGGCGGGCAGTTTACCTAACAACACCTTACCTGGGCAGGCTCCAGCGGTTAACTAGTACTTGGGTGCACCAACCTCCGTAAGAAACTGCCAACATTTTCATAGTCAGAGAAACGGCCTAGGCGGGACTAATACACCATAGATGATAGTGGTAAGAAGAAATAGTACAACATTTAATACACTATAGTGGTAAGAAGAAATAGCACAATATTTAATACACTATAGTGATAAGAAGAAATAGTACAACATGTAATACACTATAGTGTGAAGAATAAATAGTACAACATTTAATACACTATAGTGATAAGAAGAAATAGTACAACATTTAATACACTATAGTGATAAGAAGAAATAGTACAACAACATTATATACACTATAGTGATAAAAAGAAATAGTACAACATTTTTAATACACTAGTGATAAGAAGAAATAGTACAATATTTAATACACTATAGTGATAAGAAGAAATAGTACAACATGTAATACACTATAGTGTGAAGAAGAAATAGTACAACATTTAATACACTATAGTGTGAAGAAGAAAAAGTATAATATTTAATACACTATTGTGATAAGAAGAAATAGTACAACATTTAATACACTATAGTGATAGGAAGAAATAGTAAAACATTTAATACACAATAGTGTGAAGAAGAAATAGTACAACATGTAATACACTATAGTGTGAAGAAGGAATAGTATAATATTTAATACACTATAGTGATAAGAAGAAATAGTACAACATTTAATACACTATAGTGTGAAGATGAAATAGTACAACATTTAATACACTATAGTGTGAAGAAGAAATAGTATAACATGTAATACACTATAGTGTGAAGAGGGAATAGTATAATATTTAATACACTATAGTGATAAGAAGAAATAGTACAACATTTAATACACTATAGTGTGAAGATGAAATAGTACAACATTTAATACACTATAGTGATAAGAAGAAACAGTACAACATTTAATACACTATAGTGATAAGAAGAAATAGTACAACATTTATTACACTATAGTGTGAAGATGAAATAATACAAAATTTAATACACTATAGTGATAAGAAGAAATAGTACAACATTTAATACACTATAGTGATAAGAAGAAATAGTACAATATTTAATACACTATAGTGATAAGAAGAAATAGTACAACATATAATACACTATAGTGATAAGAAGAAATAGTACAACATGTAATACACTATAGTGTGAAGAAGAAATAGTATAATATTTAATACACTATAGTGTGAAGAAGAAATAGTACAACATTTAATACACTATAGTGTGAAGATGAAATGGTACAACATTTAATACACTATAGTGATAAGAAGAAATAGTACAACATTTAATACACTATAGTGATAAGAAGAAATAGTACAACATTTAATACACTATAGTGATAAGAAGAAATAGTACAATATTTAATACAATATAGTGATAAGAAGATATAGTACAACATGTAATACACTATAGTGTGAAGAAGAAATAGTACAATATTCAATACACTATAGTGATAAGAAGAAATAGTACAACATTTAATACACTATAGTGATAAGAAGAAATAGTACATTTAATACACAATAGTGTGAAGAAGAAATAGTACAATATTTAATACACTATAGTGTGAAGAAGAAATAGTACAACATTTAATACACTATAGTGTGAAGATGAAATGGTACAACATTTAATACACTATAAAGAAGAAATAGTACAACATTTAATACACTATAGTGATAAAAAGAAATAGTACAACTATTTTTAATTTATATAGTGATAAGAAGAAATAGTACAACATTTAATACACTATAGTGATAAGAAGAAATAGTACAACATTTAATACACTATAGTGATAAGAAGAAATAGTACAATATTTAATACAATATAGTGATAAGAAGATATAGTACAACATTTAATACACTATAGTGATAAGAAGAAGTAGTACAACATTTAATACACTATAGTGATAAGAAGAAATAGTACAACATGTAATACACTATAGTGTGAAGAAGGAATAGTATAATATTTAATACACTATAGTGTGAAGATAAAATAGTACAACATTTAATACACTATAGTGATAAGAAGAAATAGTACAACATGTAATACACTATAGTGTTTGAAGAAGGAATAGTATAATATTTAATACACTATAGTGATAAGAAGAAATAGTACAACATTTAATACACTATAGTGATAAGAAGAAATAGTACAACAACATTTAATACACTATAGTGATAAAAAGAAATAGTACAACATTTTTAATACACTATAGTGATAAGACGAAATAGTACAATATTTAATACACTATAGTGATAAGAAGAAATAGTACAACAACATATAATACACTATAGTGATAAGAAGAAATAGTACAACATTTAATACACCATAGTTATTATGTTATATTTCGGGATTTATGCCTGCATCAGCACCATTTCGGGCTATATCTCCGGCGGGCAGTTTACCTAACAACACCTTACCTGGGCAGGCTCCAGCGGTTAACTAGTACTTGGGTGCACCAACCTCCGTAAGAAACTGCCAACATTTTCATAGTCAGAGAAACGGCCTAGGCGGGACTAATACACCATAGATGATAGTGGTAAGAAGAAATAGTACAACATTTAATACACTATAGTGGTAAGAAGAAATAGCACAATATTTAATACACTATAGTGATAAGAAGAAATAGTACAACATGTAATACACTATAGTGTGAAGAAGAAATAGTACAACATTTAATACACTATAGTGATAAGAAGAAATAGTACAACATTTAATACACTATAGTGATAAGAAGAAATAGTACAACAACATTTAATACACTATAGTGATAAAAAGAAATAGTACAACATTTTTAATACACTAGTGATAAGAAGAAATAGTACAATATTTAATACACTATAGTGATAAGAAGAAATAGTACAACATGTAATACACTATAGTGTGAAGAAGAAATAGTACAACATTTAATACACTATAGTGTGAAGAAGAAAAAGTATAATATTTAATACACTATAGTGATAAGAAGAAATAGTACAACATTTAATACACTATAGTGATAGGAAGAAATAGTAAAACATTTAATACACAATAGTGTGAAGAAGAAATAGTACAACATGTAATACACTATAGTGTGAAGAAGGAATAGTATAATATTTAATACACTATAGTGATAAGAAGAAATAGTACAACATTTAATACACTATAGTGTGAAGATGAAATAGTACAACATTTAATACACTATAGTGTGAAGAAGAAATAGTATAACATGTAATACACTATAGTGTGAAGAGGGAATAGTATAATATTTAATACACTATAGTGATAAGAAGAAATAGTACAACATTTAATACACTATAGTGTGAAGATGAAATAGTACAACATTTAATACACTATAGTGATAAGAAGAAACAGTACAACATTTAATACACTATAGTGATAAGAAGAAATAGTACAACATTTATTACACTATAGTGTGAAGATGAAATAATACAAAATTTAATACACTATAGTGATAAGAAGAAATAGTACAACATTTAATACACTATAGTGATAAGAAGAAATAGTACAATATTTAATACACTATAGTGATAAGAAGAAATAGTACAACATATAATACACTATAGTGATAAGAAGAAATAGTACAACATGTAATACACTATAGTGTGAAGAAGAAATAGTATAATATTTAATACACTATAGTGTGAAGAAGAAATAGTACAACATTTAATACACTATAGTGTGAAGATGAAATGGTACAACATTTAATACACTATAGTGATAAGAAGAAATAGTACAACATTTAATACACTATAGTGATAAGAAGAAATAGTACAACATTTAATACACTATAGTGATAAGAAGAAATAGTACAATATTTAATACAATATAGTGATAAGAAGATATAGTACAACATGTAATACACTATAGTGTGAAGAAGAAATAGTACAATATTCAATACACTATAGTGATAAGAAGAAATAGTACAACATTTAATACACTATAGTGATAAGAAGAAATAGTACATTTAATACACAATAGTGTGAAGAAGAAATAGTACAATATTTAATACACTATAGTGATAATAAGAAATAGTACAACAACATTTAATACACTATAGTGATAATAAGAAATAGTACAACATATAATACACTATAGTGATAAGAAGAAATAGTACAACATGTAATACACTATAGTGTGAAGAAGAAATAGTATAATATTTAATACACTATAGTGATAAGAAGAAATAGTACAACATTTAATACACTATAGTGTGAAGATGAAATAGTACAACATTTAATACACTATAGTGATAAGAAGAAATAGTACAACATTTAATACACTATAGTGATAAGAAGAAATAGTACAACAACATTTAATACACTATAGTGATAAGAGAAATAGTACAACATTTAATACACAATAGTGTGAAAAAGAAATAGTACAATATTTAATACACTATAGTGATAAGAAGAAATAGTACAACAACATTTAATACACTATAGTGATAAGAAGAAATAGTACAACATATAATACACTATAGTGATAAGAAGAAATAGTACAACATGTAATACACTATAGTGTGAAGAAGAAATAGTATAATATTTAATACACTATAGTGATAAGAAGAAATAGTACAACATTTAATACACTATAGTGTGAAGAAGAAATAGTACAACATTTAATACACTATAGTGTGAAGAAGAAATAGTACAATATTTAATACACTATAGTGTGAAGAAGAAATAGTACAACATTTAATACACTATAGTGTGAAGAAGAAATAGTACAACATATAATACACTATAGTGATAAGAAGAAATAGTACAACATATAATATAGTGTGAAGAAGAAATAGTACAACATATAATACACTATAGTGTGAAGAAGAAATAGTACAACATTTAATACACTATAGTGTGAAGAAGAAATAGTACAACATATAATATACTATAGTGTGAAGAAGAAATAGTACAACATTTAATACACTATAGTGTGAAGAAGAAATAGTACAACATATAATACACTATAGTGTGAAGAAGAAATAGTACAATATATAATATACTATAGTGTGAAGAAGAAATAGTACAACATTTAATACACTATAGTGTGAAGAAGAAATAGTACAACATTTAATACACTATAGTGTGAAGAAGAAATAGTACAACATATAATACACTATAGTGTGAAGAAGAAATAGTACAACATTTAATACACTATAGTGTGAAGAAGAAATAGTACAACATATAATACACTATAGTGTGAAGAAGAAATAGTACAATATATAATATACTATAGTGTGAAGAAGAAATAGTACAACATTTAATACACTATAGTGTGAAGAAGAAATAGTACAACATTTAATACACTATAGTGTGAAGAAGAAATAGTACAACATATAATACACTATAGTGTGAAGAAGAAATAGTACAACATTTAATACACTATAGTGTGAAGAAGAAATAGTGTACGATAGTGATCACTCACCATATCATGATATGGGTTAAACTTGAGTAGAGGATTGGTCGGAGCAAATACCAGCACAGCTGGCCCATTCTGCATGTGGAGGGACATAGTTATACTCTTCACACCAGGAGGAACGAGCCAAGGCGCTATATTCTGAAAACACGCTTATTTCATTACTTTTAAACATGTGAATAATGTGGTTATATTCTCAAATTTGGCTGATCTATGCTTTACTCTATGTCGCTACGTATTATTTACTAGCAAGAAATACACTGAACATGTGTGTATCTTACACATGTATTTTCTAAATGTTGCACAATTTTCAAGAATAAAATGGTAAGAAGAAACTTACCTTACGCTGGTGTTGTACAATCCAAGCCGACATATTTTTGGCAGTCAGGTTGTACAATAGTGGATATTTCTACAAAAGTAAAACATAACTCTAAATAATACAGCAACTCAGTAACTCGGTAGAGGTTGTGTGATGTTATGTTCAGTTGTGTGATGTTATGTTTGGTTGTGTAATGTTATGTTTGGTTGTGTGATGCTATGTTCAGTTGTGTGATGTTATGTTTGGTTGTGTAATGTTATGTTTGGTTGTGTGATGTTATGTTTGGTTGTGTAATGTTATGTTTGGTTGTGTGATGGTATGTTTGGTTGTGTAATGTTATATTTGGTTGTGTGATGTTATGTTTGGAGTGTGATGTTATGTTTGGTTGTGTGGTGTTATGTTTGGTTGTGTGGTGTTATGTTTGGAGTGTGGTGTTATGTTTGGTTGTGTGGTGTTATGTTTGGTTGTGTGATGGTATGTTTGGTTGTGTGATGTTATATTTGGTTGTGTGATGGTATGTTTGGAGTGTGATGTTATGTTTGGAGTGTGATGTTATGTTTGGTTGTGTGATGGTATATTTGGTTGTGTGGTGGTATGTTTGGTTGTGTGATGGTATGCTTGGTTGTGTAATGGTATATTTGGTTGTGTAATGGTATGTTTAGTTGTGTAATGGTATGTTTGGTTGTGTGATGTTATATTTGGTTGTGTAATGGTATGTTTGGTTGTGTGATGGTATATTTGGTTGTGTAATGGTATGTTTAGTTGTGTAATGGTATGTTTGGTTGTGTGATGTTATATTTGGTTGTGTAATGGTATGTTTGGTTGTGTGATGGTATGTTTGGTTGTGTGATGTTATGTTTGGTTGTGTGATGTTATGTTTGGAGTGTGATGTTATGTTTGGTTGTTTGATGGTATGTTTGGTTGTGTGATGGTATGTTCGGTTGTGTGATGGTATGTTTGGTTGTGTGATGGTATGCTTGGTTGTGTAATGTTATATTTGGTTGTGTAATGGTATGTTTAGTTGTGTAATGGTATGTTTGGTTGTGTGATGTTATATTTGGTTGTGTAATGGTATGTTTGGTTGTGTGATGGTATGTTTGGTTATGTGATGGTATGTTTGGTTGTGTGATGGTATATTTGGTTGTGTGATGGTATGCTTGGTTGTGTGATGGTATGTTTGGTTGTGTGATGGTATGTTTGGTTGTGTAATGTTATATTTGGTTGTGTGATGGTATGTTTGGTTATGTGATGGTATGTTTGGTTGTGTGATGGTATGTTTTGTTGCTTAGCAACATTCCATGATATGAAGTCACTTAACAGTTTTTCATTCAGTTGACAATGACCTAGTATTTGACCCCAGTGATACCAACTTGAACACACTTGATAGAGGTGGTTTTAAGGATGGTATCCACAGAGTTTGGAATTCCTATTTTGGTTCATTAGAAGGAGTTGGTTGAAAGGTTTCCTTCAATTTGATGTTCCCTCTGAGCATTGTTGCCGACCTGGATGGAGTCTAGTAGGGTAAGACATGATGTTTTATAGATAAAATGTCCACAAGTAAAGGAAATGGTGGACAGCTGGTTAACTTCTGAAACTCTGTAGAAATTGACTGTAGTTCATTCTTACCAAAGTCACATTGCCGATTCTTGTGAGCACAAATCTGTTAGGTGAAGCAAGACCCAACCTGTTGGCAAGTCTGTCTGTGTTTACAACACCAAATCTCACAGGCTGGTAAAAGTCTGAAAACAACATTATATCTTAGAGTCGGCATCTACACACATGTACAACTGGGAGGCTCATGGAGGCATCTACACACATGTACAACTGGGAGGCTCATGGAGGCATCTACACACATGTACAACTGGGAGGCTCATGGAGGCATCTACACACATATACAACTGGGAGGCTCAGGGAGGCATCTACACACATGTACAACTGGGAGGCTCAGGGAGGCATCTACACACATGTACAACTGGGAGGTTCAGGGAGCCATCTACACACATGTACAACTGGGAGGCATGATGTGAGACAGCCAATCACGGGTATCTATTATACACACTACATGATGTGAGACAGCCAATCACGGGTAACTATTATACACACTACATCATGTGAGACAGCCAACCACGGGTATCTATTATACATACTACATCATGCGAGACAGCCAATCACGGGTATCTATTATACACACTACATCATGCGAGACAGTCAATCACGGGTATCTATTATACACACTACATCATGTGAGACAGTCAATCACGGGTATCTATTATACACACTACATCATGCGAGACAGTCAATCACGGGTATCTATTATACACACTACATCATGCGAGACAGTCAATCACGGGTATCTATTATACACACTACATCATGCGAGACAGTCAATCACGGGTATCTATTATACACACTACATCATGTGAGACAGTCAATCACGGGTATCTATTATACACACTATATGATGTGAGACAGTCAATCACGGGTATCTATTATACACACTATATGATGTGAGACAGTCAATCACGGGTATCTATTATACACACTATATGATGTGAGACAGTCAATCACGGGTATCTATTATACACACTACATCATGTGAGACAGCCAACCACGGGTATCTATTATACATACTACATCATGTGAGACAGCCAACCACGGGTATCTATTATACACACTACATCATGTGAGACAGCCAACCACGGGTATCTATTATACACACTACATCATGTGAGACAGCCAACCACGGGTATCTATTATACACACTACATCATGTGAGACAGCCAACCACGGGTATCTATTATACACACTACATCATGCGAGACAGCCAATCACGGGTATCTATTATACACACTACATCATGCGAGACAGTCAATCACGGGTATCTATTATACACACTACATCATGTGAGACAGTCAATCACGGGTATCTATTATACACACTACATCATGCGAGACAGTCAATCACGGGTATCTATTATACACACTACATCATGCGAGACAGTCAATCACGGGTATCTATTATACACACTACATCATGCGAGACAGTCAATCACGGGTATCTATTATACACACTACATCATGCGAGACAGTCAATCACGGGTATCTATTATACACACTACATCATGCGAGACAGTCAATCACGGGTATCTATTATACACACTACATCATGTGAGACAGCCAACCACGGGTATCTATTATACACACTACATGATGTGAGACAGTCAATCACGGGTATCTATTATACACACTATATGATGTGAGACAGCCAATCATGGGTATCTATTATACACACTACATCATGCGAGACAGCCAACCACGGGTATCTATTATACACACTACATCATGCGAGACAGTCAATCACGGGTATCTATTATACACACTACATCATGTGAGACAGCCAACCACGGGTATCTATTATACACACTACATGATGTGAGACAGTCAATCACGGGTATCTATTATACACACTACATCATGCGAGACAGCCAATCACGGGTATCTATTATACACACTACATGATGTGAGACAGCCAATCATGGGTATCTATTATACACACTACATGATGTGAGACAGTCAATCACGGGTATCTATTATACACAGTGTACGACAAATCCTATGCCCGGAGCCCGCGGGCAACTGAAATATCTCGGCGGGCAACTAAGTTTGAAAAGCAGTTGCCCACCGGGCAACCCCAAAAATGCGAAAATCCCGTTAAATATTATAAAACAAATATTTCGCTAAGCCAAAAATGTTGACTCCGCGGTCAAGATTTCTATGCTCCGCGTATTTTAATTGATGACGTATTATGCCGGTTCCCGATTACAGAGGTATATCATATAGTGGCCGGGAAACAGTTTGTCAATGTGTACCAGCTTTTAATTGCGGTGTTTGCCGAATGCCGAGAATCAACGGTAAAACAAAAAATGGCGAGCACAACAAACTGCGAAATCCAGACCATTTCAATTACTTTTATTATTTCCGATGCTATGATTTTGCGCGTTGATGGAGCGTTGTGTTGTGAACTTGATGTTTATAAATTTAGTTATTTAAATTTAGGTTTAGCGCAGTCTTTTAGTGAATTTTGAATTAAATAAATGTTACTTTCGATCAGTTACGATGGATCGTTTCATTATCCGGTCAGTGGATTCACCAACACCAACGCAGTCTCCTTCGTCTTCAGAAAAACGTTCTGCATCATCATCATCATCTAATTCTAAAGTAACGAAACGCCCCAAGTTTACGGACAAGGAGTATGACAAAAATACCCGTGTTCGCAGATTCCAGGCATCATGGAAAGTAACATTTCCTTGACTGCGATATACAGACGAAGATAATGGCAAGCCTGATAGTGCTTGTGGTGTTATGCACTGTTCATCAGCTAGTCACATTAAAGCCACAGAGACTTCAAGGAGGAAAACAATGTCTCAAACTGAAAGGAAGGAACTGGTCAGGAATGGGCCATTGGTCAAGGCTAGCAAGAGAAGTGCACAGATTAATATGAACACGTTGAAAGTCATGTTCAACTCGGTGTATGCTCTCGCCAAGAAAGGCAAGCCGTTGAGTGACTACGAAACCCACATGGAAATACACATGAAGAACAGACCAGCAGGGGGGGCGAGTAACAAAATAAATGGGACCCTTTTTTATTAAAATAAAGCTCTCCAACTCGTTCTAATTCCCAAATAATCGAATTTGGGGGGTTAAAATATCGACCTAAATTTGTTATTATATTATAACCAAAACGACGAGGAATATACCCAACTAATTGGAATATTATGTCAACATTCTTCGACACATTTTACTCAGCAGGGGGGGGGTGAGTAACAAAATAAATGGGAGCCTCGGCGCCCCACGTTGAGCCCTCCCTCCATGTTCCGGGTGAACAGACCTCTTAATTTGGGCCGAGGAGGCTCCTAGCCCCATTTCAGACAGCCAAAAAAACACCCATATATGAGCCAGGGGACGGACCACAACCCTCGCCGGCCCAGGGCTCTCAGACACTACGTGCCAAAACAGATATGACAAACCACTTACCTGTCGGGGGTGAATCTCAATGATTATTAAGCCTTTTGGTCGTACCCCGGGCGCCTAATATAAGAGATATTATTTAAGAACCCTTTTTTTCCCCTTAAGTCGAAAATGTTTAATATTCTGGAGCACTAGGGGTTGCTCGAGGCGTGTAATTGGGAGGACTTTCACGTTCGAGAGGACCTCCCCACATACATAAACACACTACGCGCTTAGTTGTTTTAACACTTTTTTTCTCTCGTCCGATCTACCGTCAGCGATTAATTTATCGATATTGGCCTTCGATAATACATCGGGAGATGCTCTACATTTAGTTCGGATATCCTCTTTTAAGGATTTGTATCGATCCCATTCTTCGCATACTATTTTAAATTCGGGGTCGGATATTACGTTATCCCGAATAGCTTCGCTTATTATGAGATCGATACTGTTTTTCTTAGATTGGGCGGCAATCGCTATACGATCGTGTTTTTTACTTTTATTTTCTAGATGTCGTACGACTTTTCTTCCTACCATGCATAAAAGTCCGCTAGCCGCGGCAGCTACACCCAATCCTATAGCTATCGGAGTTCCTACGATCGTCGTTGTTATAGTAACGCTTCCGACTCCGCTAACTATAGAACCCTTAGCGAATATTGTATTAGCTCCTTCGATGATATTCGCTAATCGTTTATATTTTTTAGATATAGTTACCCGATTATTACGTTCGTTATGTAGTAAGGTTTGAATCTCTACGATTCTCCCCATTCTAAAAATCGAGGGATCTACATTAATCTCTTCCGTTATAGGTATAGTTGGGTATAACGCCATCTTTTTTCTTACTCTTTCATATTATAAATCTAGTTCAACTATTATAGCTACAACACTAATAGCGTCTAACGGTTTAGCCGAAGTCGTTACAAAGTTTATAACATTACCCGCCATCACTTCAATAGGATTAGCAAAAACTATATACGCCGATCGAACGTCCTTAATTTTTGTAATACTTTCTTTTTGTGTAATTCCGTTAATTACGGGATGTACCGTAATCGTATCTAAACCATCACCTCCGCTACCAGTTTTTATGGAAGAAATAGACATGCGTAAAATTCTACCCGCTATAGTCATAGGGTATCCGGAATATTTATTATTAGCGCTATTACTGAATGCCCATCCCAATACATCGCGTAAAGGATCCCTTTCCTCGGCCCATATAGTAATAATATCTTTTTTAGGTTTATTTAATATAGTTGACGTTACGGCAATTAATCCGTCTACGTGTTTTTCTAGAGCATTTAATTTACGAGTATCCGAATCGGGTTTATTTAATATAGTCGACGTTACGGCAACTAATCCGTTTAATTGGTTTTCTATACTATTTAATTTAGCCGATTCGGATTTATCTAATATATTTGACGACGTTATGGCTATAAATTTATTTAATCGTTTTTCTAGATCATTTAATTTACCGTTACCTTTAATATATTCTTTATGACTACCCGGCCCGTAAATACTCATTTTACTTCGAGTACTACGGAGATCGGAAATTCGTGATTCGTCTAACTTTCTTCCGTTATCATCTCTGATAGTAATATCCAATTCGTTAATACAACCGCGTTCCAAATGTTTGAATTCTGGATTAGGATAATCTATAACAACGGGTTCCCCGAAGAAAGCATTTCCCGCGTCTATTATCTTAAGGAGTGTACTCGGAGCTCCATCACATACGTTATACGACGTATTTAATTGTTCTAAGTTAAGGCAAAACTTACCGGTTTTTCGCCGACGTATATACCGGGTTCCAACCAACCTTTATTAGCGTTATACGTTTTAAATATACCTAGTATGTCACACATACCAGGTGTCATAGTTATTTTTTCGCGTTTGACATTTAGGGTTGCGATTCCATTAGATTTACAAATGCTGATACTCGCGAAGTCGGTAAATTCTGTATCTATAAATGTTTGTAAATCCTCGAAATTCCATAAACCCGGTGATAATTTTACCGCGGTTACAGTACTCTCTTTTAGGTACCCAAATCCTTCGTTTATGATCGTATTATACCAACCGACCGTAAGTGTTATTGATCTAAGGCCAACGCGTAGATCCCCGCCGCGGTTATCAATATATTGTTGGAGGCTTGTGGCCTCACCCCTTTGAACATCGGTGAAAATATGGCTAATACTTTAAATAGAACTTTCGGCTATAATCCTTCGGTTACTTATAAAACCGGCGGTGTATATAAACGCCAGCTTGAGGCCGTGAACCTAACCACCCTGATGATCACGGTCGGCCCGAACGAGGTCTTCTACACCGAGGTTACGAATATCTGGCGAAAATACAGGCTACCTCCTGTCAAGACGGACACCGTAGCGCAGGCTTGGAACAACACACCGATGCAGTTTTGGCAGAATCAGCTCAACTTCGCCATGTGGTGTGCCACGACCGGTTGCGGTGTGTCGTTCGAAGACCATCTGAACGGTGTAGGTGCCCAAAACGAACCGCTGATGCAATTGGTCTATATCTTCCACGTCTACTATACTATTAGGAGGATTTTAGACGAATTACGAGTCTCGCTACCGCAGGATAATAATTTCGATCCCTTCTCAAATACGTACGACAGACGGGCCTATGAGCGGATATGCGCAGAGTTTGACGTGAGTCCGATGACCGACTGGCGGCAGAAGAGCTACCAGAACAGCAACGGGCTCGGTGATGTCTACACCCTACGTCACAGCACGAGGGCGCGGACGAGCATGGCAGACCACGCACAAATATTATCGGTCAATGTCGGTAATTTAGATCGGTCGTCGGCGACCTTCGGTCCTGAGGTCCCAGGTGAGTTTCATACGCCTTTCCTAGCTAAAGCATATTACGCTCCTCCGGTGAAAGCTCATATTGATCATATTCTGCAGGATCCGGGCGTAGACGGCGCCTGGAGCACATTTGTGCTAGATAAGTCAAACGGGTTCACCCGGGCCGGTGTTTCCAGCCTGAATGATTCAATCCGGACCTATGTCTGGGCTCTCCTGGGAGCCCAGTCACAGACGAGGTCCTGCATCGTGGGAGTGGGCACGGCATTTGACGCACAGAAGCAGTTTCTAGCGAATGTCGAGGACGCCATAAACTCCCCGGTGGACATCCCATCGGCAATCGTGCGGTACCAAGACGTTCTTCAGTATGCGAAGAGTCAGGTAGATTTCGTCTTCGGCCACAGCCTCTACATGGCCCCGAGTGACATGTTGCTGCGAATCGATCATCGGGCCGGATACAACAATGAAATCATGATAGCTAGCTCCAACATGTCCTTAGGTCACAATGACGATGTCAACGAGGTGGCTGTCATACCAACAACTCACGGGAGCTTCTCCGCCGGTCCGCTTCATCAAAAGATTGCCGAGCCGGAACCAGGCCCACCGGCAGCGGTTCCCACAGGAACGACTGATGAAGAACAGCATGAAGATGAGAAAAATGCGCTCATTGTGGTTGGCGTCATCTCAGGGTTGGCAATTCTTTGGCTATTACCCTAGTAATGTACTAACCTAGGCCGCGCCAGGCTGCAACATACAGTAGCCCGCCGACGGCAACGACCAGTGCCCATATATTTTCTGAGAGCCACCCCGCCGTCTTGCTCAAGAAGGTGAGGAGCCAGGAGGCAATGCCACCGATAATGCCAGGAAGCGCTGCCGCAGCCTTTCCGGCGAGTTTTGCCAGTGCCCTACCAAAATATTTCAACACCTTTTTAGCCCACTCCTTGATGCCCTCCTTAGCGGGAACCGCTGCAGCGTCCCCCGCAGCACCCCCGCCTGTAAGAGCCAGCACAAGCGTACTCACAATAAACCCGAGTGCAGTCATAATGCTTACTAGTGTGACGCCCTGCTCTCTGAACAACGTGCGAAGACGCTCGCCGAGCGTGGTGTCCTCATGGAGGACCCGTGATATAGTTTCGCGGATCCGATTGATTTGTGTACGGAGCGCCTCCCGGTTGGCAGAGGCGGCCCCCAAGCGGGCTGCTCTTTCATCCTGCAACCCCTGCAGGCGCTCAGTGATCCGCCGCTTATCGTGTGTTGTGTCGGCCTCGGCTAGTTTCCTTTTTTCTAGCGCTATATGTTCATCGAGTTCCGTCAATTTGGCGAGGTTGTTGGTTAGCTCGCCCCGGACCGCCTGCATGGTTTTATTAAGCCCGCGGAGTTCACGAAGGTTTAACGGCGGATCATCCATTGGGCTGAGTATGTCTTCTATCTGATTATCGGTGAACGTCGTCTCCACTGTGCGAATAACATCGGTGGCGACTTGCGGGATCTCGTTGAGTTCAACTGTTTCTATTTTGTCTGCTGCTCCACCTAGCTCAGTGGTAGCTGCATGGAGGGCCTCTACTGCCCGGGCGGATATAATTGTTTTACCTCGCACCCAATCCGTGAATCCAAGCTCGTCTCTGATGATTTGGCCGCCACCTCGCTTCCCGGCAATGGTATTTAATGAGAGTGGCTCGCCGGTGCGGGCATTGACAATCTCGATGTTAGAGGCGGATTTCAAGTGCAATCTACCGTACCGATTCAATTCAAACTTGGAGTAGTCACGGCCAACCGACGGGACCATGCCTTTTTCTGCCAGTTCGCCGTAGTAGGCATCTACGGCGGATCCGAGCAGTTCCTGACTAAGAGTCCCGATGGCCCCCCCAGGAGTGATATTTTCGTACGCCTGCGTCCCGCCAGGCAACATACCGGTATCATAGGTGTCTTCTACATCATCTTCTACATCATCGTCGTGTACGAAATCATCCATATCAATGTCTGCCATCGTATTGAAGGCTACCACATTTGGGTTCCATATAGTAATGGCTTCAACTCAATACGGACGCAAACTTAATCCATACCGCAGGCTGCGGGAGCCCCTCGGGGCAAAGGGCATAAGACAGAGCGTGGTCATTACGAACAACCCCTCGACGATTGACCAGAACCAGCAGCTCTTGGTCCGCTTCCCCAACCTTGGAGCTAACGACGTGATTGTGCCAGGGACCGTTCGCCTCGCTTTCACCATCTCACTGACGTCGACAGACGTAAATCGAACCGTCGTCCAGACCCTGGGCCGCGCCATAGTCAAGAAAACGACTATCAAAATCAGTGGTAATGAGATTATGTCTATCGACGACTCCGATGTCTACTACTGTTACCAAGATCTCTGGAAGACTGCACAAGAGCGCAGAAATGCTGTCTATCAGGGCATTGACACTAGCACTAATCAGAACGTAACCAGACTTAGAATCGATGCTGGTAACAAGGCAGATAACGATGCCGCGCACAACGCAATTTCTGCGGCATACGGTAATCGCTATCACATCCCACTCGACTTTGAGCTGCTGGAGAGCCATATGCCATTCTATCAAAGCGCACTGGCAGACCGCCTGGAATACGAACTAACGTTCAACGACTATAGCCGTGTTATCATCGCTACAGACGTGAACTCGACGTATGCGGTGGAAAACATTTCACTGGAGTACGACATGGTCACGCTGCCCGACCTCGCACGGAGGATTAGAGAGCATATACCGGGCGGCTTGCAATCCTTTATGACAGAGTTCTTCGTCATCGCAAAATAACGAAAAACAAAAACGACACCCTGTGGAACATTAATATCAACGTCCCGGCCCGCTCGATGAAGGGAATCCTGATGCTGTTCGAGGAGGCCGGGGCTAGAGAAACCGAAAGCTTCTACAATCCCAAAATTACCAAGGTTGAGGTGACAATTGAGGGTGTCCCCAACCAGCTGTACAGCCAAGGCATGCGCGCCTACCAGCAGTGGGATGAAGCCAAAAGGCAGTTTGCATGCGGTTCTAAGCGCGCCCCAGAGGTTGCTGCGGTCGCCAAAGACCTACAACTCTCGGACGTCTCTCTGGCAGAGTTCCTAACTTCGAAATACGCATTGTGGCTCGATTTTCGGACCAGCGATGATGACCAACTCCATGGTAATGGGCGCAGAGTGGAGAATGCCAGCGAGGGTGTAACAATCCAGATAGCTAAAGAAGCAGACACCGATGGCGCATTGAACGTGTATCTGTACATTATTACAGATGCACAGCTCAACATCGAAGATGGTCGATTCGTCAGTGCGCTCTACTGATCTGCTACCCCGCGACCCCCACTCGGCCATCATATGCGGTCAGACTGGTTGCGGTAAAACTGTATTCATACTGGACTTGCTCGAGGGCCCCTACCGCGGGATCTTTCGGCACATAGTTATCCTCTGCACTACGATTGCGCATAACGCAACTTACCAGAACCGCCCTTGGATCTGGAGGGATCCCGAGGTCTACATACTAGACCCCTGTGAAAAGTTACATACCTGGCTGCGGGTATTCTACACCATGTTCCAGGGTGAGCCCACCCTGTACGTGATTGACGACTGCTCGGCCAAGGCAGCTATGACCAAAAAGAAGGACATGCTATCAGAGCTGGCCTTCAGCGGACAGCATGCGCTGCAAAGCGTCTGGGTGTTGACCCAGAAATACAACTCAGTTCTGAAGGATCTCCGCGAGCAGACACGCTGGGCCGCGGTCTTTCACTGCAAAGATCGTGATTCCTTCGAAGAGAATGACGTCATTCCTACGTATGAAGAGCGAGCCAAGGTACGGCAAACGCTTGCAGGAACAAAACACAGCACATTGCTGTTAAAGACGGACCAACCAGCTGCTTATAAAGTGCTATTCACAGCTTAACATGTGGGAAGCAATTCTGCTAATCACCCAGATCATAATTTCCACCACATTGGGTTGGTTCGTGTGGCAGTATGTTAGACTTAAGAGGCGAGTACGGATAGCACTAAGAAAAATGAACTGTGACGAACTTCTTGATCAGTTGATGGATGCCGCGCCCCCGATTGATGGGCCGATGGAAACATCGGTCCCGACTACCGAGACGCCGGGAGACGAGAGCGCCCGTCAAGACAACAAGCGTCAACGACTTGCAGCCCTAGCAGCAGGGGGGCAGACTGAACAATATCTAGGACGACAACTCACAACCGAGCATATTGACAATATGGCAAATAATACTATCGAGAAGCTCTACGCGCGCTATGAAGCGAGACTCGGGGCCGTGATGACAAAAACCTTAGGGGCCGCAGTCATTCAGTTCTACGCAACAGTAGCAAGTATGTTTCTACCCATACAACCAGAAAATCAACCGAGACTAGTTGCAGACCTCGAATCTGATCCGTTTATCAACCACGCGTTAAGCACAGCCACGTGCGAGCTATATCACAGGTATGGCATGTACCTTGCACCGCTCACCGCTGCGTTAACCACTGCGAAGCATTGCCAATTTGGACACGTATGCCGCTTACCATAGCTAACGATGTCTACACCGGAGAGAGTGACAGATCCTGTAGTTCTGACACCGGAGGAGACGCCTGCGAAGCTGCAAACAACACGACGGAAGGATCCTAAAAAACAAGCGGCAGGACGGGCAGGGGCTGCGGCTCGGAAGGCCAAGGAAGATAAAATACGTGCCGAGCTCAGAGATGCTAAAGCCACGTTGCAAACATCGAAACCCTCAGTTGCTGTCACCCCGGTGGAACAGGGCAACGCTGGAGAACAAACGGTTGTCGCCCCGCAGCATGTTTCAGCGGTGGAAACCGAGACGAAACACTGGTACCAGTGTAGCGAGGTCTGGACCACGTGGATCGTTGGCGGTCTTGCATGTGCCTTATGGGTTGTTGTGAACAGTAGGCGGGAGGCGCATAAACCAATGCCCGCCCGAGCTAACATTGTCGTTCCGACAGCGAGTCATTTAAAGACTTCGCTTGACCCATTCTATATGCACTAGTCGCGCGAAGAAAAACAATGTCTACTGACGGAAAAATGTTGGCCAATGCGGCGTATCATTCGGTTGTGGTATCTGGCCTGGCTGTGGGCTATGCACGCCTGGGTAAGATGACCTTCAAAGCAGCTACCCCCAAGCTGGACTTCAATGGCTATGACGTCGGCATGGTAGTTCTTGATGTGGGCCTGGCCATGGCCACGAAATATATGCTAATTAAACATGGGATCATACCTGCAAATATCATGAAGTAGACGTATGTATAACAACGATGGCCTCGATCGCAATGCTAGTTGGGGGCGCCCTGGTCAACGCGCTGGCCTTCAGCGGTAGCAACTACCTATTCTCGAAGCTGCGAAGCTCGGGTGTTGACGAGGAGCGCAAACGGCACGACACAGCTGTAGAACAGCTCCAGGCCGCGCAGTCAGAATGGTCCAACAAACGGGCTGAACGCCTTGATTGGATTAACGAAGAACTCCGCCGTCAGGGTCATGCCGTGCAAACTTTCCGGGACGTCGACACGGCGATCCGTGAGTACGCGCAGGTATTTCCGCATGTCGCGCCGATGGTGTCGTAACGACAGCCTCGGCTCTCCGACTTCTATACACCTAGCGATGACCAGAAAGATCGTGAGATTGTCTTCGTCGTCCTGGGGATGACCGCGATAGTCCTCGTGGCATACAAACTCGCCAAGTAATTGTCGCGCTTGAGATTTTGTTTCCTTTCAATATAGATATGGGTTTACCAGAGGAGCTGTACTTTGCAATGCTTGAGGTCGGGTACTGTGCCAAGCGAAACAAACATCCTGGCCCCCTTGGTCATACTATGATAAACACGGCGCGGCGATTCCTGGAGTCGTGGCGTACCGATCACGCTGCTGTGCAGAAATTCGCTACCAGGGTCCTATCAGGCCCAACTGACCTTAGAGCTACAACGGGGTTGCTAGATCCGATGACACGCAGGGCATGTTGGAGACTCATAGAATTATTAGAATACATTCGCGCGCTGGATAGCGAAACAGCCATGTCACAAGCTTAGCTTATACCATGACCGATAGTAATTTTAGCTCGCTATACTACAGTCCCCGCGGTTACTGGAAGGGGCTCGCAGCCATAAAAAACCTTGCCGCGGCCGCTAAGGTCTCCGAAGATGTGACACGGGGTTGGCTGAAGAAGCAGGCCATCTGGCAGATCAACCTCCCCGCCCCACGACACATACCGCGACCCAAGTTCGACGTACCGGTGCCAAACGACGTCCACCAGGCCGACCTCCTATTTCTGCCTCACGACAGGGCTGGTCGCAAAACGTTCAAGTACGCCCTCACCATCGTTGACGTGGCCTCCCGGTACAAAGAGGCAGAGCCCCTGGCCACGAAAGAGGCTAAGGAGGTCTCAGCCGCCCTTGAAAGGATTTACAGGCGGAGCCCACTGAAATGGCCAAAGTTGCTTCAGGTCGATCCGGGGCGCGAGTTCATGGGTGCGGTGAACCAACTGCTGGCCAAACACGGTGTCTCTGTCAGGCGTGGCCGTGTAGATATCCATCGAGACCAAGGGATTGTGGAGCGTTTCAATCGCACCCTGGCAGAGCGGCTCTTTGGGCACCAATACGCCCAAGAGATGAGACTTCCGTCTGGAGAACGATCGGCTGAATGGGTGGCTCGGCTGCCTGACGTGGTTGCGGCTTTGAACGGCGAAGTGACCAGATTGACCGGCAAGAAGCCTTCTAATGCGATCAAGGCCAAGAGTGTGGCACAAAAGCCCTCATCCGTGGTCGCAGCTTCGTCGCACCGTCCCGTTGGCTCGTCGGAGCGAAAGCTCCCCTCGGGTGTGGGCGTTCGCTACCTCTACCAACCCGGCGAACTGGATGGTGGCCGTCGTCGTGCGACCGACCCTGTGTGGTCCCCCAGGGTATACCGGCTTGGTCGCTCGGTTACCAAGCCTGAAGAGCCCGTGCTCTACTATCTGCTGGATGGCCCTCAGCGGGGGTTTGTCCGGGAAGAGCTGCTTGTGGTGCCTCCTGATACCGTGCTGCCACCTGATGGGGTTCTTAAGCGTTGAGGACCGCGTAACCCCTTTTTCTGTTGCATTCCAGGCACGTCAGCCGGATATTGTCACGGGTATGGCCTCGGGTGTTGTCCAGCCGGTCGACACTGAACTGCTGGGTATCTTTGGGTTGGTATACCCAGAGGAGCTCGATGTTGCATGCCGCGCAGCGGTTCTGCTGGCCGTCTTTGAGTGCGAGGATCGACCTTGAGATTGAATCCCTGGAGACCTTTGGCCTGATCATGGCGCTTGTATGCCACAAGCTTTCTCTGGATGACTTTGCGGAGCTGCTGCTCAGTGAGTGGCTCTGCCACATCGGAACCCTCTTCCGGTGGGCAGACTACTCGTTCGAGCTGGTGCATGTACTCCACGCGGCTGACGGCGAGATATGCGAGGTTCGACCATTGGAGATAGTCGTCGATAATCCAGACTTTTTGCGGATCGCGGATTGTGAGCCCCTGGCTCGAGTGGACTGTCATGGCATAGCCGAGAGCCCAGTCTTGTCCCCACTTGCCGTCCATAACTTCTTGGGCATAGTGGACAGGCACCTCAACGATGTCATTGAGGACGAGCTCTTCCTGCTCTGGCCTACCAGGCCCTGGGATGGTCACTATAATGTTTTGTCTTCGGGTGTCTTTTGGGCGATAGAGGAGGGGCACCGGCTCGTCAAGGAAGTGCTCCTTATGGTAATGGAATAGCAGCTCTTGTACGCGGTTGCGCACCTTCTGTCTCGAGGTCAAGATACGGTCGCCTGGCTTCCATACTGCAATGAATCTGTCCCATCCGAGGCAGGTGGGTAGGGCCTTTCTCATGGCCGAGCACTGCACACGATCCGGCCGGAGGCGGATCTCCCGTTTGAGGGCTTTGAGGGCCGGGTCTTTCGCTCTGTGGTCAACCTCAACCTCTTCATAGTAGTGGGCAGCATGTCGCAGCCAGTCATGTGGCATCTCGCCTGCAATTGGTGGTGGCTGACCCTTGTCACCACAGCAGATGATGTGGACCCCTCTCTTGTCTAACCAGTCTAGGAACACTTCCAGGATTGGCTTTGGGACAGTGCAAACCTCGTCTCAGATGATCAAGCGGCGTATGTACTTTTGGCCCATCCTTTCTGGGGTCCAGTCAGTCTGGCCACTCCAGCGGAAGAAGCTATGGTAGGTCTGAGCCTTGACCCCTCTGGCCCGCATCTCTTTTGCCAGACGGTGGGTCGGGTGAACACCAGGGGGTCTCTGGTGCGGAACGATTCGATCGCTCGTGTGGTTTTGCCACTACCACCCCCACCATTCAGGTAGCTCAACTGGTGCCGAGTCAGTGGGTCATTGAAGCAGGGGGCCTGACTCGGTGGTAAGTCTTTTTGTTGGCCTTGGTATACCAGCCTGGGGACATATGCAGCATGTTCCTGAGGCATATACAGCTGATCACCCTTGTCTCTCCACTGGGCTGGTTCTACTGAGGGCAGATACTCTATTCCCAGGAGACAATTCACGCACAAGTCAATTTCACAGTTGCAGGTCCTGAGGGCAACATAGGCCTCGACATCCTTGAGCTTGTGTAGTGCCGTCTTCTGGATGTATATGCTGTCTGTGGCCACCCGGACAGCCTCCTTGGCGTCGAAACGCTGGAGCATGCTGAGGAGATTGATGTGGGCATACGCGAGCATGCTCGCCCTCAAGTGAGCAGACTGTGGCTGGCTTCCGTCATAGTACGTGAGAACATGTCCGAGGGGGCACTTTTGGGGTGCTCCGACAAGAGTGCCACTCTGGCGAGTGTCCCTCACCAGGTAATCCAGCTCTCCCTGGTCAGTCACGAGGCGCCGCATCAGTCGCTTGCCTTCAGCTTTGGC
>CM026390.1:106928211-106987629 GCA_014843695.1 Archivesica marissinica
CATGTATATACAACAAACACCTGTGAATACAATATATATATACAATATACACCTTTGAATACAATATATATACAATATACACCTGTGAATACAATATATATATACAATAAACACCTGTGAATACAATATATATACAATATACACCTGTGAATACAATATATATACAATATACACCTGTGAATACAATATATATACAATATACACCTGTGAATACAATATATATACAATATACACCTGTGAATACAAATATATACAATATATATACAATATACACCTGTGAATACAATATATATATACAATATACACCTGTGAATACAATATATATATACAATATACACCTGTGAATACAATATATATATACAATATACACCTGTGAATACAATATATATATACAATAAACACCTATGAATACAATATATATATATATATATATATATATACAATAAACACCTGTGAATACAATATATATATACAATAAACACCTGTGAATACAATATATATATACAATAAACACCTGTGAATACAATATATATACAATATACACCTGTGAATACAATATATATACAATATACACCTGTGAATACAATATATATACAACAAACACCTGTAAATACAATATATATATAAAATATACACCTGTGAATACAATATATATACAACAAACACCTGTGAATACAATATATATACAATATACACCTGTGAATACAATATATATACAATATACACCTGTGAATACAATATATATATACAATAAACACCTGTGAATACAATATATATATATACAATAAACACCTGTGAATACAATATATATATACAATATACACCTGTGAATACAATATATATATACAATAAACACCTGTGAATATAATATATATACAATATACACCTGTGAATACAATATAGAGACAATATACACCTGTGAATACAATATATATACAATATACACCTGTGAATACAATATATATACAACAAACACCTGTGAATACAATATATATATAATATACACCTGTGAATACAATATATATACAATATACACCTGTGAATACAATATATATACAATATACACCTGTGAATACAATATATATACAATATACACCTGTGAATACAATATATATATACAATAAACACCTGTGAATACAATATATATACAATATACACCTGTGAATACAATATATATATACAATAAACACCTGTGAATACAATATATATACAATATACACCTGTGAATACAATATATATACAATATACACCTGTGAATACAATATATATATACAATAAACACCTGTGAATACAATATATATATACAATATACACCTGTGAATACAATATATATACAATATACACCTGTGAATACAATATATATACAATATACACCTGTGAATACAATATATATATACAATATACACCTGTGAATACAATATATATATACAATAAACACCTGTGAATACAATATATATACAATATACACCTGTGAATACAATATATATATACAATATACACCTGTGAATACAATATATATACAATATACACCTGTGAATACAATATATATACAACAAACACCTGTGAATACAATATATATATACACCTGTGAATACAATATATATACAATAAACACCTGTGAATACAATATATATACAATATACACCTGTGAATACAATATATATATATACAATATACACCTGTGAATACAATATATATATACAATAAACACCTGTGAATACAATATATATATACAATAAACACCTGTGAATATAATATATATACAATATACACCTGTGAATACAATATAGAGACAATATACACCTGTGAATACAATATATATACAATATACACCTGTGAATACAATATATATACAACAAACACCTGTGAATACAATATATATACAACAAACACCTGTGAATACAATATATACAACAAACACCTGTGAATACAATATATATATAAAATATACACCTGTGAATACAATATATATACAATAAACACCTGTGAATACAATATATATATACAATATACACCTGTGAATACAATATATATACAATATACACCTGTGAATACAATATATATACAATATACACCTGTGAATACAATATATATATACAATATACACCTGTGAATACAATATATATACAATATACACCTGTGAATACAATATATATATACAATAAACACCTGTGAATACAATATATATACAATATACACCTGTGAATACAATATATATACAATATACACCTGTGAATACAATATATATATACAATATACACCTGTGAATACAATATATATACAATAAACACCTGTGAATACAATATATATATACAATAAACACCTGTGAATACAATATATATACAATATACACCTGTGAATACAATATATATATACAATATACACCTGTGAATACAATATATATATACAATATACACCTGTGAATACAATATATATATACAATAAACACCTGTGAATACAATATATATACAATATACACCTGTGAATACAATATATATACAACAAACACCTGTGAATACAATATATATAAAAACACCTGAATACAATATATACAAAACACCTGTGAATACAATATATACAATATACACCTGTGAATACAATATATATACAATAAACACCTGTGAATACAATATATATATACAATAAACACCTGTGAATACAATATATATATACAATAAACACCTGTGAATACAATATATATACAATATACACCTGTGAATACAATATATATATACAATATACACCTGTGAATACAATATATATACAATATACACCTGTGAATACAATATATATACAACAAACACCTGTGAATACAATATATATATAAAATATACACCTGTGAATACAATATATATAAAATATACACCTGTGAATACAATATATATACAACAAACACCTGTGAATACAATATATATACAATATACACCTGTGAATACAATATATATATACAATAAACACCTGTGAATACAATATATATATACAATAAACACCTGTGAATACAATATATATATACAATATACACCTGTGAATACAATATATATATATATACAATAATATGCATTATGTATTTATATTAAAATTCTCTCAGTTTAGTTTCAATAGTTACTTTAATCGGTTGTGTGAATATTTTCTTCTTTTTAAAACGACGTCATTTCCATATTTCTCCAGCATATTTTCATACATTTGATAATTTTTGAAATATTATTCGTTTTATCCAACTAGCCTTTAATGATGTAACAAAGTTTTCTATATCCAACATTTTAACCCCCCTCCCCTTTCATATTCTTGGAAAATTTGTTTTCTAGCTATTTTATCAGGTTTATTATTCCACAGAAATTTATACATGACATTTTTTAATTCTTTAAGTGGATTTGGATTACTTAGAAAGGTTAAGGGATTTAAGGGATTTAAGTGTATAAGTGTTGGGAAAGCAAATGTTTTTAATACTGTTATTTTTCCTATTTCCATGTGTTCCATTTGTTCAAACAATATTCGAATGATAACATTTTATTTGTTACGTTAAGATGTTGCATAGTATTGACATTATTACTGAATGTTATTCCCAAAGTGGTTGCTTGCTCTAACGTCCAACTAAATTTCTTCTTTTTACAGTATATTCTTTCACTATGTCTCATCAAACCTACTCTGAGAACGGTGCATTTGGATTTGTTCAACGTTAAACCTGATATAATTCCAAAGTCGTCAAGTGTATTGATTAATGTAGTAAAGGATTTTTCTGAACTATCTAAGAGGAAACTAGCATCGTCAGCAAAAAGTGTTTGTTTTATGTCTATTCCGTGCGCTTTTATTCCAGATATATCCGTGTTATTGTTGACTTCAATAGATACAATTCTATATAAGGCGAAAGTGGGCAAGTACACCCTTTTGTATTTGAAAAAAGTCTGACATATGTCCATTAATGGTTATACAAGATTTGGCATCTTTGTAAAATAATTTTATCCAATCAGTCACATTTGTATTGAAACCGAAATGTTCAAGACATTTGTACATAAAACGGTGGTCGATACTGTCGAATGCTTTATTAAAATCTGAAAAGAATATCAAGCCGGGGTCGTTGTTTTCATTTACATAATTAATAACCTCTTCAATTGTTCTAACATTTTCACCAATGTATCGCCCTTTTATGAAACCGGTTTGGTCAGTACTTATAATAGTATCTAAAATGGTTTAATTCTATTTGCAATTGCCTTTGTTGCTATTTTGTAATCTACATTAAGGAGTGATATTGGTCTCCAGTTATTGATTGATAGGTCTTTGTCGTTCTTTGGTAACATTGTAATAATACTTTGTTTTTCTAATTCAGACAACTCGTTTTTATAAAGAATAATTTAATGATCTGATTAAGAACACATTTACTTCTGACCAGAAATTTTTATAGAATTCTGTTGATAAGCCATCTGACCCTGGACTCTTATTGTTTTTCATATCGCTAAGAGAAATGACGCATTCATATTCAGTTAAAAATCGTTGTCCTATATTACGTTGTTCATCTGTCAATGTTTTATGTGGGTTGTTAAAAAATATGCCGTTGTCATCAGTGTTGTCTCTACATGTGTATTGTTTGTACAACTCTTCATAAAATGATTTTATATGGTCAAGTATTCTTGTTGGTTGTATTTCTATAGTGTGTTGGTGTGTACACAGTTGTATTGATTTTTGCTCTGCATGTTTTTTTTCTAAGTTTGCAAAATATTTAGAATTTATTTCCGCTCCGCTTTTGCCCTCAGTAATATGCCTTTAATTGTTTCTTCGATATGGTTTTCTAGCTTCGTTTTTTCATCCTTCAGTCTCTTATATAAATTTTCATCATTTGAGTTACATGTTATTTCACTATGAATGTTGTCAATATTACGGTGTATTTCTGTTTCATATATTTGACTTTCTCTCTTTTTACGAACTGAATATTTAATCGTTTCGTCTCTTATGCCGCCTTTAATTACCTCCCATAATGTATTAGGATTAGCTTCGATGTTTATTGTTGCAAGTTCTGCGATGTTGGCTTTGGTCATGACTTGATAAGCTTCGTCTAGTAAATAAGCATTATTAATTTTAAAAGATACAGGACCTCTAATAGTTTTATTTATTTGAATTTTTAATACAGCAATCGAATGATCAGATTTAAAACCAGGTCAAATATTACAGTCCGTTACAGTTGTAACAAGATTAAGAGATATAAAAAAATAATCGAGTCTACATAATATCGGTGGATTCGTGTTAGAGTGCCAAGTGTACATTTTCTTATCTGGGTGTTTTAACTGCCATATATCTATAATGTCTTCAGAATCTATCAAGTCGTTCAGTGTTTTAGATGTCTTCTTACCAGTGTCACTTCTGCCATTTAGTTTGTCATTTATATTATTAATAACGGTATTAAAAGCACCACCTACTATAATGGCATATTCATTGTATTCAGCTATGTGGTTCGCAATTAAATTAAGAAAGGATATTTCATCGTTATTCGGTGCATATATATTCATGATAACAATAGTTTTACTTTCTATTTCAATTTTAAGTATTTGGAAACGGCCCGGCACTATTTCATTATAATCCAAAAATGTGTAATCCACAGCACAATCAATAAGTATTCCCACGCCTAAGCTGTTTGTGCTATTGCCACTTAAATACATATCTCCTTTCCATTGCTGACTCCAATTAGTATTGCCATGATTATGTTTACAATGTGCCTCCTGTATTAGGCATATATCAAATTCATTACGTTTGAGCCATTGAAACACTTGATCACGTTTAAGTCGTTCAGCCAAACCCGTAACGTTGAAACTACATATGTTTACAGACATTATGTATAAGTTGGAATACTAGTGAACAAATCCAGAGCACCGTTCTACATAATAGTATTATCATATACATGCCTCTAACATATATTTTAAATACAGTCAACCATCCACACTGGCAAGAGATATCATAATATAATTGGTGGTGTTCTGTCATACCAAGCGTAAAAATAGAATGTGAACAATAGGAATGAACTATAAATATACCGAAACACTATAGTATTTTTTTCAATTGATTGGTTCCTTGTTGAAATGTTTGCCAAAACTATTGTTGAACACATTTATAATGTTAAAACAAAACCTAAAACATAGCAGTCGAACCAACCCCTCCTTTAACATTTTAAGGATAATGTAACTTAGTAAGTAAATAAAGTCATTAAAGCGACACTACATCATTGAAAACGCAAATTTATAACAAGTTTTATGTCGGGACATATTTGGGATGGATCGGGAAACGAGAAAGTGACATTATTTTGCCTAGACACGTGTCATTATATGATAAATACATCCGATATCACTAGATAATTATAACACCTGCCCATCATTTATGTTACGTATTCTTCTTGTCTTTAAAAGACTTGTTGGGATATATACATGGTTTGGAAAGACGTAAACACATGTTCCCAAGTTAAAATATCGTGCCATTCCAATAAGATAGATTATTGGAAATGCATATTCATTCACATTAACATTCTTCTCTTATACATATTTTATTGGAATGGCACAATGTTATAGCTTGAACATTTCACCAAAAAATTGCAACAGTTAAGTGGCTGTCTGTCCATTCTGTAAATAACTTTATCTTAGAATTTTTAATATGTGTTTAAAACTATTTAGTGTCTTATAGATGGATTACGACCAGATAGTGATGTTGTATGCTTCTTGTACTACGATGTAAATGTACTGTCTGTCTGTCTGTCTGTCTGTCTGTCTGTCTGTCTGTCTGTCTGTCTGTCTGTCTGTCTGTCTGTCTGTCTGTCTGTCTGTCTGTCTGTCTGTCTGTCTGTCTGTCTGTCTGTCTGTCTGTCTGTCTGTCTGTCTGTCTGTCTGTCTGTCTGTCTGTCTGTCTGTCTGTCTGTCTGTCTGTCTGTCTGTCTGTCTGTCTGTCTGTCTGTCTGTCTGTCTGTCTGTCTGTCTGTCTGTCTGTCTGTCTGTCTGTCTGTCTGTCTGTCTGTCTGTCTGTCTGTCTGTCTGTCTGTCTGTCTGTCTGTCTGTCTGTCTGTCTGTCTGTCTGTCTGTCTGTCTGTCTGTCTGTCTGTCTGTCTGTCTGTCTGTCTGTCTGTCTGTCTGTCTGTCTGTCATATAGGGAAGACATTGTTGTCCAGATTTTGAACTTGATAGTTCATTCTGTGTGCTATATGTGAGGTATTTTATCATGTTTGTGAGTGTACGTTGGTACTGCATTGAGTTTTACGGCAGTGTGCACATTTTGTCTCCCCGACTATTTTCATTGTTTTTATGTGATCTATGGTATTGACTGTATAATTGAAATTAGACGATACACTCATGAATTACGTATTCGATATGCCGACGATACTGTGATATTAGTTGAATCTGCAAATGATTTACAAGAAGTTCTCGATGTTTACGAAATGTAATACATGGAGAAACTTGTTTTAAATAACAACAACACCCAACGTACAGTGTATTGATATTCTCGAAAGGTAGACCGAGACCATCACAATATAATTTTACCTTCAATAATAAACAGCTAGAAGTAGTAAATGAACATAAAAACAGACTTATTTAATAAAACTGCTAAAATTATTGTACTATAAGGTTGTGAAATTTGGTGATATGGAAACATCAACATTAAACATCAATTAAACTTTTAGAGCAGTGGTTTGGGTCAGGAATTTTGACTAGGGTGATCCCAGAGGTAGAACAAAGCGAAATTGGTATATTCTTGTAGGTTAATGTTTCATAGACTCGAAAATAGTTCTTGGCCTATTCAACACGGTGATTCAAGAAAATTATAGAGCTTTTAATAAGATGATGTAGTGTTTTTTAAACGCCTAAAATAAAATGGGGTAGGAGTAGTATTTTGAAAATAAAACAACTATCAAATAAATGAAATCGTATATATTAGATACCGTTGTAACGGGTATGAATTGTACTTGATGTTGCAAGAATTTATTTTGGTGACGTCATACGTAATAGTAGTCGTCAAAAACGGAAGTTGATATATTTTGTGATGCTGAATTTATATTTTATATATATAATTTGTACAAAACATGAGTAATTTGTGTTTCAAGTGTACTCGCTTGATCAATATCGAAACATCATTATCAATTAGAAGTATTAAAATGTGAACAGTTCCTATATATAGTAGCATGATGCTGTAGTGATACATGCGAAATAAAATTATACAATTCAACAACATTTTATATTTATTTTTTAAAACATTAAAAACATTACAAATTACAAACTATCCAATTACAAAGATAAGATAAAAGTGTTAAACCTGTCCCATCAAATTGTGGGCATGTGTCGCCGTATAAGGACACCCTTGACACTTGGACTAGCTGTACACATTCACCATGATAATGGGAGTAAACAACTAATTTACATGTTGCATTTTCTAGGGTCTTGTATGAGTTATGATGAAGTAAGGCGCTTTCTGTCGTCTTTGGCTAAATGTCAGATCGGAGATGATAACAGGTATATTCCTGCAGGATTGATCCCGATCGGGACAGAAAGCTCTTCATCCATAGATGCAGCAATTGACAACTTCGATCAGAATGTAGAAACACTCGACGGCAATTCCACAGCCCACTCAATGGCGACTGTCATATATCAGTGTAGCACAACAGATGTGCCCAGTATTCGCATACCACGAGTAAGCAGTAAGACGCTGACAGAAAGTGATCGTATAGATGAATCCAACTTGATTGAGAGATATAGAAAACCGCCCAATCGCCCCGAGTTGTTCCAGCCACAGTCTCCATCAACATGGACACATATCTGTCAATACAGCTGTTTCCATGGCTTTGCTTTGGTGTCTTGCTAGGTATATAAGCAAACACAATGAGATTCCTTCGTGGACAGCATTTAATGTCATGTTGTCCGAATCTACACAGCCTCTGACAACCATCCGATACTTACCTTTAATACATGCTCCACCCACTGATCTGAATACAATATATACTGCCTTGATTCAAATTGTACGTTTGGCAGAATCGCTTGGCCAAGAACATATATTTGTAACAGCAGACATTTCCATTTATAGCAAAGCTCAGGAATTGTAATGGAGTAAACCCCCATTGTTGCAAGACAAGGTGACTATGCGGCTTGGCGTGATGCATCTTCTGGTGGCATTGATAGCTAGCATCGGAAAACTGTATGCTGATGGCGGCCTGCATGCATTCTTGACTGAGTCGGGAGTGTATGCAAATAGTTCGTGCACAATGCTTTTGCAAGGAAAACATCTGCCAAGAGGCATTCGAGCACCTAGGTTGCCAATGAAAGCTTTAACTGAACTGCTGTTTGAAGGTTTGACAAAATGGATGGCTGCCAATGGCACGGAGTTCATGACCAATGCACTTCGGCTTGACTTAGAAGATTTGCAACGTTCATTTACCTACCATGACAAGGATATGTCAACTGATTTGATTGGCATTATTAATGAGAAGCTATTTTCAATTTCAGAAGCCATCACTAAGTTTGTGAGTAAAGGGGTACAGCAATCACAGACATTTGACTATTGGTTTAAGTTTCTACAAGCAGTGCATGTTTTGTTACGTCTACTTCGGGCAGATCGCAGCGTAGATTTTCTATTACACCTGAATGGTGTTGCAGAAGCAATCCACATCCTGTGGGCTGCTGGGCGTAATAATTACGCAAAGTACTTATCTGTTACCGAGATGAGAATGTTGGAATCCAAAAACCCACTTGCGGAGATTTGTGGTCCGGCGTTCCAACAACAATATATTCAACTGTGCTGCCAGTGACTGCTTTGACAAGGTGGCTGATTACCCGACATTTAACCGGAGAGCATGCAGCGTGCATTAAGTCGTTGTGTGGCATTGCCAACGAGAATGAGAGTGCTAAGAATAAGTCAAGAGATGCAAAGGATTCACGTCAAATAGTTGATATTATATCAGACCAGTGGTAAAATCCATTCGACTTAGAAGATGTACCTGAAATGTTGATCAACATATCTACTGGTTGTGTTGCATCTCAAGCTATAGCCACATCATTGACTTGGTTACATGGACAATGGGAAGAAACGTTCAGTCGAGTTCTTTGAGAAGAGGTTGTGTGAAGACAGCTAGGTAGTTAGCTTTTGGAAGCCCGATGCAAGAATTAAACCATTAACATTTGCTGATATGAAACCATGTGTCACACTGCAATCGACACAGCTGAATATCATTTCAGAAGTGCTGTTCAGGCGATTATTAGCCGTTCAAAACAAAGAAAAGTTGATCTGAAAACTGTTATAACACATGAGTTAGCCGCTGTACCCCCTACGCTATTCAATGACGACGGAACAATTCGAAAGACTACAATGTCAGATCTTGCATGCAAGATAGAATCTATATGCCCAGCTCACACGGACATATTCAGCCAAGAACCATTGCAAAGCACCGCATACATTATTGATGGAATGGCCATGTTGCAGACACTGAATGATAGATTGTTCAAGATAGTTGATGAATTAGAAAATATTGTTATGAATAGACTTATATCAACCATGCGTGGTAGGCTATCGTTGTAACTTGTGTTCTTGTATTCCCTCGATACGACACGCCTGACTCGATTAAAATGCTGAGCGTAACCGACGAGCTGGTGGTAGTGAAACTGCATCACATGTAGTCTCGGGTGCACGCAATGTTCCAAATTACAAACGATTCTTAAAAAATTCAAAGAACAAAGGCTCATTGACATCTCATATTTCAGAATACATAGACGCACATATACAAGTGCATAACCCTGTTGGAAGTTGCGTTATACTTGCAGGCGGCTATGACAATTGTAAAATTACCAGGCAAATAACACCAACGTCAGTGTTTAACCTGGAACATGTGTACAGTACACACGAGGAAGCTGACACAAGAATGTCACTGCATGTTATAGATTATGTGGACAACCATACTCGCATTAGTGTGCGCTGTGATGACACCGATGTATTGGTGTTGCTGTTGTATTACTGTGGCCGCGGAGATATACCCATCAACACGTGCATGCATGCTGGTCACGAAGGAGCAATGACGAATCGGCAAAGATTCATCCCAATCAATGAAGTGACGTCAACCTTGGGTGCAGCTCTAACACAATGCCTACCTGCAATACATGTCTTAACGGGATGTGATAGTACACGTTCATTGATTAGGGTTGGCAAACGAACAGCATTCAACATCCTACAAAAGAACATGCATGCCATTGAGTCGATATCATTGCTGGGTGACAAGCTACAGGTAACTAATGAGATGCAGAGTATAACTAGGCTGTATGCCTTGAAACTGTATGGGAATAAGAAGAAAGAAAACGGTCAATTGTATGCCGATTTAGATGAACTTAGATATGTTATTGCTACATCTACAGACAAATCTGCTGCCGATCAGCTGAGGACACCTTCACACATCACGTAGGCTACGTCGCTGCGCTTACTAATTATACATTTGGAAGCATAGTCACATTCAGCGGCCTGATGTCAGTAGCCCAATTGGCCATGGCTGGAGAAGACTTGCCTGATGGTGCTATTGCTGCTGTCTTTTTCGAGAAAGATCCAGCACCAGTTGAAGTTAGAGCAATGACACACGTATTGTGCACAGATTCAATGTGTGATGATAAGCAGCACTGTCCGTGCATTCAGACCGGACTTACTTGTACTGAAAACTGTCGTTGTTATGCAGAATGTTTAACGGACAACATCCAAGCAACACTAGAAGACCAATATTAGTCTGATGTATTGGTACAAAACCTAATATTATGGTTGTGTACGCTAGTACTTGACATGGACACTTGATAATAGTTCAAAGTGAAGATTTTGTGATTTATGTGATTTTATGTTAAAATCGGCATTACACTTCCCCTTTAACAATGGCATATAAGTTCATATTGCTTGATGTATGGACATATAGTGTTCATTTTCACAGTAGCTATGCTTTATTTTCTCCATTTCTTCCACTAAATAGTGTAATTTTGTGATGAGACACAATAAAACGAAGTATTGAGACCAAGAGTATGCGCACTTAAGAGTTTCGATGGCAAAATGTTAATTATGACGTCAGTATGAGGCCGACGTCATTAATACATTATATTAAATAAGCCAAACAATTAGAACAATGTATTACCTTTCCAACGGTATGTGACATGTATCTTTTTATAGGTGTTATAAATATGCATTTCTCAACATATTTACCCTACCCTGCAATTTATTTAATTTTGAAAATAGCAATACCATATAGTAAAGTAAGAATAAAAAACATTGAATCATCGAATTGAACATGCCAAGAACTTGCTTCGGGTCCATAAGACCCTAATTGATGATAATATACCAATATCGTTTTGTTCTACCTCAGGGACCACTAACTCCTTAATTAGAGCTCTTTTGGGCCATTGACCGCTGCACTATTTCTAAGAGGTACATCTTGGAGTTTAAGGCAACTACACCATGATGCATGGTGTATGGTGAAACTAGGGTTAAAACATTATCCAGCTAGCTGTATGGTGAAACCAGGGTTAAACCATTATCCAGCTAGCTGCATGGTGAAACTAGGGTTAAACCATTATCCAGCTAGCTGTATGGTGAAACTAGGGTTAAAACATTATCCAGCTAGCTGTATGGTGAAACTAGGGTTAAACCATTATCCAGCTAGCTGCATGGTGAAACCAGGGTTAAACCATTATACAGCTAGCTGTATGGTGAAACTAGGGTTAAAACATTATCCAGCTAGCTGCATGGTGTATGGTGAAACTAGGGTTAAACCATTATCCAGCTAGCTGCATGGTGAAACTAGGGTTAAACCATTATCCAGCTAGCTGCATGGTGTATGGTGAAACTAGGGTTAAACCATTATCCAGCTAGCTGTATGGTGAAACTAGGGTTAAAACATTATCCAGCTAGCTGCATGGTGTATGGTGAAACTAGGGTTAAACCATTATCCAGCTAGCTGCATGGTGTATGGTGAAACTAGGGTTAAAACATTATCCAGCTAGCTGTATGGTGAAACTAGGGTTAAACCATTATCCAGCTAGCTGTATGGTGAAAATAGGGTTAAAACATTATCCAGCTAGCTGTATGGTGAAACTAGGGTTAAAACATTATCCAGCTAGCTGTATGGTGAAACTAGGGTTAAAACATTATCCAGCTAGCTGTATGGTGAAACCAGGGTTAAACCCTTATCCAGCTAGCTGCATGGTGAAATTAGGGTTAAATCAGTATCCAGCTAGCTGCATGGTGAAACTAGGGTTAAAACATTATCCAGCTAGCTGTATGGTGAAACCAGGGTTAATCCATTATCCAGCTAGCTGTATGGTGAAACTAGGGTTAAAACATTATCCAGCTAGCTGCATGGTGTATGGTGAAACTAGGGTTAAAACATTATCCAGCTAGCTGCATGGTGTATGGTGAAACTAGGGTTAAAACATTATCCAGCTAGCTGCATGGTGAAACTAGGGTTAAACCATTATCCAGCTAGCTGCATGGTGAAACTAGGGTTAAACCATTATCCAGCTAGCTGCATGGTGAAACTAGGGTTAAACCATTATCCAGCTAGCTGCATGGTGAAACTAGGGTTAAACCATTATCCAGCTATCTGCATGGTGAAACTAGGGTTAAACCATTATCCAGCTAGCTGCATGGTGAAACTAGGGTTAAACCATTATCCAGCTAGCTGCATGGTGAAACTAGGGTTAAACCATTATCCAGCTAGCTGCATGGTGAAACTAGGGTTAAACCATTATCCAGCTAGCTGCATTGTGAAATAGGGTTAAAACATTATCCAGCTAGCTGCATGGTGTAACTAGGGTTAAACCATTATCCAGCTAGCTGCATGGTGAAACTAGGGTTAAACCATTATCCAGCTAGCTGCATGGTGTAACTAGGGTTAAACCATTATCCAGCTAGCAGCATGGTGAAGCTAGGGTTAAACCATTATCCAGCTAGCTGCATGGTGAAACTAGGGTTAAACCATTATCCAACTAGCTGTATGGTGAAACTAGGGTTAAACCATTATCCAGCTAGCTGCATGGTGAAACTAGGGTTAAACCATTATCCAGCTAGCTGCATGGTGAAACTAGGGTTAAACCATTATCCAGCTAGCTGCATGGTGAAACTAGGGTTAAACCATTATCCAGCTAGCTGCATGGTGAAACTAGGGTTAAACCATTATCCAGCTAGCTGCATGGTGAAACTAGGGTTAAACCATTATCCAACTAGCTGCATGGTGTATGGTGAAACTAGGGTTAAACCATTATCCAGCTAGCTGCATGGTGACACTAGGGTTAAACCATTATCCAGCTAGCTGCATGGTGAAACCATTATCCAGCTAGCTGCATGGTGAAACTAGGGTTAAAACATTATCCAACTAGCTGCATGGTGTATGGTGAAACTAGGGTTAAACCATTATCCAGCTAGCTGCATGGTGAAACTAGGGTTAAACCATTATCCAGCTAGCTGCATGGTGAAACTAGGGTTAAACCATTATCCAGCTAGCTGCATGGTGAAACTAGGATTAAACCATTATCCAGCTAGCTGCATGGTGTATTGTGAAACTAGGTTTAAACCATTATCCAGCTAGCTGCATGCTGTATGGTGAAACTAGGATTAAACCCGTATCCAGCTAGCTGCATGGTGTATGGTGAAACTAAGGTTAAACCATTATCCAGCTAGCTGCATGGTGTGTGGTGAAACAAGGTTTAAACCATTATCCAGCTAGCTGCATGGTGAAACTAGGGTTAAACCATTATCCAGCTAGCTGCATGGTGAAACTAGGGTTAAACCATTATCCAGCTAGCTGCATGGTGAAACTAGGGTTAAACCATTATCCAGCTAGCTGCATGGTGAATCAAGGGTTAAACCATTATCCAGCTAGCTGCATGGTGAAACTAGGGCTAAACCATTATCCAGCTAGCTGCATGGTGTAACTAGGGTTAAACCATTATCCAGCTAGCTGCATAGTGAAACTATGGCTAAACCATTATCCAGCTAGCTGCATGGTGAAACTAGGGTTAAACCATTATCCAGCTAGCTGCATGGTGAAACTAGGGTTAAACCATTATCCAGCTAGCTGCATGGTGAAACTAGGGTTAAACCATTATCCAACTAGCTGTATGGTGAAACTAGGGTTAAACCATTATCCAGCTAGCTGTATGGTGAAACTAGGGTTAAACCATTATCCAGCTAGCTGCATGGTGAAACCAGGGTTAAACCATTATCCAGCTAGCTGCATGGTGAAACTAGGGTTAAACCATTATCCAGCTAGCTGAATGGTGAAACTAGGGTTAAACCATTATCCAGCTAGCTGCATGGTGACACTAGGGTTAAACCATTATCCAGCTAGCTGCATGGTGAAACTAGGGTTAAACCATTATCCAGCTAGCTGCATGGTGAAATTAGGGTTAAATCAGTATCCAGCTAGCTGCATGGTGAAACTAGGGTTAAAACAGTATCCAGCTAGCTGCATGGTGAAACTAGGGTTAAACCATTATCCAGTTAGCTACATGGTGTATGGTGAAACTAGGGTTAAACCATTACCCAGCTAGCTGTATGGTGAAACTAGGGTTAAACCATTATCCAGCTAGCTGCATGGTGAAACTATGGTTAAACCATTATCCAGCTAGCTGCATGGTGAAACTAGGGTTAAACCATTATCCAGCTAGCTGCATGGTGAAACCATTATCCAGCTAGCTGCATGGTGAAACTAGGGTTAAACCATTATCCAGCTAGCTGCATGGTGAAACTAGGGTTAAACCATTATCCAGCTAGCTGCATGGTGAAACTAGGGTTAAACCATTATCCAGCTAGCTGCATGGTGAAACTAGGGTTAAACCATTATCCAGCTAGCTGCATGGTGAAACTAGGGTTAAACCATTATCCAGCTAGCTGCATGGTGAAACTAGGGTTAAACCATTATCCAGCTAGCTGTATGGTGAAACTAGGGTTAAACCATTATCCAGCTAGCTGCATGGTGAAACTAGGGTTAAACCATTATCCAGCTAGCTGCATGGTGAAACTAGGGTTAAACCATTATCCAGCTAGCTGCATGGTGAAACCAGGGTTAAACCATTATCCAGCTATATTACATATTAAATACACCGGATGGCGTGTATCCAGCTATATTACATATTAAATACACCGGATGGCGTGTATCCAGCTATATAACATATTACATACACCGGATGGCGTGTATCCAGCTATATTACATACACCGGATGGCGTGTATCCAGCTA
Organism: Archivesica marissinica; assembly: GCA_014843695.1. Taxonomy (NCBI): domain Eukaryota; kingdom Metazoa; phylum Mollusca; class Bivalvia; order Venerida; family Vesicomyidae; genus Archivesica; species Archivesica marissinica. The sequence continues at coordinate 106,944,420 of CM026390.1, forward strand.
TATTACATATTACATACACCGGATGGCGTGTATCCAGCTATATTACATATTACATACACCGGATGGCGTGTATCCAGCTATATTACATATTAAATACACCGGATGGTGTGTATCCAGCTATATTACATATTAAATACACCGGATGGCGTGTCTCCAGCTATATTACATATTAAATACACCTGATGGCGTGTATCCAGCTATATTACATATTAAATACACCGGATGGCGTGTATCCAGCTATATTACATATTAAATACACCGGATGGCGTGTATCCAGCTATATTACATATTAAATACACCGGATGGCGTGTATCCAGCTATATTACATATTACATACACCGGATGGCGTGTATCCAGCTATATTACATATTAAATACACCGGATGGCGTGTATCCAGCTATATTACATATTAAATACACCGGATGGTGTGTATCCAGCTATATTACATATTAAATACACCGGATGGTGCGTATCCAGCTATATTACATATTAAATACACCGGATGGCGTGTATCCAGCTATATTACATATTAAATACACCGGATGGCGTGTATCCAGCTATATTACATACACCGGATGGCATGTATCCAGCTATATTACATACACCGGATGGCGTGAATCCAGCTATATAACATATTACATACACCGGATGGCATGTATCCAGCTATATTACATACACCGGATGGCGTGTATCCAGCTATATTACATACACCGGATGGCGTGAATCCAGCTATATAACATATTACATACACCGGATGGCATGTATCCAGCTATATTACATACACCGGATGGTGTGTATCCAGCTATATTACATACACCGGATGGCGTGTATCCAGCTATATAACACTGTGTCCATCTGACATCTGTACATTCTAAAATATACGTTCAATGAAAGACAACAGTGAGTTACATTTAATCTGTTTAATCAAGAAACATATCATATATTCTCTCGTAATTTTATAAATACACGTTTCTACAATTTGAACTTTTCACCATTTTATTGACCAGGCATTCATACATTATAACAACATCCCATGGCTAAAATTGACTGTCAACAATGTCGACTAAGGTTTAAGGGGACATAAGCAGGTGTGAACTTACTGCAAATCACAATAGTATTATACAAGACAGACTGTCCACATTCCAGCAGCGAGTGTGAACCAATAAACAAGTTTCTTACAGTCAATCATTTTACATGGTAAATGGTGACAACATGTAACTACAGCACAACTGTTATACAGGCACTAGCATGGTACCCAGCCTACACTAGCATGGTACCTAACCTACACTAGCATGGTACCTAACCTACACTAGCACGGTACCCAGCCTACACTAGCATGGTACCTAACCTACACTAGCATAGTACCCAGCCTACACTAGCATGGTACCTAACCTACACTAGCACGGTACCCAGCCTACACTAGCACGGTAACCAGCCTACACTAGCATGGTACCTAACCTACACTAGCACGGTACCCAGCCTACACTAGCATGGTACCTAACCTACACTAGCACGGTACCCAGCCTACACTAGCACGGTAACCAGCCTACACTAGCACGGTACCCAGCCTACACTAGCACGGTACCCAGCCTACACTAGCACGGTACCTAACCTACACTAGCACGGTACCCAACCTACACTAGCACGGTACCCAGCCTACACTAGCACGGTACCTAACCTACACTAGCACGGTACCCAGCCTACACTAGCACGGTACCCAGCCTACACTAGCACGGTAACCAGCCTACACTAGCACGGTACCCAGCCTACACTAGCATGGTACCTAACCTACACTAGCACGGTACCCAGCCTACACTAGCACGGTACCCAGCCTACACTAGCACGGTACCCAGCTTCCACTAGCACGGTACCCAGCCTACACTAGCACTGTACCCAGCCTACACTAGCACGGTACCCAGCCTACACTAGCACGGTACCCAGCCTACACTAGCACGGTACCCAGCCTACACTAGCACGGTACCCAGCCTACACTAGCACGGTACCCAGCCTACACTAGCCCAATACCCAACCCACACTAACCTGGTATCCAACTCCACACTAGCACAGTATCCAACCCCACACTAACCCGGTATCCAACCCCACACTAACCCGGTATCCAACCCACACTAACCCGGTATCCAACCCACACTACTACGGTGATGGTATCCAACCCCACACTAACCCGGTATCCAACCCCACACTAACCCGGTATCCAACCCACACTACTACGGTGATGGTATCCAACCCCACACTAACCCGGTATCCAACCCACACTAACCCGGTATCCAACCCACACTACTACGGTGATGGTATCCAACCCCACACTAACCCGGTATCCAACCCCACACTAACCCGGTATCCAACCCCACACTAACCCGGTATCCAACCCACACTACTACGGTGATGGCATACAATCCACACTGGTACCAATATACTAGTCCCTGCTTACTGCACACTTAAACAATCATTTAATACCCAGTGTAACGTCGTAGCATCCAACTTTACTCCATACAACACGAGGACCGATGGTCGTCATGGACGAATACACCTGGCCTGACCAAACTCAAAAGGGCAATCAGCATCAATCCGAGTCAAAGAATGATGCACACTACACCGGAGCTCTACATGGTCACTACCATCGACAACGAGTCGAAGAATGATGCACACTAACATGGTCACTACCATCGACAACGAGTCAAAGAATGATGCACACTACACCGGAGCTCTACATGGTCACTACCATCGACAACGAGTCGAAGAAGGATGCACACTAACATGGTCACTACCATCGACAACGAGTCGAAGAATGATGCACACTACACCGGAGCTCTACATGGTCACTACCATCGACAACGAGTCAAAGAAGGATGCACACTACACCCGAGCTCTACATGGTCACTACCATCGACAACGAGTCAAAGAAGGATGCACACTACACCCGAGCTCTACATGGTCACTACCATCGATAACGAGTCACTTATCAACAACAAATCATAAAAATCGTCCGGAAACATTATGTAAAAGCGAGCAAACCATATTTTTAACATCAATGTAAATATCCTGAACAATTGGAGGTAGATACTTCGAGTTTCGCTTGATTGTGGACCGTCGGTGATTCCCAAATATTGTGTAATTCTCTTACAAACTTGGGCATAGCTGACACCCTGAATATGCTAATTGTATTAGTGATGTGTTCGCATGTAAGCTATTGGCCAAATTTAAATAAGTTTCTACCCAGCTTTAATGGAAGTATGTGATATGTTGGTATGTTGGTTGCCAGATCGGACAGGTGGGTTTTCTCCGGGTAACGCTGTTATCCGAGCCAACTAGTGATTAATATAAGTTGTTACAGCTTGTTTCGCAATCATTATTCTTGCGTAAGCAATACCTCTTGTACTTGTAACTTGTATGAACGAGCTGCTTCGGTGTACTTGTAACTTGTATGAACCCAGCTGCGTCGGTGTACTTGTATCTTGTATGAACCGAGCTGCGTCGGTGTACTTGTATGAACCCAGCTGCGTCGGTGTACTTGTATCTTGTATGAACCGAGCTGCATCAGTGTACTTTTATCTTGTATGAACCCAGCTGCGTCAGTGTACTTGTATCTTGTATGAACCGAGCTGCGTCAGTGTACTTGTATCTTGTATGAACCCAGCTGCGTCGGTGTACTTGTAACTTGTATGAACCCAGCTGCATCAGTGTTCTTGTATGAACAAGCTGCATCAGTGTACTTGTATCTTGTATGAACCCAGCTGCGTCAGTGTACTTGCATCTTGTATGAACCGAGCTGCGTCGGTGTACTTGTATGAACCGAGCTGCGTCAGTGTACTTGTATGAACCCAGCTGCATCGGTGTACTTGTATCTTGTATGAACCCAGCTGCGTCGGTGTACTTGTATTTTGTATGAACCCAGCTGCGTCGGTGTACTTGTAACTTGTATGAACCCAGCTGCGTCGGTGTACTTGTATCTTGTATGAACCGAGCTGCGTCAGTGTACTTGTAACTTGTATGAACCCAGCTGCGTCGGTGTACTTGTATGAACCGAGCTGCGTCAGTGTACTTGTATGAACCCAGCTGCGTCGGTGTACTTGTATCTTGTATGAACCCAGCTGCGTCAGTGTACTTGTATCTTGTATGAACCGAGCTGCGTCAGTGTACTTGTAACTTGTATGAACCGAGCTGCGTCGGTGTACTTGTATCTTGTATGAACCCAGCTGCGTCGGTGTACTTGTATCTTGTATGAACCGAGCTGCGTCAGTGTACTTGTATGAACCCAGCTGCGTCGGTGTACTATAACGGTATATAAGGTTAGGGACATATCTACACTGCATATAAACATATGACAAACTGGAAACAAACAATATACAATGAATGTATTCATGTCAACTCATGTTGAATGCACCCGCAGGAATCCAGCCATAGAGAATAACCCTTTCATCAATACAGGGCTCATTGTATGGCTATATGACTTGCAAGTCTGCAATATCGCATAACATAGGAATAAGGGGAACAACTCCTTGCAAATGATCATTGTTCTAATTCACAGTATTCTCCGCTCGACCTCGGTGGGGGGGGGGGGGGGTGTAGAGTTTCCATAAAACAATATTACAAATTTAATGGTGGGAAAATTCAGTAAAAACTTAGGTCCAATTAGGCAAGAATGGTGAGTTTTAAGCACCCACACTGTGCACAGAGATACACTGGAAACATCCACATTGTAGAGATACACTGGAAACATCCACATTGTAGAGATACACTGGAAACATCCACATTGTAGAGATACACTGGAAACATCCACATTGTAGAGATACACTGGAAACATCCACATTGTAGAGATACACTGGAAACATCCACATTGTAGAGATACACTGGAAACATCCACATTGTAGAGATACACTGGAAACATCCACATTGCAGAGATACACTGGAAACATCCACATTGTAGAGATACACTGGAAACATCCACATTGTAGAGATACACTGGAAACATCCACATTGTAGAGATACACTGGAAACATCCACATTGTAGAGATACACTGGAAACATCCACATTGCAGAGATACACTGGAAACATCCACATTGTAGAGATACATTGTGCACAGAGATACAAACAGTACAGATCCATACAAACAGTACAGATCCATACAAACAGTACAGATCCATACAAACAGTACATATACATACAAACAGTACAGATCCATACAAACAGTACAGATACAGAATGCTGTTCATAGACAAACCATAGAATGCTGTTCATAGACAAACCATAGAATGCTGTTCATAGACAAACCATAGAATGCTGTTCATAGACAAACCATAGAATGCTGTTCATAGACAAACCATAGAATGCTTTTCATAGACAAACCATAGAATATTGTTTCTATTTATATCCACAATTAACCATACTTTCCGGCTCCACCTAGTGACAGAGAAAAATAATCGAGCTTACTCACTTCTAGGGGTGCTCAAAACAAAAATGCAACAATATTTTACTACGAGTATGGAGGTTACAACGTGTACGGAGGTTACAACGTGTACGGAGGTAACAACGCGTACGGAGGTAACAACGCGTATGGAGGTAACAATGTGTATGGAGGTAACAACGTGTACGGAGGTAACAACATGTATGGAGGTAACAACATGTACGGAGGTAACAACGCGTACGGAGGTTACAACGTGTACGGAGGTTACAACGTGTACGGAGGTTACAACGTGTACGGAGGTTACAACGTGTACGGAGGTAACAACGCGTACAGAGATTACAACGTGTACGGAGGTTACAACGTGTATGGAGGTTACAATGTGTACGGAGGTTACAACATGTACGGAGGTAACAACGCGTACAGAGGTTACAACGCGTACGGAGGTTACAACACGTACGGAGGTTACAACGTGTACGGAGGTAACAACGCGTACAGAGGTTACCAACTATGTTGGGGTACAGGTATTGTGCCTGGGTATTGAACATGCATACAACAGCATAGGTTTAAAAATGTCAAACAAAGAATGTGTTAAGTAGTTGATCCTAATAGAGACTATAAGATCAACGCACATTCCCATACTGACTAAATAAGTACGTAATACCAGTCACCAGCCTCGGGCATACATGTTACAACACACTTCTGTAATAAGTACATAATACCAGTCACCAGCCTCGAGCATACATGTTACAACACACTTCTGTAATAAGTACATAATACCAGTCACCAGCCTCGGGCATACATGTTACAACACACTTCTGTAATAAGTACATAATACCAGTCACCAGCCTCGGGCATACATGTTACAACACACTTCTGTAATAAGTACATAATACCAGTCACCAGCCTCGGGCATACACGTTACAACACACTTCTGTAACAGTCAATCATGTAAAGCAAAATGACTACATGTATACAAAACCAATACATGTATACAAAATCTTGTTTATATGTAAACACCACCTATTCTATCGCGGTACATTTATATACAAGTTATTAATAATAATCAACAGCAGTTGGTGAATAATCGAGCAAACATGTTCAATAAAATGAGGAGCAATGTATGCCGACTGTGTGTATGAGGATGTGTGTTTGAGGTTGTGTGTATGAGGCTGTATGTATGAGGCTGTGTGTATGAGGCTGTGTGTATGAGGCTGTGTGTATGAGGCTGTGTGTATGAGACTGTGTGTATGAGGCTGGGTGTATGAGGATGGGTGTATGAGGCTGTGTGTATGAGGCTGTGTGTATGAGGTGAGGCTGTGTGTATGAGGCTGTGTGTATGAGGCTGGGTGTATGAGGATGGGTGAGATTTACTCCGTCGTGAGAGCACTAGTACAATATTACTTCTTCTATTTCAAATACAACTTTGATAAACTTCAACAACACTCTAACTACGCGCGGCAAGCTAACTACGCGCGGCAAGCTGGTTCTAAGACAGGACTGCAAATATAAGCTACGCGTACCAAGCTGGCTCAAAGACAAGGATGCACATTCCTATATCTGTACCGGTTCTAAATTTCCAAAAATCTGCATAATAGAATATATCGACTAGTTTTCGTTTTTTGAGAAGTTACCGGAATTATTCATATTCTATACGAACGATGCATATACTATCTTAAATACACAGTCAAGATGTGACATCTCAAACTCTAATGGACTATTAAACGAAAACGAAAAATTCTTTCAGTTTCAAGAAAGAGGAAGTTCCTTCAAATCTGTATTTTCTCTGACACTATTATGTATCTCAATGAACTTCTTTACCAGTTAAATACATTAAGGACTTGCCATCTCTCGCTCGTGTTGTGTACATTCTCCTCCGTTTATGCGTAATTGAACTTGTTAATATCTGTTATTGCTACTAGTCTAAAACAATGCAAACCTCGGCTAACACGCTCCACTACACTCTCTATTACACGGATAATGACACATAACTGTTGTACTGAGAAATATTTCGTTTAAGAATGTCTCCACAGGGGCCGAGGACCCGTTCAAATCTACTGCGATCAAGTTTAACACATTTAAGGGGCCCACGTGCGATGACTGTGGCGGCACGAGGTCTATCCAGCAGCAGTGCAATCTCACCTGAAATATACACAAACATAGTGAAATATACACAAACATAGTGAAATATACACAAACATAGTGACATATACACAAACATAGTGACATATACACAAATATAGTGAAATATACACAAACATAGTGAAATATACAAAAACATAGTGACATATACACAAACATAGTGAATGAAATATACACAAACATAGTGAAATATACACAAACATAGTGAAATATACACAAACATAGTGAAATATACACAAACACAGTGAATGAAATATACACAAACATAGTGAATGAAATATACACACACATAGTGAATGAAATATACACAAACATAGTGAATGAAATATACACAAACATAGTGAATGAAATATACACAAACATAGTGAATGAAATATACACAAACATAGTGAATGAAATATACACACACATAGTGAATGAAATATACACAAACATAGTGAATGAAATATACACAAACATAGTGAATGAAATATACACAAACACAGTGAAATATACACAAACATAGTGAAATATACACAAACATAGTGAAATATACACAAACATAGTGAAATATACACAAACATAGTGAATGAAATATACACAAACATAGTGAATGAAATATACACAAACACAGTGAATGAAATATACACAAACACAGTGAATGAAATATACACAAACATAGTGAAATATACACAAACATAGTGAATGAAATATACACAAACATAGTGAAATATACACAAACATAGTGACATATACACAAACATAGTGAAATATACACAAACATAGTGAATGAAATATACACAACCATAGTAAAATATACACAAACATAGTGACATATACACAAACATAGTGAAATATACACAAACATAGTGAAATATACATAAACACCATATTTTCCTGGTTGTTTGCTGGGTTTATATAAAGTGTCATGAATGATGTGTAAGTGAAATGAATGATGTGTAAGCGAAATGAATGATGTGTAAGTGAAATGAATGATGTGTAAGTGAAATGAATGATGTGGAAGTGAAAGATGTGGAAGTGAAATGAAAGATGTGTAAGTGAAATGAATGATGTGGAAGTGAAATGAAAGATGTGGAAGTGAAATTAATGATGTGGAAGTGAAATGAAAGATGTGGAAGTGAAATGAAAGATGTGGAAGTGAAATGAATGATGTGGAAGTGAAATGAAAGATGTGTAAGTGAAATGAATGATGTGGAAGTGAAATGAAAGATGTGGAAGTGAAATGAAAGATGTGGAAGTGAAATGAATGATGTGGAAGTGAAATGAAAGATGTGGAAGTGAAATTAATGATGTGGAAGTGAAATGAATGATGTGGAAGTGAAATGAATGATGTGGAAGTGAAATGAAAGATGTGGAAGTGAAATGAATGATGTGTAAGTGAAATGAATGATGTGGAAGTGAAATGACAGATGTGTAAGTGAAATGAAAAATGTGGAAGTGAAAGATGTGGAAGTGAATGATGTGGAAGTGAAATGAATGATGTGTAAGTGAAATGAAAGATGTGTAAGTGAAATGAAAGATGTGGAAGTGAAATAAAGATGTGGAAGTGAAATGAATGATGTGGAAGTGAAATGAAAGATGTGTAAGTGAAATGAATGATGTGCAAGTGAAATGAAAGATGTGTAAGTGAAATGAAAGATGTGGAAGTGAAATGAATGATGTGTAAGTGAAATGAATGATGTGTAAGTGAAATGAAAGATGTGGAAGTGAAAGATGTGGATGTGAAATGAAAGAAGTGGAAGTGAAATGAATGATGTGTAAATGAAATGAAAGATGTGGAAGTGAAATGAATGATGTGGAAGTGAAATGAAAGATGTGGAAGTGAAATGAAAGATGTGGAAGTGAAATGAAAGATGTGGAAGTGAAAGATGTGGATGTGAAATGAATGATGTGTAAGTGAAATGAATGATGTGTAAATGAAATGAAAGATGTGGAAGTGAAATGAATGATGTGGAAGTGAAATTAAAGATGTGGAAGTGAAATGAAAGATGTGGAAGTGAAATGAATGATGTGGAAGTGAAATGAAAGATGTGGAAGTGAAATGAAAGATGTGGAAGTGAAATGAAAGATGTGGAAGTGAAAGATGTGGATGTGAAATGAAAGAAGTGGAAGTGAAATATGTGGAAGTGAAATGAATGATGTGTAAGTGAAATGAATGATGTGGATGTGAAATGAATGATGTGTAAGTGAAAGATGTGTAAGTGAAATGAATGATGTGGAAGTGAAATGAAAGATGTGGAAGTGAAATGAAAGATGTGGAAGTGAAATGAATGATGTGGAAGTGAAATGAAAGATGTGGAAGTGAAATGAAAGATGTGGAAGTGAAAGATGTGGATGTGAAAGATGTGGAAGTGAAAGATGTGGAAGTGAAATGAAAGATGTGGAAGTGAAATGAAAGATGTGGATGTGGAAGTGAAAGATGTGGAAGTGAAATGGAAGATGTGGAAGTGAAAGGAAAGATGTGGAAGTGAAATGAATGATGTGTAAGTGAAATGAAAGATGTGGAAGTGAAATGAAAGATGTGGAAGTGAAAGATGTGGATGTGAAATGAAAGATTTGGAAGTGAAAGATGTAGTAATGAAAGATGTGGAAGAGAAATGAAAGATGTGGTAATGAAAGATGAGGAAGAGAAATGAATGATGTGGAAGTGAAATGAAAGATGTGGAAGTGAAATGAAAGATGTGGAAGTGAAATGAAAGATGTGGAAGTGAAAGATGTGGAAGTCATGGTCAGTGAGAGATATCTGTACGTACCAAAGTAATCAGAGATACCCAATCGTCCCACCTCCACCGGTTCTTCATTATCTGCACGTCTCTGTAATACAGCAGCTGACCCCTAAAACATGTCAGAAAAATGCAATAGATTAATAGTTAACTATGAAGACACATCATCTCTACTCCCATATACGTATCCCACCCCTTCTCACCAGCATCTCTACTCCCATATACGTATCCCACCCCTTCTCACCAGCATCTCTACTCCCATATACGTATCCCACCCCTTCTCACCAGCATCTCTACTCCCATATACATATCCAACCCCTTCTCACCAGCATCTCTACTCCCATATACGTATCCCACCCCTTCTCACCAGCATCTCTACTCCCATATACGTATCCCACCCCTTCTCACCAGCATCTCTACTCCCATATACATATCCAACCCCTTCTCACCAGCATATCTACTTCCATATATGTATCCCACCCCTTCTCACCAGCATCTCTACTCCCATATACGTATCAACCACCTTCTCACCAGCATCTCTACTCCCATATACATATCCAACCCTTCTCACCAGCATCTCTACTCCCATATACGTATCCAACCACTTTCTCACCAGCATCTCTACTCCCATATAGGTATCCAACACTTTCTCACCACATCTCTACTCCATATACATATCCAACCCCTTCTCACCAGCATCTCTACTCCCATATACGTATCCCACCCTTCTCACCAGCATCTCTACTCCCATATACGTATCCAACCACCTTCTCACCAGCATCTCTTCTCCCATATACGTTTCCAACCACCTTCTCACCAGCATCTCTACTCCCATATACGTATCCAACCACCTTCTCACCAGCATCTCTACTCCTATATCCAACCACTTTCTCACCAGCATCTCTACTCCTATATCCAACCACTTTCTCACAAGCATCTCTACTCCTATATCCACCACTTTCTCACCAGCATCTCTACTCCTATATCCAACCACTTTCTCACCAGCATCTCTACTCCTATATCCAACCACTTTCTCACCAGCATCTCTACTCTCATATACGTATCCAACCACTTTCTCACCAGCATCTCTACTCCCATATACGTTTCCAACCACCTTCTCACCAGCATCTCTACTCCCATATACGTTTCCAACAACCTTCTCACCAGCATCTCTACTCCCATATACGTATCCAACCACCTTCTCACCAACATCTCTACTCCCATATACGTTTCCAACCACCTTCTCACCAACATCTCTACTCCCATATACGTTTCCAACCACCTTCTCACCAGCATCTCTACTCCCATATACGTATCCAACCACCTTCTCACCAGCATCTCTACTCCCATATACGTATCCAACCACCTTCTCACCAGCATCTCTACTCCCATATACGTATCCAACCCCCTTCTCACCAGCATCTCTACTCCCATACACATATCCAACCACTTTCTCACCAGCATCTCTACTCCCATATACGTATCCAACCACCTTCTCACCAGCATCTCTACTCCCATATATGTTTCCAACAACCTTCTCACCAACATCTCTACTCCTATATCCAACCACCTTCTCACCAGCATCTCTACTCCCATATACGTTTCCAACAACCTTCTCACCAGCATCTCTACTCCTATATCCAACAACCTTCTCACCAGCATCTCTACTCCCATATACGTTTCCAACACCCTTCTCACCTGCAGACAAGCTTTGTGTTATAAAAATGTTCAACAGTACTATTTCCTGGATATATTAGACCCACTCCCTGCCACCAGTACTATTTCCTGGATATATTAGACCCACTCCCTCCCTGCCCACAGTACTATTTCCTGGATATATTAGACCCACTCCCTCCCTGCCACCAGTACTATTTCCTGGATATATTAGACCCACTCCCTCCCTGCCACCAGTACTATTTCCTGGATATATTAGACCCACTCCCTCCCTGCCCACAGTACTATTTCCTGGATATATTAGACCCACTCCCTCCCTGCCACCAGTACTATTTCCTGGATATATTAGACCCACTCCTTGCCACCAGTACTATTTCCTGGATATATTAGACCCACTCCCTCCCTGCCACCAGTACTATTTCCTGGATATATTAGACCCACTCACTCCCTGCCCACAGTACTATTTCCTGGATATATTAGACACACTCCCTCCCGGCCATCAGTACTATTTCCTGGATATATTAGACCCACTCCCTCCATGCCCACAGTACTATATCCTGGATATATTAGACACACTCCCTGCCACCAGTACTATTTCCTGGATATATTAGACCCACTCCCTCCCTGCCACCAGTACTATTTCCTGGATATATTAGACCCACTCCCTCCCTGCCTGCCACCAGTACTATTTCCTGGATATATTAGACCCACTCCCTCCCTGCCACCAGTACTATTTCCTGGATATATTAGACCCACTCCCTGCCTGCCACCAGTACTATTTCCTGGATATATTAGACCCACTCCCTCCCTGCCACCAGTACTATTTCCTGGATATATTAGACCCACTCCCTGCCTGACACCAGTACTATTTCCTGGATATATTAGACCCACTCCCTCCCTGACACCAGTACTATTTCCTGGATATATTAGACCCACTCCCTCCCGGCCATCAGTATTATTTCCTGGATATATTAGACCCACTCCCTCCCGGCCATCAGTACTATTTCCTGGATATATTAGACCCACTCCCTCCCTGCCACCAGTACTATATCCTGGATATATTAGACACACTCCCTCCCTGCCACCAGTACTATTTCCTGGATATATTAGACCCACTCCCTCTCTGCCACCAGTACTATTTCCTGGATATATTAGACCCACTCCCTCCCTGCCACCAGTACTATTTCCTGGATATATTGTACCCACTCCCTCCCTTCCACCAGTACTATTTCCTGGATATATTAGACCCACTCCCTCCCTGCCACCAGTACTATTTCCTGGATATATTAGACCCACTCCCTGCCACCAGTACTATTTCCTGGATATATTAGACCCACTCCCTGCCACCAGTACTATTTCCTGGATATATTAGACACACTCCCTCCCTGCCATCAGTACTATTTCCTGGATATATTAGACCCACTCCCTGCCACCAGTACTATTTCCTGGATATATTAGACCCACTCCCTGCCACCAGTACTATTTCCTGGATATATTAGACCCACTCCCTGCCACCAGTACTATTTCCTGGATATATTAGACACACTCCCTCCCTGCCACCAGTACTATATCCTGGATATATTAGACCCACTCCCTCCCGGCCACCAGTACTATTTCCTGGATATATTAGACCCACTCCCTGCCACCAGTACTATTTCCTGGATATATTAGACCCACTCCCTGCCACCAGTACTATTTCCTGGATATATTAGACCCACTCCCTGCCACCAGTACTATTTCCTGGATATATTAGACCCACTCCCTGCCACCAGTACTATTTCCTGGATATATTAGACCCACTCACTCCCTGCCCACAGTACTATTTCCTGGATATATTAGACCCACTCCCTCCCTGCCCACAGTACTATTTCCTGGATATATTAGACCCACTCCCTCCCTGCCACCAGTACTATTTCCTGGATATATTGTACCCACTCCCTCCCTTCCACCAGTACTATTTCCTGGATATATTAGACCCACTCCCTCCCTGCCATCAGTATTATTTCCTGGATATATTAGACCCACTCCCTCCCGGCCATCAGTACTATTTCCTGGATATATTAGACCCACTCCCTCCCTGCCACCAGTACTATATCCTGGATATATTAGACACACTCCCTCCCTGCCACCAGTACTATTTCCTGGATATATTAGACCCACTCCCTCTCTGCCACCAGTACTATTTCCTGGATATATTAGACCCACTCCCTCCCTGCCACCAGTACTATTTCCTGGATATATTGTACCCACTCCCTCCCTTCCACCAGTACTATTTCCTGGATATATTAGACCCACTCCCTCCCTGCCACCAGTACTATTTCCTGGATATATTAGACCCACTCCCTGCCACCAGTACTATTTCCTGGATATATTAGACCCACTCCCTGCCACCAGTACTATTTCCTGGATATATTAGACACACTCCCTCCCTGCCATCAGTACTATTTCCTGGATATATTAGACCCACTCCCTGCCACCAGTACTATTTCCTGGATATATTAGACCCACTCCCTGCCACCAGTACTATTTCCTGGATATATTAGACCCACTCCCTGCCACCAGTACTATTTCCTGGATATATTAGACACACTCCCTCCCTGCCACCAGTACTATATCCTGGATATATTAGACCCACTCCCTCCCGGCCACCAGTACTATTTCCTGGATATATTAGACCCACTCCCTGCCACCAGTACTATTTCCTGGATATATTAGACCCACTCCCTGCCACCAGTACTATTTCCTGGATATATTAGACCCACTCCCTGCCACCAGTACTATTTCCTGGATATATTAGACCCACTCCCTGCCACCAGTACTATTTCCTGGATATATTAGACCCACTCACTCCCTGCCCACAGTACTATTTCCTGGATATATTAGACCCACTCCCTCCCTGCCCACAGTACTATTTCCTGGATATATTAGACCCACTCCCTCCCTGCCACCAGTACTATTTCCTGGATATATTGTACCCACTCCCTCCCTTCCACCAGTACTATTTCCTGGATATATTAGACCCACTCCCTCCCTGCCACCAGTACTATTTCCTGGATATATTAGACCCACTCCATCCCTGCCACCAGTACTATTTCCTGGATATATTAGACCCACTCCCTGCCACCAGTACTATTTCCTGGATATATTAGACCCACTCCCTGCCACCAGTACTATTTCCTGGATATATTAGACCCACTCCCTCTCTGCCACCAGTACTATTTCCTGGATATATTAGACCCACTCCCTCTCTGCCACCAGTACTATTTCCTGGATATATTAGACCCACTCCCTCTCTGCCACCAGTACTATTTCCTGGATATATTAGACCCACTCCCTCCCTGCCACCAGTACTATTTCCTGGATATATTGTACCCACTCCCTCCCTTCCACCAGTACTATTTCCTGGATATATTAGACCCACTCCCTCCCTGCCACCAGTACTATTTCCTGGATATATTAGACCCACTCCCTCCCGGCCACCAGTACTATTTCCTGGATATATTAGACCCACTCCCTGCCACCAGTACTATTTCCTGGATATATTAGACCCACTCCCTGCCACCAGTACTATTTCCTGGATATATTAGACCCACTCCCTGCCACCAGTACTATTTCCTGGATATATTAGACCCACTCCCTCCCTGCCACCAGTACTATATCCTGGATATATTAGACCCACTCCCTGCCACCAGTACTATTTCCTGGATATATTAGACCCACTCCCTCCCTGCCCACAGTACTATTTCCTGGATATATTAGACCCACTCCCTCCCTGCCCACAGTACTATTTCCTGGATATATTAGACCCACTCCCTCCCTGCCACCAGTACTATTTCCTGGATATATTGTACCCACTCCCTCCCTTCCACCAGTACTATTTCCTGGATATATTAGACCCACTCCCTCCCTGCCACCAGTACTATTTCCTGGATATATTGTACCCACTCCCTCCCTTCCACCAGTACTATTTCCTGGATATATTAGACCCACTCCCTCCCTGCCACCAGTACTATTTCCTGGATATATTGTACCCACTCCCTCCCTTCCACCAGTACTATTTCCTGGATATATTAGACCCACTCCCTCCCTGCCACCAGTACTATTTCCTGGATATATTGACCCACTCCCTCCCTGCCACCAGTACTATTTCCTGGATATATTAGACCCACTCCCTGCCACCAGTACTATTTCCTGGATATATTAGACCCACTCCCTGCCACCAGTACTATTTCCTGGATATATTAGACCCACTCCCTGCCACCAGTACTATTTCCTGGATATATTAGACCCACTCCCTGCCACCAGTACTATTTACTGGATATATTAGACCCACTCCCTGCCACCAGTACTATTTCCTGGATATATTAGACCCACTCCCTCCCTGCCCACAGTACTATTTCCTGGATATATTAGACCCACTCCCTCCCTGCCCACAGTACTATTTCCTGGATATATTAGACCCACTCCCTCCCTGCCACCAGTACTATTTCCTGGATATATTGTACCCACTCCCTCCCTTCCACCAGTACTATTTCCTGGATATATTAGACCCACTCCCTCCCTGCCACCAGTACTATTTCCTGGATATATTGTACCCACTCCCTCCCTTCCACCAGTACTATTTCCTGGATATATTAGACCCACTCCCTCCCTGCCACCAGTACTATTTCCTGGATATATTGTACCCACTCCCTCCCTTCCACCAGTACTATTTCCTGGATATATTAGACCCACTCCCTCCCTGCCACCAGTACTATTTCCTGGATATATTAGACCCACTCCATCCCTGCCACCAGTACTATTTCCTGGATATATTAGACCCACTCCCTGCCACCAGTACTATTTCCTGGATATATTAGACCCACTCCCTGCCACCAGTACTATTTCCTGGATATATTAGACCCACTCCCTGCCACCAGTACTATTTCCTGGATATATTAGACCCACTCCCTCTCTGCCACCAGTACTATTTCCTGGATATATTAGACCCACTCCCTCTCTGCCACCAGTACTATTTCCTGGATATATTAGACCCACTCCCTCCCTGCCACCAGTACTATTTCCTGGATATACTACACGTTTTTACCTCGAGTATTATAAAGAAATCATCGCCTGGTTCTCCCTGTCGTACTATTTCCTGACTATCTTCAAACTGGACTGGTTCTAGAGAATCAGCGACCGTCAGTCTCTCCCATTTGTCAAGGTTCTCTGAAATAGTCCATAAACAGACTAGACTGGTTGCAAATAGAATTAAATGAGCGGAGATTATTTGAGTGAATATGTCATGCGAACTCATTCAGACTTGACTGGTTCCAATATATTTCCTCGAATTTCTAATACAATAACAAACTGCACTGATAAAATTTCCACCTGGAGCAACCAGAACCATGGAACACCTTATCTAAATTCCCCAATGCTCCCTCTAGGAATTATGAAAATGAAAAAACCGAAATTGGAAACATATCTTATAATTACAACTGATGTATTAAATTCCATCCAATACTCTTAGCAAGTTATTGCTGAACAAGATGTGTCAGTATTGATCGTTGACCTGGAGGAAGAAGTGGCATCCGTGGGGTCGAGTGAATTTTGAAAATAAGGCGATAATAATAACTGTATAACATGTAGTTGTTGTATACTGAACCAAAGGTTTGATTGTGAATATTTTGTTAAGATCTGTTGGAGGTACACCTGCTAGCCGGCTCATTCTGCTGAAACTTGTGCAGAGTGTGGATGGAACGACAAAGCGGCAACTGAACGCTAAACTGTATGCTAAACTGTACGCTAAACTGTACTTACCCAGTATCGATACTTTGGCTAGGAACTCTTCATACATCTTTCTCTTTCTTATAGTACTACCCTGAAAAAGTAAAAACAGTTTAATGAACTAGCTACCTCTATTCATCTTGCAGTTTAATGAACTAGTTACCTCTATTCATCTTGCAGTCTAATGAACTAGTTACCTCTATTCATCTTGCAGTCTAATGAATTAGTTACCTCTATTCATCTTGCAGGTTAACACATTAGTTACCTCTATTCATCTTGCAGGTTAACACATTAGTTACCTCTATTCATCTTGCAGGTTAACACATTAGTTACCTCTATTCATCTTGCAGTCTAATGAACTAGTTACCTCTATTCATCTTGCAGGTTAACACATTAGTTACCTCTATTCATCTTGCAGGTTAACACATTAGTTACCTCTATTCATCTTGCAGGTTAACGCATTAGTTACTTCTATTCATCTTGTAGTTTAATGCACTAGGTACCTCTATTCATCTTGCAGTTTAATGAACTAGTTACCTCTATTAATCTTGCAGTTTAATGCATTAGTTACCTCTATTCATCCTGCAGTTTAATGCACTAGTTACCTCTATTCATCTTGCAGTTTAATGAACTAGATACCTCTATTCATTCTGCTACATGGTTTATTTAAATGAAAGACTTTGACCGGTCCAGTGGGATGGGAACATACTGTAGGGAGGGGAGAGAGTTATCTATTTCTAAATGATATTTGGTTTCTCTGTAGGTACTATGGTTACTATGGTTACTGTGCCCTGTGCCTGCTCTACAACTAAAGGATTGTGTGCTGGAGTCCAGCGAGAACAACGATGGTGTGATGATGATTCGTGATGTTCATTTATAATCCGATCATTCACTCAAAGAAACAAATATCCCCATACATTAAAACTGTTAACTAAACTATTATATCCCCTTAACATTAAAACTGTTAACTAAACTATTATATCCCATTAACATTAAAACTGTTAACTAAACTATTATATCCCATTAACATTAAAACTGTTAACTAAACTATTATATCCCCTTAACATTAAAACTGTTAACTAAACTATTATATCCCCTTAACATTAAAACTGTTAACTAAACTATTTGGTTTTCTGACAACAATAACACGGCCGTCCTGCACGATTAATGAAACTCGACTCACCATGAGGATCCTACGGTAACTGTCTCGGTCAATGCCCCATAATTTCATGTCTGCCTTAGCCTGTACAGAAAGACAACATACAAATATTACATAATTCTGCAACATTCCTCATCACAGACACAAGTGAAGCACTGTTATCATCTACAGTATGGACATATACATCCTACAACTGTGTGACATACTAGGGCACATGTACAATCAGGTATACAGGGCATGTGTGACATATTAACCTAGTGAACACATTCAGGTATACAGGGCATGTACATTCAGGTAAACAGGGCATGTGCCATTCAGGTATACAGGGCATGTACATTCAGGTATACAGGGCATGTACATTCAGGTATATATGACATGTGTGACATATTAACCTAGTGAGCACATTCTGTGTATATGTCCTGTAGGACATACTAGGGCACATGTACATTCAGGTACACAGGGCATGTATATTCAGGTATACAGGGCATGTACATTCAGGTATAGAGGGCATGTACATTCAGGTATACAGGGCATGTGCCATTCAGGTATACAGGGCATGTACATTCAGGTATACAGGGCATGTGCCATTCAGGTATACAGGGCATGTACATTCAGGTATACAGGGTATGTACATTCAGGTATACAGGGCATGTGCCATTCAGGTATACAGGGCATGTACATTCAGGTACACAGGGCATGTATATTCAGGTACACAGGGCATGTACAATCAGGTATACAGGGCATGTACATTCAGGTATACAGGGCATGTACATTCAGGTATACAGGGCATGTGCCATTCAGGTATACAGGGCATGTGCCATTCAGGCATACAGGGCATGTACATTCAGGAATACAGGGCATGTACATTCAGGTATACAGGGCATGTACATTCAGGTATACAGGGCATGTGTGACATATTAACCTAGTAAACACATTCTGTGTATATGTCCTGTAGGACATACTGGGGCACATGTGACATTCAGGTATACAGGGCATGTACATTCAGGTATACAGGGCATGTACATTCAGGTATACAGGGCATGTACATTCAGGTATACAGGGCATGTACATTCAGGTATACAGGGCATGTACATTCAGGTATACAGGGCATGTACATTCAGGTATACAGGGCATGTACATTCAGGTATACAGAGCATGTACATTCAGGTATACAGGGCATGTACATTCAGGTATACAGGGCATGTACATTCAGGTATACAGGGCATGTACATTCAGGTATACAGGGCATGTGTGACATATTAACCTAGTGAACACATTCTGTGTATATGTCATGTAGGACATACTAGGGCACATGTACATTCAGGTATACAGGGCATGTACATTCAGGTATGCAGGGCATGTACATTCAGGAATACAGGGCATGTACATTCAGGTACACAGGGCATGTGCCATTCAGCTACACAGGGCATGTGCCAGTCAGGTATACAGGGCATGTACATTCAGGTACACAGGGCATGTACATTCAGGTACACAGGGCATGTACATTCAGGTACACAGAGCATGTACATTCAGGTATACAGGGCATGTACATTCAGGTACACAGAGCATGTACATTCAGGTACACAGGGCATGTACATTCAGGTATACAGGGCATGTACATTCAGGTACACAGAGCATGTACATTCAGGTACACAGGGCATGTACATTCAGGTATACAGGGCATGTACATTCAGGTATACAGGGCATGTACATTCAGGTACACAGAGCATGTACATTCAGGTATACAGGGCATGTACATTCAGGTACACAGGGCATGTACATTCAGATATACAGGGCATGTACATTCAGGTACACAGTGCATGTACATTCAGGTACACATAGCATGTACATTCAGGTATACAGGGCATGTACATTCAGGTATACAGGGCATGTACCATTCAGGTACACAGGGCATGTACATTCAGGTACACAGAGCATGTACATTCAGGTATACAGGGCATGTACATTCAGGTACACAGGGCATGTACATTCAGGTATACAGGGCATGTACATTCAGGTACACAGTGCATGTACATTCAGGTACACAGAGCATGTACATTCAGGTATACAGGGCATGTACATTCAGGTATACAGGGCATGTACATTCAGGTATACAGGGCATGTACCATTCAGGTATACAGGACATGTACCATTCAGGTATACAGGGCATGTGCCATTCAGGTACACATGGCATGTATATTCAGGTATACAGGGCATGTACATTCAGGTACACAGGGCATGTATATTCAGGTACACAGGGCATGTACATTCAGGTACACAGGGCATGTGTCATTCAGGTATACAGGGCGTGTGTCATTCAGGTATACAGGGCATGTACCATTCAGGTATACAGGGCATGTGCCATTCAGGTATACAGGGCATGTACATTCAGGTATACAGGGCATGTACATTCAGGTATACATGACATGTGTGACATATTAACCTAGTGAGCACATTCTGTGTATATGTCCTGTAGGACATACTAGGGCACATGTACATTCAGGTACACAGGGCATGTATATTCAGGTATACAGGGCATGTACATTCAGGTATAGAGGGCATGTACATTCAGGTATACAGGGCATGTGCCATTCAGGTATACAGGGCATGTACATTCAGGTATACAGGGCATGTGCCATTCAGGTATACAGGGCATGTACATTCAGGTATACAGGGTATGTACATTCAGGTATACAGGGCATGTGCCATTCAGGTATACAGGGCATGTACATTCAGGTACACAGGGCATGTATATTCAGGTACACAGGGCATGTACAATCAGGTATACAGGGCATGTACATTCAGGTATACAGGGCATGTACATTCAGGTATACAGGGCATGTGCCATTCAGGTATACAGTATACAGGGCATGTGCCATTCAGGCATACAGGGCATGTACATTCAGGAATACAGGGCATGTACATTCAGGTATACAGGGCATGTACATTCAGGTATACAGGGCATGTGTGACATATTAACCTAGTAAACACATTCTGTGTATATGTCCTGTAGGACATACTAGGGCACATGTGACATTCAGGTATACAGGGCATGTACATTCAGGTATACAGGGCATGTACATTCAGGTATACAGGGCATGTACATTCAGGTATACAGGGCATGTACATTCAGGTATACAGGGCATGTACATTCAGGTATACAGGGCATGTACATTCAGGTATACAGGGCATGTACATTCAGGTATACAGGGCATGTACATTCAGGTATACAGAGCATGTACATTCAGGTATACAGGGCATGTACATTCAGGTATACAGGGCATGTACATTCAGGTATACAGGGCATGTACATTCAGGTATACAGGGCATGTGTGACATATTAACCTAGTGAACACATTCTGTGTATATGTCATGTAGGACATACTAGGGCACATGTACATTCAGGTATACAGGGCATGTACATTCAGGTATGCAGGGCATGTACATTCAGGAACACAGGGCATGTACATTCAGGTACACAGGGCATGTGCCATTCAGCTACACAGGGCATGTGCCAGTCAGGTATACAGGGCATGTACATTCAGGTACACAGGGCATGTACATTCAGGTACACAGGGCATGTACATTCAGGTACACAGAGCATGTACATTCAGGTATACAGGGCATGTACATTCAGGTACACAGAGCATGTACATTCAGGTACACAGGGCATGTACATTCAGGTATACAGGGCATGTACATTCAGGTACACAGAGCATGTACATTCAGGTACACAGGGCATGTACATTCAGGTATACAGGACATGTACATTCAGGTATACAGGGCATGTACATTCAG
This sequence comes from Archivesica marissinica, assembly GCA_014843695.1. Classification (NCBI taxonomy): domain Eukaryota; kingdom Metazoa; phylum Mollusca; class Bivalvia; order Venerida; family Vesicomyidae; genus Archivesica; species Archivesica marissinica. The sequence continues at coordinate 106,967,102 of CM026390.1, forward strand.
GTACACAGAGCATGTACATTCAGGTATACAGGGCATATACATTCAGGTACACAGGGCATGTACATTCAGATATACAGGGCATGTACATTCAGGTACACAGTGCATGTACATTCAGGTACACATAGCATGTACATTCAGGTATACAGGGCATGTACATTCAGGTATACAGGGCATGTACCATTCAGGTACACAGGGCATGTACATTCAGGTACACAGAGCATGTACATTCAGGTATACAGGGCATGTACATTCAGGTACACAGGGCATGTACATTCAGGTATACAGGGCATGTACATTCAGGTACACAGTGCATGTACATTCAGGTACACAGAGCATGTACATTCAGGTATACAGGGCATGTACATTCAGGTATACAGGGCATGTACATTCAGGTATACAGGGCATGTACCATTCAGGTATACAGGACATGTACCATTCAGGTATACAGGGCATGTGCCATTCAGGTACACATGGCATGTATATTCAGGTATACAGGGCATGTACATTCAGGTACACAGGGCATGTATATTCAGGTACACAGGGCATGTACATTCAGGTACACAGGGCATGTGTCATTCAGGTATACAGGGCGTGTGTCATTCAGGTATACAGGGCATGTACCATACAGGTATACAGGGCATGTGCCATTCAGGTATACAGGGCATGTGCCATTCAGGCATACAGGGCATGTGCCATTCAGGTATACAGGGCATGTACCATTCATGTATACAGGGCATGTGCCATTCAGGTATACAGGGCATGTACATTCAGGTATACAGGGCATGTGCCATTCAGGTATACAGGGCATGTGCATTCAGGTATACAGGGCATGTGCCATTCAGGTATACAGGGCAGGTATCATATTGGGTATATACGGTAATATACACACATCTTTGTATTGGGTATATATGGTAACATGCACACATCTTTGTATTGGGTATATACGGTAATATGCACACATCTTTATATTGGGTATATATGGTAACGTGCACACATCTTTATATTGGGTATATATGGTAACGTGCACACATCTTTATATTGGGTATATATGGTAACGTACACACATCTTTGTATTGGGTATATATGGTAACGTGCACACATCTTTATATTGGGTATATATGGTAACGTACACACATCTTTGTATTGGGTATATATGGTAACGTGCACACATCTTTATATTGGGTATATATGGTAACGTACACACATCTTTGTATTGGGTATATATGGTAACGTGCACACATCTTTGTATTGGGTATATATGGTAACGTGCACACATCTTTGTATTGGGTATATACGGTAACGTACACACATCTTTATATTGGGTATATATGGTAACGTACACACATCTTTATATTGGGTATATACGGTAACGTGCACACATCTTTATATTGGGTATATACGGTAACGTGCACACATCTTTATATTGGGTATATACGGTAACGTGCACACATCTTTATATTGTGTATATACGGTAACGTACACACATCTTTGTATTGGGTATATACGGTAACGTGCACACATCTTTATATTGGGTATATATGGTAACGTGCACACATCTTTATATTGGGTATATACGGTAACGTGCACACATCTTTATATTGGGTATATATGGTAACGTGCACACATCTTTATATTGGGTATATACGGTAACGTGTACACATCTTTATATTGGGTATATACGGTAATGGGCACACATCTTTATATTGGGTATATACGGTAACGTGCACACATCTTTATATTGGGTATATACGGTAACGTGCACACATCTTTATATTGTGTATATACAGTAACTTGCACACATCTTTATATTGGGTATATACGGTAACATACACACATCTTTGTATTGGGTATATACGGTAACGTGCACACATCTTTATATTGGGTATATACGGTAACATGCACACATCTTTATATTGGGTATATACGGTAACGTGCACACATCTTTATATTGGGTATATACGGTAACGTGCACACATCTTTATATTGTGTATATACAGTAACTTGCACACATCTTTATATTGGGTATATACGGTAACATACACACATCTTTGTATTGGGTATATACGGTAACATGCACACATCTTTATATTGGGTATATACGGTAACATACACACATCTTTATATTGGGTATATACGGTAACATACACACATCTTTATATTGGGTATATACGGTAACATGCACACATCTTTATATTGGGTATATACGGTAACATGCACACATCTTTATATTGGGTATATACGGTAACATACACACATCTTTATATTGGGTATATACGGTAACATACACACATCTTTGTATTGGGTATATACGGTAACGTGCACACATCTTTGTATTGGGTATATACGGTAACGTACACACATGCATTTATTCTCACCTTCACTGTAGCTGCCCTGGGTGTGCCGTATATAAGAGCCAATTCCCCGAAACTGCCCCCTTCACCAATTGTTATTACATGTGCATTATTTACAAACACCTGAAAACATAATAACATCGTTTTACTTTGGCATTTATAGCAAATAGAACAAACAAAGTGACAAGGTGTTTGGAAATACCTAATGGACAAAGTGACAAGGTGTTTGGAAATACCTAATGGACAAAGTGACAAGGTTTTGGAAGTACCTAATGGACAAAGTGACAAGGTGTTTGGAAATACCTAATGGACAAAGTGACAAGGTGTTTGGAAGTACCTAATGGACAAAGTGACAAGGTGTTTGGAAGTACCTAATGGACAAAGTGACAAGGTGTTTGGAAGTACCTAATGGACAAAGTGACAAGGTGTTTGGAAGTACCTAATGGACAAAGTGACAAGGTGTTTGGAAGTACCTAATGGACAACGTGACAAGGAGTTTGGAAGTACCTAATGGACAATGTGACAAGGTGTTTGGATGTACCTAATGGACAACGTGACAAGGAGTTTGGAAGTACCTAATGGACAAAGTGACAAGGTGTTTGGAAGTACCTAATGGACAAAGTGACAAGGTGTTTGGAAGTACCTAATGGACAAAGTGACAAGGTGTTTGGAAGTACCTAATGGACAAAGTGACAAGGTGTTTGGAAGTACCTAATGGACAAAGTGACAAGGAGTTTGGAAGTACCTAATGGACAAAGTGACAAGGTGTTTGGAAGTACCTAATGGACAAAGTGACAAGGAGATTGGAAGTACCTAATGGACAAAGTGACAAGGAGTTTGGAAGTACCTAATGGACAAAGTGACAAGGTGTTTGGAAGTACCTAATGGACAAAGTGACAAGGAGATTGGAAGTACCTAATGGACAAAGTGACAAGAAGTTTGGAAGTACCTAATGGACAAAGTGACAAGGAGTTTGGAAGTACCTAATGGACAACGTGACAAGGTGCCAGGGTGTTTCAGAGAAGATGTCGAAATTGGATTGTTAGGTTATACACCACTGAATTGGGTTATAAGGTTATACACCAATGAATTGGGTTGTAAGGTTATACACCAATGAATTGGGTTGTAAGGTTATACACCAATGAATTGGATTGTAAGGTTATACACCAATGAATTGGATTGTAAGGTTATACACCAATGAATTGGATTATAAGGTTATACACCAATGAATTGGATTGTAAGGTTATACACCAATGAATTGGATTGTAAGGTTATACACCACTGAATTGGGTTGTTGGGTTACACACCACTAAATTGTATTGTTATACACCGACTGTTTGTGACTTTTCATGCACCTCTTCTGACAATGCCCATTCATCCATGTCAGTGGATATTTTGTCTAGCACCGACTTAGATATATGAAATAGGATCACATCTTTATGGAGTTGACCGATCAAACACCCACAATTTTCAGCTGGACATAACAACCCCAGGTTTGTCGTGGGTTTGTTTACATTATTTAAGATGTTTCTGAGGTGACAGAAAGATTTGCCCTGTATTATGTAATCTGCAATATTTATTAATTGTGTTTTATTTAATAAGCATGTGCTGGCGAGATTTCGAGAACATTTCACAACTATTTGCACCACGTTCAACAATTCAGTTGTTTAATAGATTTTGTATCATGCAAGTTGCATGGGTGAAAGTGTTATCTCCTAATTAGACATCAATAGTGTATATCAGGTGAGCAGAATCCTGTATTCCATGTGATACATCCATATCTCTACAACAAAATCAATGACATCTCTGTATGTATGTATCACCCACCCACAATGAATCACTCGTACACACCACTAGAATATTGATAATTTATGATGGAGTTTGCATCAAGGTTTCACGTTTCTGACGTTTCAGTGGAAATGAAAAAGATAGCGGCTTGCAATTAATCATCAGTATAAGAAATACGCAAGAGATGCCCGCCATCCCTGTGCTGATCAGACGTAAGATATCCAAGTGGCCCTCGCTCACCCGCCATCCCTGTGCTGATCAGACCTAAGATATCCAAGTGGCCCTCGTTCACCACCATCCCTGTGCTGATCAGACGTAAGATATCCAAGTGGCCCTCGCTCACCCGCCATCCCTGTGCTGATCAGACCTAAGATATCCAAGTGGCCCTCGCTCACCCGCCATCCCTGTGCTGATCAGACCTAAGATATCCAAGTGGCCCTCGTTCACCACCATCCCTGTGCTGATCAGACGTAAGATATCCAAGTGGCCCTCGCTCACCCGCCATCCCTGTGCTGATCAGACCTAAGATATCCAAGTGGCCCTCGTTCACCGCCATCCCTGTGCTGATCAGACGTAAGATATCCAAGTGGCCCTCGTTCACCGCCATCCCTGTGCTGATCAGACGTAAGATATCCAAGTGGCCCTCGTTCACCGCCATCCCTGTGCTGATCAGACGTAAGATATCCAAGTGGCCCTCGTTCACCACCATCCCTGTGCTGATCAGACGTAAGATATCCAAGTGGCCCTCATTCACCGCCATCCCTGTGCTGATCAGACGTAAGATATCCAAGTGGCCCTCATTCACCGCCATCCCTGTGCTGATCAGACGTAAGATATCCAAGTGGCCCTCGCTCACCGCCATCCCTGTGCTGATCAGACGTAAGATATCCAAGTGGCCCTCGTTCACCGCCATCCCTGTGCTGATCAGACGTAAGATATCCAAGTGGCCCTCGTTCACCGCCATCCCTGTGCTGATCAGACGTTAGAGAAGTGTCCTTCGCTGTCAAGTGGCCCTCACTGTCAAGTGTCCCTCGCTGTCAAGTGGCCCTCACTGTCAAGTGTCCTTCACTGTCAAGTGTCCCTCGCTGTCAAGTGTCCCTCGCTGTCAAGTGGCCCGCGCTCACCCACCATCCTTGTGCTGATTAGATGTAAGAGATCCAAGTGCACTGTCAAGTGTCCTTCGCTGTCAAATGTCCCTCGCTGTCAAGTGTCCCTTGCTCCCCCTTGCTGATCAGATTTTGTATTTGTGAGATGAAATGATACGAATGTCAGCTCATTTCTAGGGCATATAATTATATTAATATAAAACTTTGCAGAAATATTTGTGAAATTTATTTATGAGAAATGAAGTTTGAGAACTAATGTAGGTTTCAGCTGTGCATGACAATGTGTTACTATACATGTATACATATAATTAGTTAATGAAGTTAATAACTAGGATAATAGACGTTCCAGTACTGACAATATGTTACTATACATGTATACATATAATTAGTTAATGAAGTTAATAACTAAGATAATAGACGTTCCAGTACTGAGGATAATAGACGTTCCAGTACTGACAATATGTTACTATACATGTATACATATAATTAGTTAATGAAGTTAATAACTAAGATAATAGACGTTCCAGTACTGACAATGTGTTAAATAGCTAATAAACTTTAATTTAAATGAAATTGACACAAGTGATAACAAGGTATATGTTATGTTATATTTCGGATTTTACGCCTGCATCAGCACCATTTTGGGCTATATCGCCGGCGGGCAGTTTACCTAACAACACCTTTCCTGGGCAGGCTCCAGCAGTTAACCAGTACTTGGGTGCTCCAACCTCCGTAAGAAACTGCCAACTTTTTCATATAAATGAGACACGGCCTGAGCGGGGCTCGAACCCGTGACCATCAGTGATGATAGGTTACAATGGTATACAAGTCAGCGACCTTAACCACTCGACCACGGAGGCAGACGAATAAGAAGGTATACTTATTGTTTAACCCCTAGAGTGATAACAAGGTATACTTATTGTTTAAAGTATGAACGGTTGCTGGATGATCAGTGTTTAAAGTATGAATGGATGCTGGATGATCAGTGTTTAAAGTATGAACGGTTGCTGGATGATCAGTGTTTAAAGTATGAACGGATGCTGGATGATCAGTGTTTAAAGTATGAACGGATGCTGGATGATCAGTGTTTAAAGTATGAACAGATGCTGGATGATCAGTGTTTAAAGTATGAACGGATGCTGGATGATCAGTGTTTAAAGTATGAACGGTTGCTGGATGATCAGTGTTTAAAGTATGAATGGATGCTGGATGATCAGTGTTTAAAGTATGAACGGTTGCTGGATGATCAGTGTTTAAAGTATGAATGGATGCTGGATTATCAGTGTTTAAAGTATGAATGGATGCTGGATGATCAGTGTTTAAAGTATGAACGGTTGCTGGATGATCAGTGTTTAAAGTATGAACGGATGCTGGATGATCAGTGTTTAAAGTATGAACGGATGCTGGATGATCAGTGTTTAAAGTATGAACAGATGCTGGATGATCAGTGTTTAAAGTATGAACAGATGCTGGATGATCAGTGTTTAAAGTATGAACGGTTGCTGGATGATCAGTGTTTAAAGTATGAACGGATGCTGGATGATCAGTGTTCGCCCAGCAAGAATTAACTTGTTTCCACAATCAGATTGGTACAGATTTTCAGAATATTTTGATACCTTTCATGATTCAAATACGATGACAGTCTATTTAGTTGATGATTTGACTAATAAATGTTGCGTTTTCCTGTCCTGACATCCCGTAACCGAGGGTTAAAAATTAAAACACCATATAATATTATATATCAGCTGCATTTTGGAATATTTTAGAATGATTGTCATTTTAATTTTTTTAACCTCACAGCTGTAGGTTCAAATCCTACTGAGGGTGTGGACTTGTTTCATGTGAGGAAGCTATCCAGCTGGCTGTGGGTGAGGAAGCTATCCAGCTGGCTGTGGGTGAGGAAGCTATCCAGCTGGATGTGGGTGTGGAAGCTATCCAGCTGGCTGTGGGTGAGGAAGCTATCTAACTGGCTGTGGGTGAGGAAGCTATCCAGCTGGCTGAGGGTGTGGAAGCTATCCAGCTATATGTGGGTGTGGAAGCTATCCAGCTGGCTGTGGGTGAGGAAGCTATCCAGCTGGCTGTGGGTGTGGAAGCTATCCAGCTGGATGTGGGTGTGGAAGCTATCCAGTTGGATGTGGGTGTGGAAACTATACAGCTGGATGTGGGTGTGGAAGCTATCCAGCTGGATGTGGAAGCTATCTAGCTGGATGTGGGTGTGGAAGCTATCCAGCTGGCTGTGGGTGAGGAAGCTATCCAGCTGGCTGTGGGTGAGGAAGCTATCCAGCTGGCTGTGGGTGTGGAAGCTATCCAGCTGGATGTGGGTGAGGAAGCTATCCAGCTGGATGTGGGTGTGGAAGCTATCCAGCTGGCTGTGGGTGAGGAAGCTATCCAGCTGGCTGTGGGTGAGGAAGCTATCCAGGTGGTGTGGGTGGGGTTTGGTGTGGGTGGGGTTGTGGTGTGGGTGGGTATCCAGCTGGTGTGGGTGAGGAAGCTATCCAGCTGGTGTGGGTGAGGAAGCTATCCAGCTGGTGTGGGTGGGAAGCTATCCAGCTGGTGTGGGTGAGGAAGCTATCAGCTGGCTGTGGGTGGGGTTGTGGTGTGGGTGGGGGTGGTGTGGGTGGGTTGTGGTGGGTGGGGTTGTGGGTGGGTGGGGTTGTGGTGTGGGGGGGTTGGGGTGGGTGGGGTTGGGTGTGGGTGGGGTGTGGTGGGTGGGGTTGTGGTGGGGTGGGGTTGGGGTGGTGGGGTTGTGGTTGGGTGGGTGGGTTGTGGGTGGGGGGTTGTGGTGGGGTGGGGTTGTGGTGTGGGTGGGGTTGTGGTGGGTGGGGTTGGTGGGGTGTGGTTGTGGTGTGGGTGGGGTTGTGGTGTGGGTGGGAAGCTATCCAGCTGGATGTGGGTGAGGAAGCTATCCAGCTGGATGTGGGTGAGGAAGCTATCTAATTGGCTGTGGGTGAGGAAGCTATCCAGCTGGATGTGGGTGAGGAAGCTATCCAGCTGGATGTGGGTGAGGAAGCTATCCAGCTGGATGTGGGTGAGGAAGCTATCCAGCTGGATGTGGGTGTGGAAGCTATCCAGCTGGATGTGGGTGAGGAAGCTATCTAACTGGCTGCATATTCTAGTTAATGGAAGCGTAATAGCGAGAATGCAATGAACTTAGCAAATGAAATCAGCATATAAAAGATAACAGCTTGCATGCAACATGGATATATATTTACTGGGGAACTTAATGGAATAAGTACATCAATCTGGTATTAAATGTGCTGGAAGCATAGCTCAAGTGTATTACAGAATTAATTACACGACATGTGAGATGTTGAATGTGCTACACAGTATGTTCTTACAGCAGTACCAATCAATATATTATACAGATAAGTACCAATCTATTATACCGATAAGTACCAATATATTATACAGGTAAGTACCAATCAATCTATTATACAGATAAGTACCAATCAATATATTATACAGATAAGTACCAATCAATATATTATACAGATAAGTACCAATCTATTATACCGATAAGTACCAATCAATCTATTATACAGATAAGTACCAATCAATCTATTATACAGATAAGTACCAATCAATATATTATACAGATAAGTACCAATCAATATATTATACAGATAAGTACCAATCAATATATTATACAGATAAGTACCAATCAATATATTATACAGATAAGTACCAATCAATCTATTATACAGATAAGTACCAATCAATATATTATACAGATAAGTACCAATCTATTATACCGATAAGTACCAATCAATCTATTATACAGATAAGTACCAATCAATATATTATACAGATAAGTACCAATCAATCTATTATACAGATAAGTATCAATCAATCTATTATACAGATAAGTACCAATCAATATATTATACAGATAAGTACCAATCTATTATACAGATAAGTACCAATCAATATATTATACAGATAAGTACCAATCTATTATACAGATAAGTACCATCTATTATACAGATAAGTACCAATCAATATTATACAGATAAGTACCAATCTATTATACAGATAAGTACCAATATTTATACAGGTATACCAATCAATTATATACAGATAAGTACCAATCTATTACAGATAAGTACCAATCAATATATTATACAGATAAGTACCAATCTATTATACAGATACCAATCATATTTATACAGATAAGTACCAATCTATTATACAGATAGTACCAATCTATTATACCGATAAGTACCAATATATTTACAGTATACCATCAATTATATACAGATAAGTACCAATCAATATATATACAGATAAGTACCAATCATATTATACAGATAAGTACCATCAATATATTATACAGATAAGTACCAATCAATATATTATACAGATAAGTACCAATCAATATTATACAGATAAGTACCAATCAATATATTATACAGATAAGTACCAATCAATATATTATACAGATAAGTACCAATCAATATATTATACAGATAAGTACCAATCAATATTATACAGATAAGTACCAATCAATAAGTACCAATATATTATACAGGTAAGTACCAATCAATCTATTATACAGATAAGTACCAATCAATATATATACAGATAAGTACCAATCAATCTATATCAATATATTATACAGATAAGTACCAATCAATATATTATACAGATAAGTACCAATCAATATATTATACAGATAAGTACCAATATATTATACAGATAAGTACCAATCAATATATTATACAGATAAGTACCAATCTATTATACAGATAAGTACCAATCAATATATTATACAGATAAGTACCAATCTATTATACAGATAAGTACCAATCAATATATTATACAGATAAGTACCAATCTATTATACAGATAAGTACCAATCTATTATACAGATAAGTACCAATATATTATACAGATAAGTACCAATCAATATATTATACAGATAAGTACCAATCAATATATTATACAGATAAGTACCAATCAATCTATTATACAGATAAGTACCAATCAATATATTATACAGATAAGTACCAATCAATATATTATACAGATAAGTACCAATCAATATATTATACAGATAAGTACCAATCAATATATTATACAGATAAGTACCAATCTATTATACAGATAAGTACCAATCTATTATACAGATAAGTACCAATCTATTATACAGATAAGTACCAATCAATCTATTATACAGATAAGTACCAATCAATATATTATACAGATAAGTACCAATCAATCTATTATACAGATAAGTACCAATCAATATATTATACAGATAAGTACCAATCTATTATACCGATAAGTACCAATCAATCTATTATACAGATAAGTACCAATCAATATATTATACAGATAAGTACCAATCTATTATACCGATAAGTACCAATCAATATATTATACAGATAAGTACCAATCAATCTATTATACAGATAAGTACCAATCTATTATACCGATAAGTACCAATCAATCTATTATACAGATAAGTACCAATCAATATATTATACAGATAAGTACCAATCTATTATACAGATAAGTACCAATCAATCTATTATACAGATAAGTACCAATCAATATATTATACAGATAAGTACCAATCAATATATTATACAGATAAGTACCAATCAATCTATTATACAGATAAGTACCAATCTATTATACCGATAAGTACCAATCAATCTATTATACAGATAAGTACCAATCTATTATACCGATAAGTACCAATCAATCTATTATACAGATAAGTACCAATCAATCTATTATACAGATAAGTACCAATCTATTATACCGATAAGTACCAATATATTATACAGGTAAGTACCAATCAATCTATTATACAGATAAGTACCAATCAATATATTATACAGATAAGTACCAATCAATCTATTATACAGATAAGTACCAATCAATCTATTATACAGATAAGTACCAATCAATATATTATACAGATACGTACCAATCAATCTATTATACAGATAAGTACCAATCAATCTATTATACAGATAAGTACCAATCAATATATTATACAGATAAGTACCAATCAATATATTATACAGATAAGTACCAATCAATCTATTATACAGATAAGTACCAATCAATCTATTATACAGATAAGTACCAATCAATCTAGTATACAGATAAGTACCAATCAATATATTATACAGATAAGTACCAATCAATTATTATACAGATAAGTACCAATCTATTATACCGATAAGTACCAATCAATCTATTATACAGATAAGTACCACTCAATCTATTATACAGATAAGTACCAATCTATTATACCGATAAGTACCAATCAATCTATTATACAGATAAGTACCAATCAATCTATTATACAGATAAGTACCAATCAATCTATTATACAGATAAGTACCAATCAATTATTATACAGATAAGTACCAATCTATTATACAGATAAGTACCAATCAATATATTATACAGATAAGTACCAATCAATCTATTATACAGATAAGTACCAATCAATATATTATACAGATAAGTACCAACCAATCTATTATACAGATAAGTACCAATCAATATATTATACAGATAAGTACCAACCAATCTATTATACAGATAAGTACCAATCAATATATTATACAGATAAGTACCAACCAATCTATTATACAGATAAGTACCAATCAATATATTATACAGATAAGTACCAACCAATCTATTATACAGATAAGTACCAATCAATATATTATACAGATAAGTACCAACCAATCTATTATACAGATAAGTACCAATCAATATATTATACAGATAAGTACCAATCTATTATACAGATAAGTACCAATCAATATATTATACAGATAAGTACCAATCAATCTATTATACAGATAAGTACCAATCAATCTATTATACAGATAAGTACCAATCAATCTATTATACAGATAAGTACCAATCTATTATACCGATAAGTACCAATCAATCTATTATACAGATAAGTACCAATCAATCTATTATACAGATAAGTACCAATCAATCTATTATACAGATAAGTACCAATCAATCTATTATACAGATAAGTACCAATCAATCTATTATACAGATAAGTACCAATCAATCTTTTACAGATAAGTACCAATCTATTATACAGATAGTACCAATCTATTATACAGATAAGTACCAATCACATCTATTATACAGATAAGTACCAATCAATATATTATACAGATAAGTACCAACCAATCTATTATACAGATAAGTACCAATCAATATATTATACAGATAAGTACCAACCAATCTATTATACAGATAAGTACCAATCAATATATTATACAGATAAGTACCAATCTATTATACAGATAAGTACCAATCAATCTATTATACAGATAAGTACCAATCAATCTAGTATACAGATAAGTACCAATCAATATATTATACAGATAAGTACCAATCTATTATACAGATAAGTACTAATCAATATATTATACAGATAAGTACCAATCTATTATACAGATAAGTACCAATCAATATATTATACAGATAAGTACCAATCTATTATACAGATAAGTACCAATCAATATATTATACAGATAAGTACCAATCAATCTATTATACAGATAAGTACCAATCAATCTATTATACAGATAAGTACCAATCTATTATACAGATAAGTACCAATCAATCTATTATACTGATAAGTACCAATCAATATATTATACTGATAAGGCCATAATAAAATATTTCCTAGATTTTCATCCCCGCCCGCCCCCGTTTTTAGGCCCCGCCCCGATTTTTTTTATTACTATTTGAAAAAAAAAAAAAAAAAAATCTTGTCAAGTTGAATCTTGTTAAAAACACCATTTTATCAGCATATATATCGATATCCTGAAAATATAAAATAAAAAATAAAATTTCACCCCCCAAAAAATTTGGATGAAAATCTAGGATTTATTTTATTATGGCCTAAGTACCAATCAATATATTATACTGATAAGTACCAATCAATATATTATACAGATAAGTACCAATCAATATATTATACAGATAAGTACCAATCAATCTATTATACAGATAAGTACCAATCAATATATTATACCGATAAGTACCAATCAATATATTATACTGATAAGTACCAATCAATATATTATACAGATAAGTACCAATCAATATATTATACAGATAAGTACCAATCTATTATACCGATAAGTACCAATCAATATATTATACAGATAAGTACCAATCAATATATTATACCGATAAGTACCAATCAATATATTATACTGATAAGGAAATTTCAATCATTAACTCTTTGCACGCTAGCGGCAGGTAAAACCATTTTTGCAAAAAGCATAGAGCATTCTGTTCCGTCTGATCAGGCTCTATGCTGTTTGCTATTCAGATACTAGAGCTAAAACACTTGGCTGAATGGCAAACAACATAGATCCTGATCAGATGCGGCGTTACGCCACGGCTGATCTGGATATATGTTGTTTGCAAATGTGATTTTATTTACCCAGCAAGCAAAGGGTTAATTAACTCTCGATGCCCATACACGATGTAACTGCTTATAAGATCATACCAATATGCAACTCGGCAACAGATTTCAACAAATTAAAGCAAACTACATCGGAATAAAGAATGTTTATCAGTAAAGCAAACTACATCGGAATAAAGAATGTTTATCAGTAAAGCAAACTACATCGGAATAAAGAATGTTTATCAGTAAAGCAAACTACATCGGAATAAAGAATGTTGATCAGTAAAGCAAACTACATCGGAATAAAGAATGTTTATCAGTAAAGCAAACTACATCGGAATAAAGAATGTTGATCAGTAAAGCAAACTACATCGGAATAAAGAATGTTTATCAGTAAAGCAAACTACATCGGAATAAAGAATGTTGATCAGTAAAGCAAACTACATCGGAATAAAGAATGTTTATCAGTAAAGCAAACTACATCGGAATAAAGAATGTTGATCAGTAAAGCAAACTACATCGGAATAAAGAATGTTTATCAGTAAAGCAAACTACATCGGAATAAAGAATGTTTATCAGTAAAGCAAACTACATCGGAATAAAGAATGTTTATCAGTAAAGCAAACTACATCGGAATAAAGAATGTTTATCAGTAAAGCAAACTACATCGGAATAAAGAATGTTGATCAGTAAAGCAAACTACATCGGAATAAAGAATGTTTATCAGTAGAGCAAACTACATCGGAATAAAGAATGTTTATCAGTAAAAAGTACCAGATATTTAAAGAATATAATTGTGTTTAGAAAAATCCAAATATTTGCACAGAAATGAAAAAAATCAAATTAATATAGCACTGTAATATAGCACTGTAATATAGCACTGTAATATAGCACTGTAATATAGCACTGTAATATAGCACTGTAATATAGCACTGTAGTATAGCACTGTAATATAGCACTGTAATATAGCACTGTAATATAGCACTGTAATATAGCACTGTAGTATAGCACTGTAGTATAGCACTGTAATATAGCACTGTAATATAGCACTGTAATATAGCACTGTAATATAGCACTGTAATATAGCACTGTAATATAGCACTGTAGTATAGCACTGTAATATAGCACTGTAATATAGCACTGTAGTATAGCACTGTAGTATAGCACTGTAGTATAGCACTGTAATATAGCACTGTAATATAGCACTGTAATATAGCACTGTAATATAGCACTGTAATATAGCACTGTAATATAGCACTGTAATATAGCACTGTAGTATAGCACTGTAATATAGCACTGTAATATAGCACTGTAATATAGCACTGTAATATAGCACTGTAATATAGCACTGTAATATAGCACTGTAATATAGCACTGTAATATAGCACTGTAATATAGCACTGTAATATAGCACTGTAATATAGCACTGTCGTATATGCAAATTATTGATCAACAAACCAGGGTTCATTCTATGTCATAATATTTGGGAAAACACTTAAATTGTGTTATTTAATAAATTTCATCAAAATAGGGTTAAAAGTCACAATTTGACAATTTTGAATAGATTGAGTGCACTATATTGAGCCAGTGTATCTTGCTGGACAATTTTATATGGAGAAGTGGGGTCCCCAGTTGCAAAGTCAGGGTGCCTATATTCAAACGATATAGTATCGCTTTAAGGAGGTCTACAGCTGTTCATATACACAAGATGTTCTACTACTTTAAGGAGGTATGCAGCTATCATATACACAAGATTTTCTATTACTTTAAGGAGGTCTGCAGCTGTTCATATACACAAGATTTTCTATTACTTTAAGGAGGTCTGCAGCTGTTCATATACACAAGATTTTCTATTACTTTAAGGAGGTCTGCAGCTGTTCATATACACAAGATTTTCTATTACTTTAAGGAGGTCTGCAGCTGTTCATATACACAAGATTTTCTATTATTTTAAGGAGGTCTACAGCTGTTCATATACACAAGATTTTCTACTACTTTAAGGAGGTCTACAGCTGTTCATATACACAATATTTTCTACTACTTTAAGGAGGTATGCAGCTGTTCATATACACAAGATTTTCTACTACTTTAAGGAGGTCTACAGCTGTTCATATACACAAGATTTTCTACTACTTTAAGGAGGTATGCAGCTGTCATATACACAAGATTTTCTATTACTTTAAGGAGGTCTGCAGCTGTTCATATACACAAGATTTTCTACTACTTTAAGGAGGTCTGCAGCTGTTCATATACACAAGATTTTCTATTACTTTAAGGAGGTCTGCAGCTGTTCATATACACAAGATTTTCTATTACTTTAAGGAGGTCTGCAGCTGTTCATATACACAAGATTTTCTATTACTTTAAGGAGGTCTACAGCTGTTCATATACACAAGATTTTCTACTACTTTAAGGAGGTCTACAGCTGTTCATATACACAAGATTTTCTACTACTTTAAGGAGGTCTACAGCTGTTCATATACACAAGATTTTCTACTACTTTAAGGAGGTCTACAGCTGTTCATATACACAAGATTTTCTAATACTTTAAGGAGGTCTACAGCTGTTCATATACACAAGATGTTCTACTACTTTAAGGAGGTCTACAGCTGTTCATATACACAAGATTTTCTACTACTTTAAGGAGGTCTACAGCTGTTCATATACACAAGATTTTCTACTACTTTAAGGAGGTCTACAGCTGTTCATATACACAAGATTTTCTACTACTTTAAGGAGGTCTACAGCTGTTCATATACACAAGATTTTCTAATACTTTAAGGAGGTCTACAGCTATCATATACACAAGATTTTCTAATACTTTAAGGAGGTCTACAGCTATCATATACACAAGATTTTCTACTACTTTAAGGAGGTCTGCAGCTGTTCATATACACAAGATTTTCTACTACTTTAAGGAGGTATGCAGCTGTTCATATACACAATATTTTCTACTACTTTAAGGAGGTCTACAGCTGTTCACATACACAAGATTTTCTACTACTTTAAGGAGGTATGCAGCTGTTCATATACACAAGATTTTCTACTACTTTAAGGAGGTCTACAGCTGTTCATATACACAAGATTTTCTACTACTTTAAGGAGGTCTACAGCTGTTCATATACACAAGATTTTCTAATACTTTAAGGAGGTCTACAGCTATCATATACACAAGATTTTCTACTACTTTAAGGAGGTCTACAGCTATCATATACACAAGATTTTCTACTACTTTAAGGAGGTCTACAGCTGTTCATATACACAAGATTTTCTACTACTTTAAGGAGGTCTACAGCTGTTCACATATACACGATTTTCTACTACTTTAAGGAGGTCTGCAGCTGTTCATATACACAAGATTTTCTACTACTTTAAGGAGGTCTACAGCTGTTCATATACACAAGATTTTCTACTACTTTAAGGAGGTCTACAGCTGTTCATATACACAAGATTTTCTACTACTTTAAGGAGGTCTACAGCTGTCATATACACAAGATTTTCTACTACTTTAAGGAGGTCTACAGCTGTTCATATACACAAGATTTTCTACTACTTTAAGGAGGTCTACAGCTGTTCATATACACAAGATTTTCTACTACTTTAAGGAGGTCTACAGCTGTTCATATACACAAGATTTTCTACTACTTTAAGGAGGTATGCAGCTGTTCATATACACAAGATTTTCTACTACTTTAAGGAGGTCTACAGCTGTTCATATACACAAGATTTTCTACTACTTTAAGGAGGTCTACAGCTGTTCATATACACAAGATTTTCTACTACTTTAAGGAGGTATGCAGCTGTTCATATACACAAGATTTTCTAATATGTTAAGGAGGTCTACAGCTGTTCATATACACAAGATTTTCTACTACTTTAAGGAGGTCTGCAGCTGTTCATATATACAAGGTTTTCTACTACTTTAAGGAGGTCTGCAGCTGTTCATATACACAAGATTTTCTACTTCTTTAAGGAGGTCTACAGCTATCATATACACAAGATTTTCTACTACTTTAAGGAGGTCTACAGCTATCATATACACAAAATATTCTACTACTTTAAGGAGGTCTACAGCTGTTCATATACACAAGATTTTCTACTACGTTAAGGAGGTCTACAGCTGTTCATATACACAAGATTTTCTAACAATTTAAGGAGGTCTACAGTTATCATATACACAAGATTTTCTAATACTTTAAGGAGGTCTACAGCTATCATATACACAAGATTTTCTACTACTTTAAGGAGTTATGCAGCTGTTCATATACACAAGATTTTCTACTACTTTAAGGAGGTCTACAGCTGTCCATATACACAAGATTTACTAATACTTTAAGGAGGTCTACAGCTATCATATACACAAGATTTTCTAATACTTTAAGGAGGTCTACAGCTATCATATACACAAGATTTTCTACTACTTTAAGGAGGTCTACAGCTGTTCATATACACAAGATGTTCTACTACTTTAAGGAGGTATGCAGCTGTTCATATACACAAGATTTTCTACTACTTTAAGGAGGTCTACAGCTGTTCATATACACAAGATTTTCTACTACTTTAAGGAGGTCTACAGCTGTTCATATACACAAGATTTTCTACTACTTTAAGGAGGTCTACAGCTGTTCATATACACAAGATTTTCTACTACTTTAAGGAGGTCTACAGCTGTCATATACACAAGATTTTCTACTACTTTAAGGAGGTCTACAGCTGTTCATATACACAAGATTTTCTACTACTTTAAGGAGGTCTACAGCTGTTCATATACACAAGATTTTCTACTACTTTAAGGAGGTCTACAGCTGTTCATATACACAAGATTTTCTACTACTTTAAGGAGGTCTACAGCTGTTCATATACACAAGATTTTCTACTACTTTAAGGAGGTCTACAGCTATCATATACACAAGATTTTCTACTACTTTAAGGAGGTCTACAGCTGTTCATATACACAAGATTTTCTACTACTTTAAGGAGGTCTACAGCTGTTCATATACACAAGATTTTCTACTACTTTAAGGAGGTCTACAGCTGTTCATATACACAAGATTTTCTACTACTTTAAGGAGGTCTACAGCTGTTCATATACACAAGATTTTCTACTACTTTAAGGAGGTCTACAGCTGTTCATATACACAAGATTTTCTACTACTTTAAGGAGGTCTACAGCTGTTCATATACACAAGATTTTCTACTACTTTAAGGAGGTCTACAGCTGTTCATATACACAAGATTTTCTACTACTTTAAGGAGGTCTACAGCTGTTCATATACACAAGATTTTCTACTACTTTAAGGAGGTCTACAGCTGTTCATATACACAAGATTTTCTACTACTTTAAGGAGGTCTACAGCTATCATATACACAAGATTTTCTACTACTTTAAGGAGGTCTGCAGCTGTTCATATACACAAGATTTTCTACTACTTTAAGGAGGTATGCAGCTGTTCATATACACAAGATTTTCTACTACTTTAAGGAGGTCTACAGCTGTTCATATACACAAGATTTTCTACTACTTTAAGGAGGTATGCAGCTGTTCATATACACAAGATGTTCTACTACTTTAAGGAGGTCTACAGCTGTTCATATACACAAGATGTTCTACTACTTTAAGGAGGTCTACAGCTGTTCATATACACAAGATTTTCTAATACTTTAAGGAGGTCTACAGCTATCATATACACAAGATTTTCTAATACTTTAAGGAGGTCTACAGCTATCATATACACAAGATTTTCTACTACTTTAAGGAGGTCTACAGCTGTTCATATACACAAGATTTTCTACTACTTTAAGGAGGTCTACAGCTGTTCATATACACAAGATTTTCTACTACTTTAAGGAGGTCTACAGCTGTTCATATACACAAGATTTTCTACTACTTTAAGGAGGTCTACAGCTGTTCATATACACAAGATTTTCTACTACTTTAAGGAGGTCTACAGCTGTTCATATACACAAGATTTTCTACTACTTTAAGGAGGTCTACAGCTGTTCATATACACAAGATTTTCTAATACTTTAAGGAGGTCTACAGCTATCATATACACAAGATTTTCTACTACTTTAAGGAGGTCTACAGCTGTTCATATACACAAGATTTTCTACTACTTTAAGGAGGTCTACAGCTGTTCATATACACAAGATTTTCTACTACTTTAAGGAGGTCTACAGCTGTTCATATACACAAGATTTTCTACTACTTTAAGGAGGTATGCAGCTGTTCATATACACAAGATTTTCTACTACTTTAAGGAGGTCTACAGCTGTTCATATACACAAGATTTTCTACTACTTTAAGGAGGTCTGCAGCTGTTCATATACACAAGATTTTCTACTACTTTAAGGAGGTCTGCAGCTGTTCATATACACAAGATTTTCTACTACTTTAAGGAGGTCTACAGCTGTTCATATACACAAGATTTTCTACTACTTTAAGGAGGTCTGCAGCTGTTCATATACACAAGATTTTCTACTACTTTAAGGAGGTCTGCAGCTGTTCATATACACAAGATTTTCTACTACTTTAAGGAGGTCTACAGCTATCATATACACAAGATTTTCTACTACTTTAAGGAGGTCTACAGCTATCATATACACAAGATTTTCTACTACTTTAAGGAGGTCTACAGCTGTTCATATACACAAGATTTTCTACTACTTTAAGGAGGTCTGCAGCTGTTCATATACACAAGATTTTCTATTACTTTAAGGAGGTCTACAGCTGTTCATATACACAAGATTTTCTATTACTTTAAGGAGGTCTACAGCTGTCATATACACAAGATTTTCTACTACTTTAAGGAGTTATGCAGCTGTTCATATACACAAGATTTTCTACTACTTTAAGGAGGTCTGCAGCTG
>CM026390.1:106988629-107072898 GCA_014843695.1 Archivesica marissinica
TTTAAGGAGGTCTACAGCTATCATATACACAAGATTTTCCACTACTTTAAGGAGGTATGCAGCTGTTCATATACACAAGATTTTCTACTACTTTAAGGAGGTATGCAGCTGTTCATATACACAAGATGTTCTACTACTTTAAGGAGGTCTACAGCTGTTCATATACACAAGATGTTCTACTACTTTAAGGAGGTCTACAGCTGTTCATATACACAAGATTTTCTAATACTTTAAGGAGGTCTACAGCTATCATATACACAAGATTTTCTAATACTTTAAGGAGGTCTACAGCTATCATATACTCAAGATTTTCTACTACTTTAAGGAGGTCTACAGCTGTTCATATACACAATATTTTCTACTACTTTAAGGAGGTCTGCAGCTGTTCATATACACAAGATTTTCTTCTACTTTAAGGAGGTCTACAGCTGTTCATATACACAAGATTTTCTACTACTTTAAGGAGGTATACAGCTGTTCATATACACAAGATTTTCTACTACTTTAAGGAGGTCTACAGCTGTTCATATACACAAGATTTTCTACTACTTTAAGGAGGTCTACAACTGTTCATATACACAAGATTTTCTACTACTTTAAGGAGGTCTACAGCTGTTCATATACACAAGATTTTCTAATACTTTAAGGAGGTCTACAGCTATCATATACACAAGATTTTCTATTACTTTAAGGAGGTCTGCAGCTGTTCATATTCACAAGATTTTCTATTATTTTAAGGAGTTCTACAGCTGTTCATATACACAAGATTTTCTACTACTTTAAGGAGGTATGCAGCTGTTCATATACACAACATTTTCTACTACTTTAAGGAGGTCTAGAGCTGTTCACATACACAAGATTTTCTACTACTTTAAGGAGGTATGCAGCTGTTCATATACACAAGATTGTCTACTACTTTAAGGAGGTCTACATCTGTTCATATACACAAGATTTTCGACTACTTTAAGGAGGTCTACAGCTGTTCATATACATAAGATTTTCTACTACTTTAAGGAGGTATGCAGCTGTTCATATACACAAGATTTTCTAATACGTTAAGGAGGTCTACAGCTATCATATACACAAGATTTTCTAATACTTTAAGGAGGTTTACAGCTATCATATACACAAGATGTTCTACTACTTTAAGGAGGTCTGCAGCTGTTCATATACACAAGATTTTCTACTACTTTAAGGAGGTATGCAGCTGTTCATATACACAATATTTTCTACTACTTTAAGGAGGTCTACAGCTGTTCACATATACACGATTTTCTACTACTTTAAGGAGGTATGCAGCTGTTCATATACACAAGATTTTCTACTACTTTAAGGAGGTCTGCAGCTGTTCATATATACAAGGTTTTCTACTACTTTAAGGAGGTCTACAGCTATCATATACACAAGATTTTCTACTACTTTAAGGAGGTCTACAGCTGTTCATATACACAAGATTTTCTACTACTTTAAGGAGGTCTACAGCTGTTCATATACACAAGATTTTCTACTACTTTAAGGAGGTCTACAGCTGTTCATATACACAAGATTTTCTACTACTTTAAGGAGGTCTACAGCTATCATATACACAATTTTCTACTACTTTAAGGAGGTCTACAGCTGTCATATACACAAGATTTTCTACTACTTTAAGGAGGTCTACAGCTGTTCATATACACAAGATTTTCTACTACTTTAAGGAGGTCTACAGCTGTTCATATACACAAGATTTTCTATACTTTAAGAGGTCTACAGCTGTCATATACACAAGATTTTCTACTACTTTAAGGAGGTCTACAGCTGTTCATATACACAAGATTTTCTACTACTTTAAGGAGGTCTACAGCTGTTCATATACACAAGATTTTCTACTACTTTAAGGAGGTCTACAGCTGTTCATATACACAAGATTTTCTACTACTTTAAGGAGGTATGCAGCTGTTCATATACACAAGATTTTCTACTACTTTAAGGAGGTCTACAGCTGTTCATATACACAAGATTTTCTACTACTTTAAGGAGGTCTGCAGCTGTTCATATACACAAGATTTTCTACTACTTTAAGGAGGTCTGCAGCTGTTCATATACACAAGATTTTCTACTACTTTAAGGAGGTCTACAGCTATCATATACACAAGATTTTCTACTACTTTAAGGAGGTCTACAGCTGTTCATATACACAAGATTTTCTACTACTTTAAGGAGGTCTACAGCTGTTCATATACACAAGATTTTCTACTACTTTAAGGAGGTCTACAGCTGTTCATATACACAAGATTTTCTAATACTTTAAGGAGGTCTACAGTTATCATATACACAAGATTTTCTACTACTTTAAGGAGGTCTACAGCTGTTCATATACACAAGATTTTCTACTACTTTAAGGAGGTCTACAGCTGTTCATATACACAAGATTTTCTACTACTTTAAGGAGGTCTACAGCTGTTCATATACACAAGATTTTCTACTACTTTAAGGAGGTCTACAGCTATCATATACACAAGATTTTCTACTACTTTAAGGAGGTCTACAGCTGTTCATATACACAAGATTTTCTACTACTTTAAGGAGGTCTACAGCTGTTCATATACACAAGATTTTCTACTACTTTAAGGAGGTCTACAGCTGTTCATATACACAAGATTTTCTACTACTTTAAGGAGGTCTACAGCTGTTCATATACACAAGATTTTCTACTACTTTAAGGAGGTCTACAGCTGTTCATATACACAAGATTTTCTACTACTTTAAGGAGGTCTACAGCTATCATATACACAAGATTTTCTACTACTTTAAGGAGGTCTACAGCTGTTCATATACACAAGATTTTCTACTACTTTAAGGAGGTCTACAGCTGTTCATATACACAAGATTTTCTACTACTTTAAGGAGGTCTACAGCTGTTCATATACACAAGATTTTCTACTACTTTAAGGCGGTCTACAGCTGTTCATATACACAAGATTTTCTAATACTTTAAGGAGGTCTACAGCTATCATATACACAAGATTTTTTACTACTTTAAGGAGGTCTACAGCTATCATATACACAAGATTTTCTACTACTTTAAGGAGGTCTACAGCTGTTCATATACACAAGATGTTCTACTACTTTAAGGAGGTATGCAGCTGTTCATATACACAATATTTTCTACTACTCTAAGGAGGTCTACAGCTGTTCACATACACACGATTTTCTACTACTTTAAGGAGGTATGCAGCTGTTCATATACACAAGATTTTCTACCACTTTAAGGAGGTATGCAGCTGTTCATATACACAATATTTTCTACTACTCTAAGGAGGTCTACAGCTGTTCACATACACACGATTTTCTACTACTTTAAGGAGGTATGCAGCTGTTCATATACACAAGATTTTCTACCACTTTAAGGAGGTATGCAGCTGTTCATATACACAATATTTTCTACTACTCTAAGGAGGTCTACAGCTGTTCACATACACACGATTTTCTACTACTTTAAGGAGGTATGCAGCTGTTCATATACACAAGATTTTCTACCACTTTAAGGAGGTATGCAGCTGTTCATATACACAATATTTTCTACTACTCTAAGGAGGTCTACAGCTGTTCACATACACACGATTTTCTACTACTTTAAGGAGGTATGCAGCTGTTCATATACACAAGATTTTCTACCAGGTTCAGCTGTTCATATACACAAGATTTTCTACTACTTTAAGGTCTACAGCTGTTCATATACACAAGATTTTCTACTACTTTATGGAGGTCTACAGCTATCATATACACAAGATTTTCTACTACTTTAAGGAGGTCTACAGCTGTTCATATACACAAGATTTTCTACTACTTTAAGGAGGTCTGCAGCTGTTCATATACACAAGATTTTCTACTACTTTAAGGAGGTCTACAGCTGTTCATATACACAAGATTTTCTACTACTTTAAGGAGGTCTACAGCTGTTCATATACACAAGATTTTCTACTACTTTAAGGAGGTCTACAGCTGTTCATATACACAAGATTTTCTACTACTTTAAGGAGGTCTACAGCTGTTCATATACACAAGATTTTCTACTACTTTAAGGAGGTCTACAGCTGTTCATATACACAAGATTTTCTACTACTTTAAGGAGGTCTACAGCTGTTCATATACACAAGATTTTCTAATACTTTAAGGAGGTCTACAGCTATCATATACACAAGATTTTCTACTACTTTAAGGAGGTCTACAGCTGTTCATATACACAAGATGTTCTACTACTTTAAGGAGGTCTACAGCTGTTCATATACACAAGATTTTCTACTACTTTAAGGAGGTCTGCAGCTGTTCATATACACAAGATTTTCTATTACTTTAAGGAGGTCTGCAGCTGTTCATATACACAAGATTTTCTATTATTTTAAGGAGGTCTACAGCTGTTCATATACACAAGATTTTCTATTACTTTAAGGAGGTCTGCAGCTGTTCATATTCACAAGATTTTCTATTATTTTAAGGAGGTCTACAGCTGTTCATATACACAAGATTTTCTACTACTTTAAGGAGGTCTACAGCTATCATATACACAAGATTTTCTACTACTTTAAGGAGGTATGCAGCTGTTCATATACACAAGATTTTCTACTACTTTAAGGAGGTATGCAGCTGTTCATATACACAAGATTTTCTACTACTTTAAGGAGGTCTACAGCTGTTCATATACACAAGATTTTCTAATACTTTAAGGAGGTCTACAGCTGTTCATATACACAAGATTTTCTAATACTTTAAGGAGGTCTACAGCTATCATATACACAAGATTTTCTACTACTTTAAGGAGGTCTACAGCTATCATATACACAAGATTTTCTACTACTTTAAGGAGGTCTACAGCTGTTCATATACACAAGATTTTCTACTACTTTAAGGAGGTCTACAGCTGTTCATATACACAAGATTTTCTAATAATTTAAAGAGGTCTACAGCTATCATATACACAATATTTTCTACTACTTTAAGGAGGTATGCAGCTGTTCATATACACAAGATTTTCTACTACTTTAAGGAGGTCTACAGCTATCATATACACAAGATTTTCTACTACTTTAAGGAGGTCTGCAGCTGTTCATATACACAAGATTTTCTACTACTTTAAGGAGGTCTACAGCTGATCATATACACAAGATTTTCTACTACTTTAAGGAGGTCTACAGCTGTTCATATACACAAGATTTTCTACTACTTTAAGGAGGTCTACAGCTGTTCATATACACAAGATTTTCTACTACTTTAAGGAGGTCTACAGCTGTTCATATACACAAGATTTTCTAATACTTTAAGGAGGTCTACAGCTATCATATACACAAGATTTTCTACTACTTTAAGGAGGTCTACAGCTGTTCATATACACAAGATTTTCTACTACTTTAAGGAGGTCTACAGCTGTTCATATACACAAGATTTTCTACTACTTTAAGGAGGTCTACAGCTGTTCATATACACAAGATTTTCTACTACTTTAAGGAGGTCTACAGCTGTTCATATACACAAGATTTTCTACTACTTTAAGGAGGTCTACAGCTGTTCATATACACAAGATTTTCTACTACTTTAAGGAGGTCTACAGCTGTTCATATACACAAGATTTTCTACTACTTTAAGGAGGTCTACAGCTGTTCATATACACAAGATTTTCTAATACTTTAAGGAGGTCTACAGCTATCATATACACAAGATTTTCTACTACTTTAAGGAGGTCTACAGCTGTTCATATACACAAGATTTTCTAATACTTTAAGGAGGTCTACAGCTGTTCATATACACAAGATTTTCTACTACTTTAAGGAGGTCTACAGCTGTTCATATACACAAGATTTTCTACTACTTTAAGGAGGTCTGCAGCTGTTCATATACACAAGATTTTCTATTACTTTAAGGAGGTCTGCAGCTGTTCATATACACAAGATTTTCTATTATTTTAAGGAGGTCTACAGCTGTTCATATACACAAGATTTTCTATTACTTTAAGGAGGTCTGCAGCTGTTCATATTCACAAGATTTTCTATTATTTTAAGGAGTTCTACAGCTGTTCATATACACAAGATTTTCTACTACTTTAAGGAGGTATGCAGCTGTTCATATACACAAGATTTTCTACTACTTTAAGGAGGTCTACAGCTGTTCACATACACAAGATTTTCTACTACTTTAAGGAGGTATGCAGCTGTTCATATACACAAGATTTTCTACTACTTTAAGGAGGTTTACACCTGTTCATATACACAAGATTTTCTACTACTTTAAGGAGGTCTACAGCTGTTCATATACATAAGATGTTCTACTACTTTAAGGAGGTATGCAGCTGTTCATATACACAATACTTTCTACTACTCTAAGGAGGTCTACAGCTGTTCACATACACACGATTTTCTACTACTTTAAGGAGGTATGCAGCTGTTCATATACACAAGATTTTCTACTACTTTAAGGTCTACAGCTGTTCATATACACAAGATTTTCTACTACTTTATGGAGGTCTACAGCTATCATATACACAAGATTTTCTATTACTTTAAAGAGGTCTACAGCTGTTCATATACACAAGATTTTCTACTACTTTAAGGAGGTCTGCAGCTGTTCATATACACAAGATTTTCTACTTCTTTAAGGAGGTCTACAGCTATCATATACACAAGATTTTCTACTACTTTAAGGAGGTCTACAGCTATCATATACACAAGATTTTCTACTACTTTAAGGAGGTCTACAGCTGTTCATATACACACGATTTTCTAATACTTTAAGGAGGTCTACAGCTGTTCATATACACAAGATTTTCTAATACTTTAAGGAGGTCTACAGCTATCATATACACAAGATTTTCTACTACTTTAAGGAGGTCTACAGCTATCATATACACAAGATTTTCTACTACTTTAAGGAGGTCTACAGCTGTTCATATACACAAGATTTTCTACTACTTTAAGGAGGTCTACAGCTGTTCATATACACAAGATTTTCTAATAATTTAAAGAGGTCTACAGCTATCATATACACAAATTTTCTACTACTTAAGGAGGTTCAGCTTCATATACACAAGATTTTCTACTACTTTAAGGAGGTCTACAGCTATCATATACACAAGATTTTCTACTACTTTAAGGAGGTATGCAGCTGTTCATATACACAAGATTTTCTACTACTTTAAGGAGGTCTACAGCTGTTCATATACACAAGATGTTCTACTACTTTAAGGAGGTCTACAGCTGTTCATATACACAAGATTTTCTACTACTTTAAGGAGGTCTACAGCATCATATACACAAGATTTTCTAATACTTTAAGGAGGTCTACAGCTATCATATACACAAGATTTTCTACTACTTTAAGGAGGTCTACAGCTGTTCATATACACAAGATTTTCTACTACTTTAAGGAGGTCTGCAGCTGTTCATATACACAAGATTTTCTACTACTTTAAGGAGGTCTACAGCTGTTCATATACACAAGATTTTCTACTACTTTAAGGAGGTCTACAGCTGATCATATACACAAGATTTTCTACTACTTTAAGGAGGTCTACAGCTGTTCATATACACAAGATTTTCTAATACTTTAAGGAGGTCTACAGCTGTTCATATACACAAGATTTTCTACTACTTTAAGGAGGTCTACAGCTGTTCATATACACAAGATTTTCTACTACTTTAAGGAGGTCTACAGCTGTTCATATACACAAGATTTTCTACTACTTTAAGGAGGTCTACAGCTGTTCATATACACAAGATTTTCTACTACTTTAAGGAGGTCTACAGCTGTTCATATACACAAGATTTTCTACTACTTTAAGGAGGTCTACAGCTGTTCATATACACAAGATTTTCTAATACTTTAAGGAGGTCTACAGCTATCATATACACAAGATGTTCTACTACTTTAAGGAGGTCTACAGCTGTTCATATACACAAGATTTTCTAATACTTTAAGGAGGTCTACAGCTGTTCATATACACAAGATTTTCTACTACTTTAAGGAGGTCTACAGCTGTTCATATACACAAGATTTTCTACTACTTTAAGGAGGTCTGCAGCTGTTCATATACACAAGATTTTCTATTACTTTAAGGAGGTCTGCAGCTGTTCATATACACAAGATTTTCTATTATTTTAAGGAGGTCTACAGCTGTTCATATACACAAGCTTTTCTATTACTTTAAGGAGGTCTGCAGCTGTTCATATTCACAAGATTTTCTATTATTTTAAGGAGTTCTACAGCTGTTCATATACACAAGATTTTCTACTACTTTAAGGAGGTATGCAGCTGTTCATATACACAAGATTTTCTACTACTTTAAGGTCTACAGTTGTTCATATACACAAAATTTTCTACTACTTTATGGAGGTCTACAGCTATCATATACACAAGATTTTCTATTACTTTAAAGAGGTCTACAGCTGTTCATATACACAAGATTTTCTACTACTTTAAGGAGGTCTGCAGCTGTTCATATACACAAGATTTTCTACTTCTTTAAGGAGGTCTACAGCTATCATATACACAAGATTTTCTACTACTTTAAGGAGGTCTACAGCTATCATATACACAAGATTTTCTACTACTTTAAGGAGGTCTACAGCTGTTCATATACACACGATTTTCTAATACTTTAAGGAGGTCTACAGCTGTTCATATACACAAGATTTTCTAATACTTTAAGGAGGTCTACAGCTATCATATACACAAGATTTTCTACTACTTTAAGGAGGTCTACAGCTATCATATACACAAGATTTTCTACTACTTTAAGGAGGTCTACAGCTGTTCATATACACAAGATTTTCTACTACTTTAAGGAGGTCTACAGCTGTTCATATACACAAGATTTTCTAATAATTTAAAGAGGTCTACAGCTATCATATACACAAGATTTTCTACTACTTTAAGGAGGTCTACAGCTATCATATACACAAGATTTTCTACTACTTTAAGGAGGTATGCAGCTGTTCATATACACAATATTTTCTACTACTTTAAGGAGGTCTACAGCTGTTCATATACACAAGATGTTCTACTACTTTAAGGAGGTCTACAGCTGTTCATATACACAAGATTTTCTACTACTTTAAGGAGGTCTACAGCTATCATATACACAAGATTTTCTAATACTTTAAGGAGGTCTACAGCTATCATATACACAAGATTTTCTACTACTTTAAAGAGGTCTACAGCTGTTCATATACACAATATTTTCTACTACTTTAAGGAGGTCTGCAGCTGTTCATATACACAAGATTTTCTACTACTTTAAGGAGGTCTATAGCTGTTCATATACACAAGATTTTCTACTACTTTAAGGAGGTCTACAGCTGATCATATACACAATATTTTCTACTACTTTAAGGAGGTCTACAGCTATCATATACACAAGATTTTCTAATACTTTAAGGAGGTCTACAGCTATCATATACACAAGATGTTCTACTACTTTAAAGAGGTCTACAGCTTCATATACACAAGATTTTCTATACTTTAAGGAGGTCTACAGCTGTTCATATACACAAGATTTTCTACTACTTTAAGGAGGTCTACAGCTGTTCATATACACAAGATTTTCTACTACTTTAAGGAGGTATGCAGCTGTTCATATACAAAAGATGTTCTACTACTTTAAGGAGGTCTACAGCTGTTCATATACACAAGATTTTCTACTACTTTAAGGAGGTCTGCAGCTGTTCATATACACAAGATTTTCTATTACTTTAAGGAGGTCTGCAGCTGTTCATATACACAAGATTTTCTATTATTTTAAGGAGGTCTACAGCTGTTCATATACACAAGATTTTCTATTACTTTAAGGAGGTCTGCAGCTGTTCATATTCACAAGATTTTCTTTTATTTTAAGGAGTTCTACAGCTGTTCATATACACAAGATTTTCTACTACTTTAAGGAGGTATGCAGCTGTTCATATACACACGATTTTCTACTACTTTAAGGAGGTCTACAGCTGTTCACATACACAAGATTTTCTACTACTTTAAGGAGGTATGCAGCTGTTCATATACACAAGATTTTCTACTACTTTAAGGAGGTCTACAGCTGATCATATACACAAGATTTTCTATTACTTTAAGTAGGTCTGCAGCTGTTCATATTCACAAGATTTTCTATTATTTTAAGGAGTTCTACAGCTGTTCATATACACAAGATTATCTACTACTTTAAGGAGGTATGCAGCTGTTCATATACACAAGATTTTCTACTACTTTAAGGAGGTCTACAGCTGTTCACATACACAAGATTTTCTACTACTTTAAGGAGGTATGCAGCTGTTCATATACACAAGATTATCTACTACTTTAAGGAGGTCTACAGCTGTTCATATACACAAGATTTTCTACTACTTTAAGGAGGTCTACAGCTGTTCATATACATAAGATTTTCTACTAGTTTAAGGAGGTATGCAGCTGTTCATATACACACGATTTTCTAATACGTTAAGGAGGTCTGCAGCTGTTCATATACACAAGATTTTCTACTACTTTAAGGAGGTCTACAGCTGTTCATATACACAAGATTTTCTACTACTTTAAGGAGTTATGCAGCTGTTCATATACACAAGATGTTCTACTACTTTAAGGAGGTCTACAGCTGTTCATATACACAAGATTTTCTACTACTTTAAGGAGGTATGCAGCTGTTCATATACACACGATTTTCTAATACTTTAAGGAGGTATGCAGCTGTTCATATACACAAGATGTTCTACTACTTTAAGGAGGTCTACAGCTGTTCATATACACAAGATGTTCTACTACTTTAAGGAGGTCTACAGCTGTTCATATACACAAGATTTTCTACTACTTTAAGGCGGTCTACAGCTGTTCATATACACAAGATGTTCTAATACTTTAAGGAGGTATGCAGCTGTTCATATACACAAGATGTTCTACTACTTGAGAGAGGGATTTGGATTATGTGTAAATATCTACTGATTACTGACAAGTTACTCCATCACTAGATTACTGACAAGTTACTCCATCACTAGATTACTGACAAGTTACTCCATCACTAGATTACTGACAAGTTACTCCATCACTAGATGCAACTGTATTACACATAATTGATAAGATATGCTGGTCTGGGAATGAGTATGGTAGACTCCTCATATCACGTACACGATATACAGGAGGTACGAGGATATACAGGAGGTGCGAGGATATACAGGAGGTACGAGGATATACAGGAGGTACGAGGATATACAGGAGGTACGAGGATATACAGGAGGTGCGAGGATATACAGGAGGTACGCGGATATACAGGAGGTACGAGGATATACAGGAGGTACGAGGATATACAGGAGGTACAAGGATATACAGGAGGTGCGAGGATATACAGGAGGTGCAAGGATATACAGGAGGTACGCGGATATACAGGAGGTACGAGGATATACAGGAGGTACAAGGATATACAGGAGGTGCGAGGATATACAGGAGGTGCGAGGATATACAGGAGGTGCGAGGATATACAGGAGGTCTGAGGATATACAGGAGGTACGAGTATATACAGGAGGTACGAGGATATACAGGAGGTACGAGGATATACAGGAGGTGCGAGGATATACAGGAGGTGCGAGGATATACAGGAGGTGCGAGGATATACAGGAGGTATGAGGATATACAGGAGATACGAGGATATACAGGAGGTACGAGGATATACAGGAGGTACGAGGATATACAGGAGGTACGAGGATATACAGGAGGTACGAGGATACAGGAGGTACGAGGATATACAGGAGGTACGAGGATATACAGGAGGTACGAGGATATATAGGAGATACGAGGATATACAGGAGATACGAGGATATAAAGGAGGTACGAGGATATACAGGAGGTACGAGGATATACAGGAGGTATGAGGATATACAGGAGGTACGAGGATATACAGGAGGTACGAGGATATACAGGAGGTACGAGGATATACAGGAGGTATGAGGATATACAGGAGGTACGAGGATATAAACAACAAGCAAGAGGTTATGAGCTCATTATTTATTTGAACGAGTCACAAAGTTAGATGTGATATGACACGGCAGACACTATTTACGACAGCGATCAAAATAGTAAAATAATGAATATAATACACAATAAGAGAGTTCATAGGGAAACCTGGCACACTTCCCTGATGTTACACAGTGTGTCAAACTTACACACAGAAACCTGGCACACTTCCCTGATGTTACACAGCATGTCAAACTTACACAGAGATACCTAGCACATTTCCAAAATGCTACACAGTGTGTCAAACTTACACAGAGAAACCTGGCACACTTCCCTGACGTTACACAGTGCGTCAAACTTACACAGAGATACCTGGCACACTTCCCTGATGTTGTTAACACAGCATGTCAAACTTACACAGAGATACCTAGCACATTTCCAAAACGCTACACAGTGTGTCAAACTTACACAGAGAAACCTAGCACACTTCCCTGACGTTACACAGTGCGTCAAACTTACACAGAGATACCTGGCACACTTCCCTGATGTTACACAGCATGTCAAACTTACACAGAGATACCTAGCACACTTCCCTGACGTTACACAGTATGGTGGTATAAATGAATACTTACATCTACCTCCCCTTGATCTATTACATAAAAGTTGTCACCCTCATCACCTGAAGACAAGAAAGGTCATTATTATCACATTGGTTAATTATAATTGTAACACAGAAAAGAATTTAGGAGATATTCAAGTTTTAAAATGACACCCTATCACTATCAAAGCCTTTCTTTGACTGCCGTCTGTGATTTGTAACATGCCGTGATTTGTAACATGCCGTGAATTGTAACATGCCGTGAATTGTAACATGCATAACATGCCGTGAATTGTAACATGCCGTGAATTGTAACATGCCTTGAATTGTAACATGCCGTGAATTGTAACATGCCGTGAATTGTAACATGCCGTGAATTGTAACATGCCGTGAATTGTAACATGCCGTGAATTGTAACATGCCGTGAATTGTAACATGCTGTGAATTGTAACATGCCATGTATTGTAACATGCCGTGAATTGTAACATGCCGTGAATTGTAACATGCCGTGAATTGTAACATGCCGTGAATTGATCAGTATACAAGTATGCAAAAATTGAGGCCCACATATCAACTTTGTGACAGTGGGATCAATAGGGGTCTGCTCCCTACAATACTTAATGGTGGATGGATCAACAGGGATTTGATCCCTACAATACCGTACTACAGTATGTTACAGTGGATAGACCATCACACGACTGATCCCTACAATACCGTACTATAGTATGTTACAGTGGATAGACCATCACACAACTGATCCCTACAATACCTTACTAGAGTATGTTACGGTAGATGGACCATAACACGCCTGATCCATACAATACCTTACTACAGTATGCTACGGTAGATGGACCATAACACGCCTGATCCATACAATACCTTACTACAGTATGTTACGGTAGATGGACCATAACACGCCTGATCCATACAATACCTTACTACAGTATGTTACGGTAGATGGACCATCACACGCCTGATCCATACAATACCGTACTACAGTATGTTACGGTAGATGGACCATAACACGCCTGATCCATACAATACCTTACTACAGTTTGTTACGGTAGATGGACCATCACACGCCTGATCCATACAATACCGTACTACAGTATGTTACGGTAGATGGACCATAACACGCCTGATCCATACAATACCTTACTACAGTATGTTACGGTAGATGGACCATAACATGCCTGATCCATACAATACCGTACTACAGTATGTTACAGTGGATAGACCATCACACGACTGATCCCTACAATACCGTACTACAGTATGTTACGGTAGATGGACCATAACACGCCTGATCCATACAATACCTTACTACAGTATGTTACGGTAGATGGATCATAACACGCCTGATCCATACAATACCGTACTACAGTATGTTACGGTAGATGGACCATCACACGCCTGATCCATACAATACCTTACTACAGTATGTTACAGTGGATAGACCATCACACGCCTGATCCCTACAATACCTTACTACAGTATGTTACGGTAGATGGACCATCACACGCCTGATCCATACAATACCTTACTACAGTATGTTACAGTGGATAGACCATCACACGCCTGATCCCTACAATACCGTACTACAGTATGTTACGGTAGATGGACCATAACACGCCTGATCCATATAATACCTTACTACAGTATGCTACAGTGGATAGACCATCACACGCCTGATCCCTACAATACCTTACTACAGTATGTTACGGTAGATGGACCATCACACGCCTGATCCATACAATACCTTACTACAGTATGTTACAGTGGATAGACCATCACACGCCTGATCCCTACAATACCTTACTACAGTATGTTACAGTGGATAGACCATCACACGCCTGATCCATACAATACCGTACTACAGTATGTTACAGTGGATAGACCATCGACTGATCCCTACAATACCGTACTACAGTATGTTACGGTAGATGGACCATAACACGCCTGATCCATACAATACCGTACTACAGTATGTTACGGTAGATGGACCATAACACGCCTGATCCCTACAATACCTTACTACAGTACGCTACGGTAGATAGATCATCACACGCCTGATCCATACAATACCGTACTACAGTATGTTACGGTGGATAGACCATCACACGACTGATCCCTACAATACCGTACTACAGTATGTTACGGTAGATGGACCATCACACGCCTGATCCCTACAATACCTTACTACAGTACGCTACGGTAGATAGCCATCACACGCCTGATCCCTACAATACCGTACTACAGTATGTTACGGTGGATGGACCATCACACGCCTGATCCCCACAGTAAAGAATTTATGAGAAATATCCTTTATGGACATTTTCTGCTAATGAACTAAATACAAGAAGCCACGGAGCAGTTCAGAATCAATACTAGAGAGATCATTGCAAGCTCTGATTTACAACTCTCAGTGATCATGGTTAGTCAAACTCTTGAAATCTGTATAATTAACAGTGGGGGGATAACAAATCTGACAAAGCTGACAAAGCTGACAAAGCTGAATACAACATTATGATTATATGAAACTATATTTATGCTGCTTTTTAATGATGCCAATATATGTATCCAAACTCTCAGTGATCATGGTTAGTCAAACTCATCTATCAGTGATCATGGTTAGTCAAACTCATCTCTCAGTGATCATGGTTAGTCAAACTCATCTCTCAGTGATCATGGTTAGTCAAACTCAACTATCAGTGATCATGGTTAGTCAAATCCAACTCTCAGTGATCTTAGTTAGTCAAAATTCATCTCTCAGTGATCTTAGTTAGTCAAAATTCATCTCTCAGTGATCTTAGTTAGTCAAAATTCATCTCTCAGTGATCTTAGTTAGTCAAACTCATCTCTCAGTGATCTTAGTTAGTCAAACTCATCTTTCAGTGATCATGGTTAGTCAAAATTCATCTCTCAGTGATCTTAGTTAGTCAAAATTCATCTCTCAGTGATCTTAGTTAGTCAAACGCATCTTTCAGTGATCTTAGTTAGTCAAACGCATCTTTCAGTGATCTTAGTCAAAACTCATCCCTCAGTGACCGTACAGTTAGTCAGAGCTCATATCTCAGTGACCTTGCAGTTAGTCAGAGCTATTATCTCGGTGACCTTGCAGTTAGTCAGAGTTCATCTCTCGGTGACCTTGCAGTTAGTCAGAGCTCATCTGTTGGTGACCTTGCAGTTAGTTAGAGCTCATCTCTCGGTGACCTTGCAGTTAGTCAGAGCTCATCTGTCGGTGATCTTGCAGTTAGTCAGAGCTCATCTGTCGGTGACCTTGCAGTTAGTCAGAGCTCATCTGTCGGTGACCTTGCAGTTAGTCAGAGCTCATCTGTCGGTGACCTTGCAGTTAGTCAGAGCTCATCTGTCGGTGACCTTGCAGTTAGTCTGAGCTCATCTGTCGGTGATCTTGCAGTTAGTCAGAGCTCATCTGTCGGTGACCTTACAGTTAGTGAGAGCTCATCTCTCGGTGACCTTGCAATTAGTCTGAGCTCATCTGTCGGTGACCTTGCAGTTAGTTAGAGCTCATCTGTCGGTGATCTTGCAGTTAGTCAGAGCTCATCTGTCGGTGACCTTGCAGTTAGTCAGAGCTCATCTGTCGGTGACCTTGCAGTTAGTCAGAGCTCATCTGTCGGTGATCTTGCAGTTAGTCAGAGCTCATCTCTCGGTGACCTTGCAATTAGTCAGAGCTCATCTCTCGGTGACCTTGCAGTTAGTCAGAGCTCATCTGTCGGTGATCTTGCAGTTAGTCAGAGCTCATCTCTCGGTGACCTTGCAATTAGTCTGAGCTCATCTCTCGGTGACCTTGCAGTTAGTCAGAGCTCATCTCTCGGTGACCTTGCAGTTAGTCAGAGCTCATCTCTCAGTGACCTTGCAGTCAGTCTGAGCTCATCTCTCAGTGACCTTGACATTAGTCAGAGCTCATATCTCAGTGACCTTGCAGTTAGTCTGAGCTCATCTCTCAGTGACCTTGCAGTTAGTCAGAGCTCATATCTCAGTGACCTTGCAGTTAGTCAGAGCTCATCTCTCGGTGACCTTGCAGTTAGTCTGAGCTCATCTCTCAGTGACCTTGCAGTTAGTCAGAGCTCATATCTCAGTGACCTTGCAGTTAGTCAGAGCTCATCTCTCAGTGACCTTGCAGTTAGTCTGAGCTCATCTCTCAGTGACCTTGCAGTTAGTCAGAGCTCATATCTCAGTGACCTTGCAGTTAGTCAGAGCTCATCTCTCGGTGACCTTGCAGTTAGTCTGAGCTCATCTCTCGGTGACCTTACAGTTAGTCAGAGCTCATATCTCGGTGACCTTACAGTTAGTCTGAGCTCATCTCTCGGTGACCTTGCAGTTAGTCTGAGCTCATCTGTCGGTGACCTTGCAGTTAGGCAGAGCTCATCTCTCAGTGACCTTGCAGTTAGTCAGAGCTCATCTCTCGGTGACCTTGCAGTAAGTCAGAGTTCATCTCTTGGTCACCTTGCAGTTAGTCAGAGCTCATCTATCGGTAACCTTACAGTTAGTTAGAGTTCATCTATCAGTGACCCTGCAGTAAGTCAGAGCTCATCTCTCAGTGACCTTGCAGTAAGTCAGAGCTCATCTCTCAGTGACCTTACAGTTAGGCAGAGCTCATCTCTCGGTGACCTTGCAGTAAGTCAGAGTTCATCTCTTGGTCACCTTGCAGTTAGTCAGAGCTCATCTATCGGTAACCTTACAGTTAGTTAGAGTTCATCTATCAGTGACCCTGCAGTAAGTCAGAGCTCATCTCTCAGTGACCTTGCAGTAAGTCAGAGCTCATCTCTCAGTGACCTTACAGTTAGGCAGAGCTCATCTCTCGGTGACCTTGCAGTAAGTCAGAGTTCATCTCTTGGTCACCTTGCAGTTAGTCAGAGCTCATCTATCGGTAACCTTACAGTTAGTTAGAGTTCATCTATCAGTGACCCTGCAGTAAGTCAGAGCTCATCTCTCAGTGATCTTGCAGTAAGTCAGAGCTCATCTCTCAGTGACCTTGCAGTTAGTCAGAGCTCATCTCTTGGTCACCTTGCAGATAGTCAGAGGTCATCTCTCGGTGACCTTGCAGTTAGTCAGAGCTCATATCTTGGTCACCTTGCAGATAGTCAGAGGTCATCTCTCGGTGACCTTGCAGTTAGGCAGAGTTCATCTCTCAGTGACCTTACAGTTAGGCAGAGCTCATCTCTCAGTGACTTTACAGTTAGTCAGAGCTCATCTCTCAGTGACTTTACAGTTAGTCAGAGCTCATCTCTCAGTGACCTTGCAGTAAGTCAGAGCTCATCTCTCAGTGACCTTGCAGTTATTCAGAGCTCATCTCTCAGTGACTTTACAGTTAGTCAGAGCTCATCTCTCAGTGACCTTGCAGTAAGTCAGAGCTCATCTCTCAGTGACCTTGCAGTTAGTCAGAGCTCATCTCTCGGTGACCCTGCAGTAAGTCAGAGCTCATCTCTCAGTGACCTTGCAGTTAGTCAGAGCTCATCTCTCGGTGACCCTGCAGTAAGTCAGAGCTCATCTCTCAGTGACCTTGCAGTTAGTCAGAGCTCATCTCTCGGTTATGTGTGTAGGATTTGATTACCGGTCTAATCTCATTAAATACCAATTGCAATGATAACCAGCCATGGTAAATTACTATTTGATAATGGATTACGCTGTTCCTTTAAAGGAAATGTAGGCTATAAAAGTGCATAATAAGCATAGACAGAAGAGCTTTGTCTAGACTCCAATGAGTATAATTGTTATATGTATCTAGTCAGTTACAAACACGCCACTTGTCCAAATAAATTCTACTGAGGCATGATGACATTTATAGTCGAGGCGTGATGATTTATAGTCCGAGGCGTGATGACATTTATAGTCGAGGCGTGATGATTTATAGTCCGAGGCGTGATGACATTTATAGTCGAGGCGTGATGATTTATAGTCCGAGGCGTGATGACATTTATAGTCGAGGCGTGATGACATTTATAGTCGAGGCGTGATGATTTATAGTCCGAGGCGTGATGACATTTATAGTCGAGGCGTGATGATTTATAGTCCGAGGTGTGATGACATTTATAGTCGAGGCGTGATGACATTTATAGTCGAGGTGTGACGACATTTATAGTCGAGGCATGATGACATTTATAGTCGAGGCGTGATGATTTATAGTACCGAGGCGTGATGACATTTATAGTCGAGGTGTGATGATTTATAGTACCGAGGCGTGATGACATTTATAGTCGAGGTGTGATGATTTATAGTACCGAGGCATGATGACATTTATAGTCGAGGCGTGATGATTTATAGTCTGAGGCGTGATGACATTTATAGTCGAGGTGTGATGACATTTATAGTCGATGACATTTATAGTCGAGGCGTGATGACATTTATAGTCGAGGCGTGATGATTTATAGTCCGAGGCGTGATGACATTTATAGTCGAGGCGTGATGATTTATAGTCCGAGGCGTGATGACATTTATAGTCGAGGCGTGATGACATTTATAGTCGAGGTGTGATGACATTTATAGTGGAGGCATGATGACATTTATAGTCGAGGCGTGATGATTTATAGTACCGAGGCGTGATGACATTTATAGTCGAGGTGTGATGATTTATAGTACCGAGGCGTGATGATTTATAGTACCGAGGCGTGATGACATTTATAGTCGAGGTGTGATGATTTATAGTACCGAGGCATGATGACATTTATAGTCGAGGCGTGATGATTTATAGTCCGAGGCGTGATGACATTTATAGTCGAGGTGTGATGACATTTATAGTTGAGGTGTGATGACATTTCTAGTCGAGGCGTGATGACATTTATAGTCGAGGTGTGATGACATTTATAGTCGAGGTGTGATGATTTATAGTATGAGGCGTGATGACATTTATAGTCCGAGGAAGTCGTGATAGCGCAGTGGATGCGTGTTTTCTTCAGATGCGAAAGGTCCGGAGTTTGAGCCCCGCTGGAGCCGTTACAATTGTACCCTTAGGCAAGGCATTTAAATTCCACGTTGCCTCCTCTCTCCCTCGTGGCGATGGATTCCATCAGGAATGAGGTCTCGAGAGTGATTAATATAAGTTGAAAGAACTTGTTTCGCAATCAAGCTAAAATAACTTTGTATAAACATGACATTTATAGTCTGAGGCATGATGACATTTATAGTCTGAGGCATGATGACATTTATAATCTGAGGCATGATGACATTTATAGTCTGAGGCATGATGACATTTATAGTCTGAGGCATGATGACATTTATAGTCTGAGGCATGATGACATTTATAGTCTGAGGCATGATGACATTTATAGTCTGAGGCATGATGACATTTATAGTCTGAGGCATGATGACATTTATAGTCAGAGGCATGATGACATTTATAGTCCGAGGCATGATGACATTTATAGTACATGTGTAGGCACTGTGTGTAGAACATGGGTAGGCAGTGTGGGTAGAACATGGTTAGGCACTGTGTGTATACCATGGGTAGGCACTGTGTGTGTAGAACATGGGTAGGCAGTATGAGAGAAGAAATTAGAGAGAAGAAATTATTTTATTATAGTGACATGTGCATTAAACATAAATAACAAACAATATATATACAAAATGTTGCACCCGACCCAGTGGGCCTATAAGTCACCTCATATACAAAGTTACAGTTAATGACATTTAACTAACATACATATATATATATACGATTTCAACCAATTATGGTTTAAATATAATCAATGAGAGAAAGATTTGTTAACAGTTGGACATTAAGCAAAGTGTGTGTAGAACATGGGTAGGCAGTGTGTGTGTGTGTGCGTGCGTGCGCGCGCGCGCGCGTGTGCGTGCGGACCATGGTTAGGCAGTGTGTGTAGACCATGGTTAGGCAGTGTGTGTAAGACCATGGTTAGGCAGTGTGTGTAGACCATGGTTAGGCAGTGTGCATAGAACATGGTTAGGCAGTGTGCATAGAACATGGGTAGGCAGTGTGCATAGACCATGGTTAGGCAGTGTGTGTAGACCATGGTTAGGCAGTGTGCATAGAACATGGGTAGGCAGTGTGTGTAGACCATGGGTAGGCAGTGTGCATAGACCATGGTTAGGCAGTGTGCATAGAACATGGGTAGGCAGTGTGCATATACCATGGGTAGGCAGTGTGCATAGACCATGGTTAGGCAGTGTGTGTAGACCATGGTTAGGCAGTGTGTGTAGAACATGGGTAGGCACTGTGTGTAGAACATGGGTAGGCAGTGTACATAGACCATGGGTAGGCAGTGTACATAGACCATGGTTAGGCAGTGTGTGTAGACCATGGTTAGGCAGTGTGCATAGAACATGGGTAGGCAGTGTGTGTAGACCATGGTTAGGCAGTGTGTGTAGACCATGGTTAGGCAGTGTGCATAGAACATGGTTAGGCAGTGTGCATAGAACATGGGTAGGCAGTGTGCATAGACCATGGTTAGGCAGTGTGTGTAGACCATGGTTAGGCAGTGTGCATAGATCATGGGTAGGCAGTGTGTGTAGACCATGTTTAGGCAGTATGTGTAGACCATGGTTAGGCAGTGTGCATAGAACATGGTTAGGCAGTGTGCATAGAACATGGGTAGGCAGTGTGCATAGACCATGGTTAGGCAGTGTGCATAGAACATGGGTAGGCAGTGTGCATATACCATGGTTAGGCAGTGTGCATAGAACATGGATAGGCAGTGTGCATAGAACATGGGTAGGCAGTGTGCATAGAACATGGGTAGGCAGCGTGCATAGACCATGGTTAGGCAGTGTGCATAGAACATGGGTAGGCAGTGTGCATATACCATGGTTAGGCAGTGTGCATAGAACATGGGTAGGCAGTGTGTGTAGAACATGGGTGGGCAGTGTGTGTAGACCATGGGTAGGCAGTGTGCATAGAACATGGGTAGGCAGTGTGCGTAAAACATGGCTA
The DNA here is from genome assembly GCA_014843695.1 of Archivesica marissinica. Classification (NCBI taxonomy): domain Eukaryota; kingdom Metazoa; phylum Mollusca; class Bivalvia; order Venerida; family Vesicomyidae; genus Archivesica; species Archivesica marissinica. The sequence continues at coordinate 107,010,094 of CM026390.1, forward strand.
GGCAGTGTGCATAGACCATGGGTAGGCAGTGTGCATAGACCATGGTTAGGCAGTGTGCGTAGCACATGGGTAGGCAGTGTGCATATAACATGGGTAGGCAGTGTGCATAGAACATGTGTAGGCAGTGTGCATAGACCATGGGTAGGCAGTGTGCATAGACCATGGTTAGGCACTGTGCATAGAACATGGGTAGGCAGTGTGTGTAGAACAGGGTTAGGCAGTGTGTGTGTAGACCATGGTTAGGCAGTGTGCATAGAACATGGGTAGGCAGTGTGTGTAGACCATGGTTAGACAGTGTGTGTAGACCATGGGTAGGCAGTGTGCATAGACCATGGTTAGGCAGTGTGTGTAGACCATGGTTAGGCAGTGTGCATAGAACATGGGTAGGCAGTGTGTGTAGACCATGGTTAGGCAGTATGTGTAGACCATGGTTAGGCAGTGTGCATAGAACATGGTTAGGCAGTGTGCATAGAACATGGGTAGGCAGTGTGCATAGACCATGGTTAGGCAGTGTGCATAGAACATGGGTAGGCAGTGTGCATAGACCATGGTTAGGCAGTGTGCATAGAACATGGATAGGCAGTGTGCGTAGAACATGGGTAGGCAGTGTGCGTAGAACATGGGTAGGCAGTGTGCATATACCATGGTTAGGCAGTGTGCATAGAACATGGGTAGGCAGTGTGCATAGACCATGGTTAGGCAGTGTGCATAGAACATGGGTAGGCAGTGTATGTAGAACATGGGTGGGCAGTGTGTGTAGACCATGGGTAGGCAGTGTGCATAGAACATGGGTAGGCAGTGTGCGTAGAACATGGCTAGGCAGTGTGCATAGACCATGGGTAGGCAGTGTGCATAGACCATGGTTAGGCAGTGTGCGTAGCACATGGGTAGGCAGTGTGCATAGAACATGGGTAGGCAGTGTGCATAGAACATGGGTAGGCAGTGTGCATAGACCATGGGTAGACAGTGTGCATAGACCATGGTTAGGCACTGTGCATAGAACATGGGTAGGCAGTGTGTGTAGAACAGGGTTAGGCAGTGTGTGTGTAGACCATGGTTAGGCAGTGTGCATAGAACATGGGTAGGCAGTGTGTGTAGACCATGGTTAGACAGTGTGTGTAGACCATGGGTAGGCAGTGTGCATAGACCATGGTTAGGCAGTGTGTGTAGACCATGGTTAGGCAGTGTGCATAGAACATGGGTAGGCAGTGTGTGTAGACCATGGTTAGGCAGTGTGTGTAGACCATGGTTAGGCAGTGTGCATAGAACATGGTTAGGCAGTGTGCATAGAACATGGGTAGGCAGTGTGCATAGACCATGGTTAGGCAGTGTGCATAAAACATGGGTAGGCAGTGTGCATATACCATGGGTAGGCAGTGTGCATAGACCATGGTTAGGCAGTGTTTTTAGACCATGGTTAGGCAGTGTGTGTAGAACATGGGTAGGCACTGTGTGTTGAACATGGGTAGGCAGTGTGTGTAGACCATGGGTAGGCAGTGTGCATAGAACATGGGTAGGCAGTGTGCGTAGAACATGGGTAGGCAGTGTGCATAGACCATGGGTAGGCAGTGTGCATAGACCATGGTTAGGCAGTGTGCATAGAACATGGGTAGGCAATGTGCGTAGACCATGGTTAGGCAGTGTGCATAGAACATGGGTAGGCAGTGTGCATAGAACATGGGTAGGCAGTGTGTGTAGAACATGGGTAGGCAGTGTGCATAGACCATGGTTAGGCAGTGTGCATAGAACATGGGTAGGCAGTGTGCATAGACCATGGTTAGGCAGTGTGCATAGAACATGGGTAGGCAGTGTGCATAGACCATGGTTAGGCAATGTACGTAGAACATGGGTAGGCAGTGTGTGTAGAACATGGTTAGGCAGTGTGTGTAGACCATGGTTAGGCAGTGTGTGTAGACCATGGTTAGGCAGTGTGTGTAGACCATGATTAGGCAGTGAGTGTAGACCATGGTTAGGCAGTGTGTGTAGACCATGGTTAGGCAGTGTACATAGAACATGGGTAGGCAGTGTGTGTAGAACACGGGTAGGCAGTGTGTGTAGACCATGGTTAGGCAGTGTGTGTAGAACATGGGTAGGCATAGTGTGTAGAACATGGGTAGGCAGTGTGCATAGAACATGGGTAGGCACTGTGTGTAGAACATGGGTAGACAGTGTGCATAACACATGGGTAGGCAGTGTGTGTAGAACATGGGTAGGCAGTGTGCATAGACCATGGTTAGGCAGTGTGCATAGAACATGGGTAGGCAGTGTGCATAGACCATGGTTAGGCAATGTACGTAGAACATGTGTAGGCAGTGTGTGTAGAACATGGTTAGGCAGTGTGTGTAGACCATGGTTAGGCAGTGTGTGTAGACCATGGTTAGGCAGTGTGTGTAGAACATGGTTAGGCAGTGTGCATAGAACATGGGTAGGCAGTGTATGTAGAACATGGATACGCAGTGTGTGTAGACCATGGTTAGGCAGTGTATGTAGAACATGGGTAGGCAGAGTGTGTAGAACATGGGTAGGCAGTGTGCATAGAACATGGGTAGACAGTGTGCATAAAACATGGGTAGGCAGTGTGTGTAGAACATGGGTATGCACTGTGTGTAGAACATGGGTAGGCAGTGCGCATAGAACATGGGTAGGCAGTGTGCGTATACCATGGGTAGGCACTGTGTGTGTAGAACATGGGTAGGCAGTGTGTAGAACATGGGTAGGCAGTGTGTGTAGAACATGGTTAGGCAGTGTGCATAGAACATGGGTACAATGAATTCATAGTGTTCATGATGTTGGATGTATGAGGAACTGAAAGGTGCGATCACAAACATTGTGAGTGAGCTCTGATGTCTCAATTTGTAGCTGGTTCCAGTCTTACTTGCACACAGCACTATATAATAACGTACCTTGCAGTATAATAACCTCTCCTGCGTGTCTGTGCACTGGAAACATGGCATCGAAGATATCACTGCAAGTACACAATAACTCATCATCTAACAATGTAACACGTACTAATCAGTCAACATATACTAGTCAGTCAATATATTCACTTATCATCTAACAATGTAACATGTACTAGTCAGTCAATATATTCACTCGTCAACTAACAATGTAACACGTACTAGTCACTCAATATATTCACTTATCATCTAACGATATAACACATACAAGTACACAATAACTCGTCATCTAACAATGTAACACGTACTAGTCACTCAACATATTCACTATCATCTAACAATATAACACATACTAGTCACTCAACATATTCACTATCATCTAACAATGTAACACGTACTAGTCACTCAACATATTCACTTATCAACTAACAATATAACACATACTAGTCACTCAACATATTCACTTATCATCTAACAATATAACACATACTAGTCACTCAACATATTCACTTATCATCTAACAATGTAACACATACTAGTCACTCAACATATTCACTTATCATCTAACGATATAACACATACTAGTCACTCAACATATTCACTTATCAACTAACAATGTAACACATACTAGTCACTCAACATATTCACTTATCATCTAACAATGTAACACATACTAGTCACTCAACATATTCACTTATCATCTAACAATGTAACATGTACTAGTCACTCAACATATTCACTTATCATCTAACAATGTAACATGTACTAGTCACTCAATATATTCACTTATCATCTAACAATATAACACGTACTAGTCACTCAACATATTCACTTATCAACTAACGATATAACACATACAAGTACACAATAACTCATCATCTAACAATGTAACACGTACTAGTCACTCAATATATTCACTTATCAACTAACGATATAACACATACAAGTACACAATAACTCATCATCTAACAATGTAACACGTACTAGTCACTCAATATATTCACTTATCATCTAACAATGTAACATGTACTAGTCACTCAACATATTCACTTATCATCTAACGATATAACACATACAAGTACACAATAACTCATCATCTAACAATGTAACACGTACTAGTCACTCAATATATTCACTTATCAACTAACGATATAACACATACAAGTACACAATAACTCATCATCTAACAATGTAACACGTACTAGTCACTCAATATATTCACTTATCATCTAACAATGTAACATGTACTAGTCACTCAACATATTCACTTATCATCTAACGATATAACACATACAAGTACACAATAACTCATCATCTAACAATGTAACACGTACTAGTCACTCAATATATTCACTTATCAACTAACGATATAACATGTACTAGTCAGTCAATATATTCACTCGTCAACTAACAATGTAACACGTACTAGTCACTCAATATATTCACTTATCATCTAACAATGTAACATGTACTAGTCAGTCAATATATTCACTTATCATCTAACAATGTAACATGTACTAGTCACTCAACATATTCACTTATCATCTAACAATGTAACATGTACTAGTCAGTCAATATATTCACTTATCATCTAACAATGTAACATGTACTAGTCACTCAACATATTCACTTATCATCTAACAATGTAACATGTACTAGTCAGTCAATATATTCACTTATCATCTAACAATGTAACATGTACTAGTCACTCAACATATTCACTTATCATCTAACAAAGTAACATGTACTAGTCAGTCAATATATTCACTTATCATCTAACAATGTAACATGTACTAGTCACTCAACATATTCACTTATCATCTAACAATGTAACATGTACTAGTCACTCAACATATTCACTTATCATCTACAATGTAACACGTAATAGTCACTCAATATATTCACTTATCATCTAACAATGTAACACGTACTAGTCAGTAACACGTAGTAGTCAGTCAACATATTCACTTATCACATTACATAACAACCAAAAACAATGGATATATTTACCTGCATGAAATATTCCCCTAAATAAACCAATAACGTGTCAGTTTATAGACATCGCGTACGACGTCCCTGAGATATAGGCGACGTCCCCGAGATATAGGAGCCGTCCCCGAGATATAGAAGCCGTCCCTGAGATATAGTCGACGTCCCCGAGATATAGGAGCCGTCCCCGAGATATAGAAGCCGTCCCTGAGATATACGTCCCCGAGATATAGGAGCCGTCCCCGAGATATAGAAGCCGTCCCCGAGATATACGTCCCTGAGATATAGGAGACATCCCTGAGATATACATCCCTGAGATATAGGAGACATCCCTGAGATATAGGAGACATCCCTGAGATATAGGAGACATCCCTGAGATATACATCCCTGAGATATAGGAGACATCCCTGAGATATACATCCCTGAGATATAGGAGACATCCCTGAGATATAGGAGACATCCCTGAGATATAGGAGACATCCCTGAGATATACATCCCTGAGATATAGGAGACATCCCTGAGATATACATCCCTGAGATATAGGAGACATCCCTGAGATATAGGAGACATCCCTGAGATATAGGAGACATCCCTGAGATATACATCCCTGAGATATAGGAGACATCCCTGAGATATAGGAGACATCTCTGAGATATAGGAGACATCCCTGAGGTATAGGAGACGTCCCTGAGATATAGGAGACATCCCTGAGATATAGGAGACATCCCTGAGATATAGGAGATGTCCCTGAGATATAGCAGACATCCCTGAGATATAGGAGACGTCCAGGAGATATAGGAGACATCCATGAGATATAGGAGACATCCCTGAGATATAGGAGATGTCCCTGAGATATAGGAGACATCCCTGAGATATAGGAGATGTCCCGGAGATATAGGAGACATCCCTGAGATATAGGAGACATCCCTGAGATATAGGAGACATCCCTGAGATATAGGAGACATCCCTGAGATATAGGAGACATTCCTGAGATATAGGAGACGTCACTGAGATATAGGAGACATCCCTGAGATATAGGAGACGTCCCTGAGATATAGGAGACGTCCCTGAGATATAGGAGACGTCCCCGAGATATAGGAGACATCCCTGAGATATAGGAGACGTCCATGAGATATAGGAGACATCCCTGAGATATAGGAGACATCCCTGAGATATAGGAGACGTCCCCGAGATATAGGAGACGTCCATGAGATATAGGAGACAACCCTGAGATATAGGAGACATCCCTGAGATATCTAGCACTCGGTCATGGAGTTCTAGCACCCGGTCATGGAGTTCTAGTACCCCGGTCATGAGTTCTAGCACCCGGTCATGGAGTTCTAGTACCCCGGTCATGGAGTTCTAGCACCCGGTCATGGAGTTCTAGTACCCCGGTCATGGAGTTCTAGCACCCGGTCATGGAGTTCTAGTACCCCGGTCATGGAGTTCTAGTACCCCGGTCATGGAATTCTAGTACCCCGGTCATGGAGTTCTAGCACCCGGTCATGGAGTTCTAGCACTCAGTCATGTAGTTCTAGCACTCAGTCATGTAGTTCTAGCACTCAGTCATGTAGTTCTAGCACTCAGTCATGGAGTTCTAGCACTCAGTCATGTAGTTCTAGCACTCAGTCATGGAGTTCTAGCACTCAGTCATGGAGTTCTAGCACTCAGTCATGGAGTTCTAGCACCCGGTCATGGAGTTCTAGCACTCAGTCATGTAGTTCTAGCACTCAGTCATGTAGTTCTAGCACTCAGTCATGTAGTTCTAGCACTCAGTCATGGAGTTCTAGCACTCAGTCATGTAGTTCTAGCACTCAGTCATGGAGTTCTAGCACTCAGTCATGGAGTTCTAGCACTCAGTCATGGAGTTCTAGCACCCGGTCATGGAGTTCTAGCACTCAGTCATGTAGTTCTAGCACTCAGTCATGTAGTTCTAGCACTCAGTCATGTAGTTCTAGCACTCAGTCATGGAGTTCTAGCACTCAGTCATGTAGTTCTAGCACTCAGTCATGGAGTTCTAGCACTCAGTCATGTAGTTCTAGCACTCAGTCATGGAGTTCTAGCACTCAGTCATGTAGTTCTAGCACCCGGTCATGTAGTCTAGCACCTGGTCATGGAGTTCTAGCACCCAGTCATGGAGTTCTAGCACTCAGTCATGTAGTTCTAGCACCCGGTCATGTAGTTCTAGCACCTGGTCATGGAGTTCTAGCACTCAGTCATGGAGTTCTAGCACCCGGTCATGTAGTTCTAGCACCTGGTCATGGAGTTCTAGCACCCGGTCATGTAGTCTAGCACCTGGTCATGTAGTTCTAGCACCTGGTCATGGAGTTCTAGCACTCAGTCATGTAGTTCTAGCACTCAGTCATGGAGTTCTAGCACCTGGTCATGGAGTTCTAGCACTCAGTTATGTAGTTCTAGCACCTGGTCATGGAGTTCTAGCACTCAGTCATGTAGTTCTAGCACTCAGTCATGTAGTTCTAGCACTCAGTCATGGAGTTCTAGCACTCAGTCATGTAGTTCTAGCACCCAGTCATGTAGTTCTAGCACCTGGTCATGGAGTTCTAGCACCTGGTCATGTAGTTCTATCACCCAGTCATGTAGTTCTAGCACTCAGTCATGTAGTTCTATCACCCAGTCATGTAGTTCTAGCACTCAGTCATGTAGTTCTATCACCCAGTCATGTAGTTCTAGCACCCAGTCATGTAGTTCTATCACCCAGTCATGTAGTTCTAGCACTCAGTCATGTAGTTCTAGCACTGAATAAGCAACAGTTCATGGGGATTTTACCTTCTTTCTGTGTCGTCTAAGTGGGAAAAGAGGACATTTTTGGAAATAGCTTTAGAGAGAGATGCCATCGTTTTGTAGTCTTTTGGAACAACCTGTAAAATAAACGGTAATATTGTAGGCATGCTGTAGGTTCTTGGAGCGGATAGGATGTAGGTATTACGTGAGGACATCTATATATAGCATACAAATACATCTATATAGCATACACATACATCTATATAGAACATACAAATACATCTATATAGAGCGTACACATACATCTATATAGAACATACAAATACATCTATATAGAGCGTACAAATACATCTATATATAGCATACAAATACATCTATATAGAGCGTACAAATACATCTATATATAGCATACAAATACATCTATATATAGCATACAAATACATCTATATAGAGCGTACAAATACATCTATATATAGCATACAAATACATCTATATAGAGCGTACAAATACATCTATATATAGCATACAAATACATCTATATATAGCATACAAATACATCTATATAGAGCGTACAAATACATCTATATATAGCATACAAATACATCTATATAGAGCGTACAAATACATCTATATATAGCATACAAATACATCTATATATAGCATACAAATACATCTATATATAGCATACAAATACATCTATATATAGCATACAAATACATCTATATATAGCATACAAATACATCTATATATAGCATACAAATACATCTATATATAGCGTACAAATACATCTATATATAGCATACAAATACATCTATATATAGCATACAAATACATCTATATAGAGCATACAAATACATCTATATAGAGCATACAAATACATCTATATATAGCATACAAATACATCTATATATAGCATACAAATACATCTATATAGAGCATACAAATACATCTATATAGAGCGTACAAATACATCTATATATAGCATACAAATACATCTATATATAGCATACAAATACATCTATATATAGCATACAAATACATCTATATATAGCATACAAATACATCTATATAGAGCATACAAATACATCTATATATAGCATACAAATACATCTATATATAGCATACAAATACATCTATATATAGCATACAAATACATCTATATAGAGCATACAAATACATCTATATATAGCATACAAATACATCTATATATATAGCGTACAAATACATCTATATATAGCATACAAATACATCTATATAGAGCATACAAATACATCTATATATAGCATACACATACATCTATATAGCATACAAATACATCTATATAGAGCGTACAAATACATCTATATAGAACATACAAATACATCTATATATAGCATACAAATACATCTATATATAGCGTACAAATATATCTATATATAGCGTACAAATACATCTATATATAGCGTACAAATACATCTATATATAGCGTACAAATATATCTATATATCTATATATAGCGTACAAATACATCTATATATAGCATACAAATACATCTATATATTGCATACAAATACATCTATATAGAGCGTACAAATACATCTATATATAGCATACAAATACATCTATATAGAGCATACAAATACATCTATATATAGCATACAAATACCTCTATATAGAGCATACAAATACATCTATATATAGCATACACATGCATCTATATAGCATACAAATACATCTATATAGAGCGTACAAATACATCTATATAGAACATACAAATACATCTATATAGAGTGTACAAATACATCTATATATAGCATACACATACATCTATATAGAACATACAAATACATCTATATAGAACATACAAATACATCTATATAGAACATACAAATACATCTATATATAGCATACAAATACATCTATACCGAGTCAAAAAAGAAACGATACCAAACTAAAAATGACGTAAAACGGATAAAACCATAGAAAGGTTTAATTTATTATTACGTATCAGTACCGGGTATCTTACTGCAACGTCAGCCAACCATAAACACAGGTAAATAAACACCCGATAATCCTGGAACGCCGAATTTCCGATTTGCACGTGCTCCTCAACAAAGACAACTTCCTACACATGTACAAATCGGAAAACCGGTTTATTGTACTGGTATTGCATTATCATGGAGGAAAAACACCTTACATACCCATTGTTACCTCTAACAAAATGCCTAGGCTAAACCGCAATCAGAGAATGCGTGCCATTGGCATGATTGACGGCGGTTTACGTCAGCGTGACGTCGCAAATCGACTCGGGGGTTACGCGGATCACGATAACACGTCTACTTCGACGTTATCGAACACATGGATCGGTGGACGACCGTCCAAGATCTGGTCGACCACGTGTGACGACGCGTGAACAGGACCGTCACATTCGGACGTCACATTTACGTGACCGGTTCCTACCTGCTACGCACACAGCTGCCGTTACTCCTGGGATGACCAACAATCGCATCAGTGCACAAACAGTCAGGAACCGGCTCGGTGAACGTGGCATTCGTGCCTATCTGCCATACGTTGGACCCATACTGACACGACGTCACCGTGACGTACGGCGGGAATGGACGACGGAACGTGCTCGCTGGACTCGGTTACAGTGGAATTCGGTGATGTTTAGCGATGAATCGCGATTCTGTTTGCGTCGAGCGGATGGCAGAGAGCGGGTATATCGCAGACGCGGTGAACGTTACGCCGACGCATGTGTACGGCAGGTCGATCTGTTCGGGGGCGGAAGCGTTATCACCTTCGGCAGTCGCACTGAACTGTTAGTGGTGGACGGGAACCTAAACGCCCAGCGGTACTGTGATGAGATCCTTGCGCCAGTTGTTGTGCCGTTCTTTAATGCCAACAGAAATGTCACACTGTTCCAACAGGACAACGCCAGGTGTCATACTGCTCGGATTTCCACCACATTATTGGAGCAGAACAATATTGAAACCCTGTCGTGGCCTGCTTTGTCACCAGACTTGTCACCCATAGAACATGTGTGGGATACGTTAGACCGCCGCGTCAGACGACGTCAGCCGGTAACGTTAAACCAACTGAGGGATGTTTTGCGTCAGGAGTGGACAAATATTGACCAGTAAGAGATTCAGACACTCTTCCGTTCGATGCGACGGCGGTGCATTGCAGTGAAAGACGCAAATGGTGCCCATACTCGGTATTGACGTCTGTGTGAAAACTCCATTAGACCCCTGTCCGACGAATTACGTCATCACGCAGCAGACAGTTTCGGAGGCTCATTATGCTTCATGTGCTCCTCTTTCAAACATGTTGGACTATCATCTTATGAATTGTCAAAGAATTTTCTTAATAAATGTTGAAATTATAGACACATAAACACCAGGTATCGTTTCTTTTTTGACTCAGTATATATAGAGCGTACAAATACATCTATATATAGCATACACATACATCTATATAGAGCGTACAAATACATCTATATATAGCATACACATACATCTATATAGAGCGTACAAATACATCTATATATAGCATACACATACATCTATATAGAGCGTACAAATACATCTATATATAGCATACTCATACATCTATATAGAGCGTACAAATACATCTATATATAGCATACAAATACCTCTATATAGAGCGTACAAATACATCTATATATAGCATACACATACATCTATATAGAGCGTACAAATACATCTATATATAGCATACACATACATCTATATAGAGCGTACAAATACATCTATATATAGCATACAAATACATCTATATATAGCATACACATACATCTATATAGAGCGTACAAATACATCTATATATAGCGATAGCATTACACAGAAGTTTCTTTTTCTTATTTTAAACATAATGGAGTTCTAAGCAAATGCCAATATGGTGCCAAGTATATGTGAATTTTCCTGTAACATACAACAGATATGATATACTATTTACCAGAAATGCTGTGTCATTGTGAATTATAATAAACATACAATCAATTGTGTCCAAATCCCAGGATACAAATAGAAACATTTTCCTAGACAAAGTAATTACATTTCAGGGCAATCGGGAACAGCATCTATCAACTTGCTTTAATCTCTCATGTCTCGAGACATCATAATGTACTAGTTTTAATCTGTCATGTCTCGAGATATTATAATGTATTTAGTTTTAACTAGTCACATTTCCTGCTATTATAATTAATATATTAGTTCTAATCTGTCACATCTCCAGTCCCTCCATTATAATATACTAGTTCTAATCTGTCACATCTCCAGTCCCTCCATTGACCTATACTGCCCACTAGTCCTATATAAATACTATATACTCCATTGACACATACTACCCTCTAGTCCTATATAAATACTATATACTCCATTGACACATACTGCCCTCTAGTCCTATATAAATACTATATACTCCATTGACCTATACTACCCTCTAGTCCTATATAAATACTATATACTCCATTGACACATACTGCCCTCTAGTCCTATATAAATACTATATACTCCATTGACACATACTGCCCTCTAGTCCTATATAAATACTATATACTCCATTGACACATACTACCCTCTAGTCCTATATAAATACTATATACTCCATTGACACATACTGCCCACTAGTCCTATATAAATACTATATACTCCATTGACCTATACTGCCCACTAGTCCTATATAAATACTATATACTCCATTGACACATACTGCCCTCTAGTCCTATATAAATACTATATACTCCATTGACAAATACTGCCCTCTAGTCCTATATAAATACTATATACTCCATTGACATATACTGCCCTCTAGTCCTATATAAATACTATATACTCCATTGACACATACTGCCCTCTAGTCCTATATAAATACTATATACTCCATTGACACATACTGCCCTCTAGTCCTATATAAATACTATATACTCCATTGACACATACTGCCCTCTAGTCCTATATAAATACTATATACTCCATTGACACATACTGCCCTCTAGTCCTATATAAATACTATATACTCCATTGACATACTGCCCTCTAGTCCTATATAAATACTATATACTCCATTGACACATACTGCCCTCTAGTCCTATATAAATACTATATACTCCATTGACACATACTGCCCTCTAGTCCTATATAAATACTATATACTCCATTGACACATACTGCCCTCTAGTCCTATATAAATACTATATACTCCATTGACACATACTGCCCTCTAGTCCTATATAAATACTATATACTCCATTGACACATACTGCCCTCTAGTCCTATATAAATACTATATACTCCATTGACCTATACTGCCCTCTAGTCCTATATAAATACTATATACTCCATTGACCTATACTGCCCTCTAGTCCTATATAAATACTATATACTCCATTGACCTATACTGCCCTCTAGTCCTATATAAATACTATATACTCCATTGACCTATACTGCCCTCTAGTCCTATATAAATACTATATACTCCATTGACCTATACTGCCCTCTAGTCCTATATAAATACTATATACTCCATTGACCTATACTGCCCTCTAGTCCTATATAAATACTATATACTCCATTGACCTATACTGCCCTCTAGTCCTATATAAATACTATATACTCCATTGACCTATACTGCCCTCTAGTCCTATATAAATACTATATACTCCATTGACACATACTGCCCTCTAGTCCTATATAAATACTATATACTCCATTGACCTATACTGCCCTCTAGTCCTATATAAATACTATATACTCCATTGACCTATACTGCCCTCTAGTCCTATATAAATACTATATACTCCATTGACCTATACTGCCCTCTAGTCCTATATAAATACTATATACTCCATTGACACATACTGCCCTCTAGTCCTATATAAATACTATATACTCCATTGACCTATACTGCCCTCTAGTCCTATATAAATACTATATACTCCATTGACACATACTGCCCTCTAGTCCTATATAAATACTATATACTCCATTGACACATACTGCCCTCTAGTCCTATATAAATACTATATACTCCATTGACCTATACTGCCCTCTAGTCCTATATAAATACTATATACTCCATTGACACATACTGCCCTCTAGTCCTATATAAATACTATATACTCCATTGACACATACTGCCCTCTAGTCCTATATAAATACTATATACTCCATTGACACATACTGCCCTCTAGTCCTATATAAATACTATATACTCCATTGACACATACTGCCCTCTAGTCCTATATAAATACTATATACTCCATTGACACATACTGCCCTCTAGTCCTATATAAATACTATATACTCCATTGACACATACTGCCCTCTAGTCCTATATAAATACTATATACTCCATTGACACATACTGCCCTCTAGTCCTATATAAATACTATATACTCCATTGACACATACTGCCCTCTAGTCCTATATAAATACTATATACTCCATTGACATATACTGCCCTCTAGTCCTATATAAATACTATATACTCCATTGACACATACTGCCCTCTAGTCCTATATAAATACTATATACTCCATTGACCTATACTGCCCTCTAGTCCTATATAAATACTATATACTCCATTGACACATACTGCCCTCTAGTCCTATATAAATACTACATACTCCATTGACACATACTGCCCTCTAGTCCTATATAAATACTATATACTCCATTGACCTATACTGCCCTCTAGTCCTATATAAATACTATATACTCCATTGACACATACTGCTCTCTAGTCCTATATAAATACTATATACTCCATTGACACATACTGCCCTCTAGTCCTATATAAATACTATATACTCCATTGACCTATACTGCCCTCTAGTCCTATATAAATACTATATACTCCATTGACACATACTGCCCTCTAGTCCTATATAAATACTACATACTCCATTGACACATACTGCCCTCTAGTCCTATATAAATACTATATACTCCATTGACCTATACTGCCCTCTAGTCCTATATAAATACTATATACTCCATTGACACATACTGCTCTCTAGTCCTATATAAATACTATATACTCCATTGACACATACTGCCCTCTAGTCCTATATAAATACTATATACTCCATTGACAAATACTGCCCTCTAGTCCTATATAAATACTATATACTCCATTGACACATACTGCCCGCTAGTCCTATATAAATACTATATACTCCATTGACCTATACTGCCCTCTAGTCCTATATAAATACTATATACTCCATTGACACATACTGCCCGCTAGTCCTATATAAATACTATATACTCCATTGACACATACTGCCCTCTAGTCCTATAGAAATACTATATACTCCATTGACACATACTGCCCTCTAGTCCTATATAAATACTATATACTCCATTGACACATACTACCCTCTAGTCCTATATAAATACTATATACTCCATTGACACATACTACCCTCTAGTCCTATATAAATACTATATACTCCATTGACACATACTGCCCTCTAGTCCTATATAAATACTATATACTCCATTGACACATACTGCCCTCTAGTCCTATATAAATACTATATACTCCATTGACCTATACTGCCCTCTAGTCCTATATAAATACTATATACTCCATTGACACATACTGCCCTCTAGTCCTATATAAATACTATATGCTCGATTGACCTATACTGCCCTCTAGTCCTATATAAATACTATATACTCCATTGACCTATACTACCCTCTAGTACTATATACATACTATATACTCCATTGACACATACTGCCCTCTAGTACTATATAAATACTATATACTCCATTGACCTATACTGCCCTCTAGTCCTATATACATACTATATACTCGATTGACCTATACTGCCCTCTAGTCCTATATACATACTATATACTCGATTGACCTATACTGCCCTCTAGTCCTATATAAATACTATATACTCCATTGACACATACTGCCCTCTAGTCCTATATAAATACTATATGCTCGATTGACCTATACTGCCCTCTAGTCCTATATAAATACTATATACTCCATTGACCTATACTACCCTCTAGTACTATATACATACTATATACTCCATTGACACATACTGCCCTCTAGTACTATATAAATACTATATACTCCATTGACCTATACTGCCCTCTAGTCCTATATACATACTATATACTCGATTGACCTATACTGCCCTCTAGTCCTATATACATACTATATACTCGATTGACCTATACTGCCCTCTAGTCCTATATAAATACTATATACTCCATTGACACATACTGCCCTCTAGTCCTATATAAATACTATATGCTCGATTGACCTATACTGCCCTCTAGTCCTATATAAATACTATATACTCCATTGACCAATACTGCCCTCTAGTCCTATATACATACTATATACTCGATTGACCTATACTGCCCTCTAGTCCTATATAAATACTATATACTCCATTGACACATACTACCCTCTAGTCCTATATAAATACTATATACTCCATTGACACATACTACCCTCTAGTCCTATATAAATACTATATACTCCATTGACACATACTACCCTCTAGTCCTATATAAATACTATATACTCCATTGACACATACTACCCTCTAGTCCTATATAAATACTATATACTCCATTGACACATACTGCCCTCTAGTCCTATATAAATACTATATACTCCATTGACACATACTACCCTCTAGTCCTATATAAATACTATATACTCCATTGACACATACTGCCCTCTAGTCCTATATAAATACTATATACTCCATTGACACATACTACCCTCTAGTCCTATATAAATACTATATACTCCATTGACACATACTACCCTCTAGTCCTATATAAATACTATATACTCCATTGACACATACTACCCTCTAGTCCTATATAAATACTATATACTCCATTGACACATACTACCCTCTAGTCCTATATAAATACTATATACTCCATTGACACATACTACCCTCTAGTCCTATATAAATACTATATACTCCATTGACACATACTACCCTCTAGTCCTATATAAATACTATATGCTCGATTGACCTATACTACCCTCTAGTCCTATATAAATACTATATGCTCGATTGACCTATACTACCCTCTAGTCCTATATAAATACTATATACTCCATTGACACATACTACCCTCTAGTCCTATATAAATACTATATGCTCGATTGACCTATACTACCCTCTAGTCCTATATAAATACTATATACTCCATTGACACATACTACCCTCTAGTCCTATATAAATACTATATACTCCATTGACACATACTACCCTCTAGTCCTATATAAATACTATATACTCCATTGACACATACTACCCTCTAGTCCTATATAAATACTATATGCTCGATTGACCTATACTGCCCTCTAGTTCTGATTGATCGATTGTTTTATTTATAGATGCCTCTGGGTCATGGAGCGTCTGATCAAATATATTTTGATACAATATGTAAACTTTTTAAATTATATTTTACTACATTTCAATATACAGATTTACATACATTATAACATATATATATTATAATTTGCTAAAAATATTTATTTCCCTTAAAAGGGATCAAATCAACTTTGGTTTTACATTATTATAAATATTTTTCATAGAATTTTCTACATAGGGGTCTAATCTAATTCACATCGATACATTCAGTCAAAATATATTTGATTGTTAAATTTTCTTCGCAAGGGATACATTCTGGTGGATCCTTGCCGTTCAAAATAAGGAATGAGTAAGATAAGAGGGTCCAATACGAGATCGGGTCAAAACAACTTGTTATTTTCTATTTGGAGGATACCGATATTTTCGGAAAAGGAAGGTATTAATTTGGTATAATTTATTGTTTGGATTATTGTTCCATAAATTTTGGAATTGTGTCTTTACATATTTGCAAATTTTAGATTTGAAGTCAGTACAGTGGAACCTCCCAAAACCGGACCCTCTCTAAATCGGAATACTCCCAAAACCGGACGTTTTTGAAATTCCCGAATTGTTTCTTCTTTATTTCTTACATAAAATCACTCTGAAAACCGGAACCTCTCAACTCCGGAAACCGGACGAAAAAATTGCATAATTTGGGTACTGTTTGATGTAATTTCACCTCCCAAAACCGGAACAACTTTTAGGCGACATAGGTCTTCATCAATAAACTAAAAAGTGTTGAATTTGTTAGTGTATTCCGTCATAAATTGACACGCTGCTGACACTTTCCAATCTCGTTTGCGCGTTTGATCTATGAACGTGTGATAATCACGCAAGATTATAAGATGTCAGGCTGATTGGTGACTACTGCAATTAGCCCTCATGTATAGTTAATTTGTCGGCTAACTGGGGGAATATGTTATAATCACATGTAGATTACTATCCTATAGGCAATTATAAAACTTGTTTGATAACGAATAAAGGATTTTGTGAATCTCGTAATTTATTGTTTGATGCACAATATAATCCAGTCACACAAGATAATTATGATTTTCGCAACTTTTGACAATTTGTTTCACAAAATAATATTTAAAGAACTGGTTTTTCAAAAATATTTCTGCAATAATACAGTATAAACTATAAAGGCATATGTACTTTATAAAGGTTATATGCAGTTTTGAAAACACATCAATAAAAACCTCTGAAAACCAGAAACCTCTGTAAACCGGACTTTTGATCCAGTCCCGAAGATGTCCGGTTTAGAGAGGTTCCACTGTATATGGAATTTTTACAGGTTTATTTATTGCACTTTTTGCTTCTTCATTACCATATGATATTTATGTGACTGTGAATCCAGCAAAAAATTATTTCTTTAGTTAGGGATACTTTGGAGTCAATTTTCAGAATCAGTTGAATCAAAGGATTTGTTTGGGTGATCAATTCATTTTATTGATTGCACAACTGAAAGAGAATCTGATAAAACTGAACTTATTTAATTCTGAATATCAGTTGGAAAGTGATATTTATGGCCATGTCCTCTGCTGAGAAAATAGAACTGTTATCCGGTAAGAGTAGACATCGATATTTCAAGTTTGTTTACTGCTGAACAAGCTACTTTTTCATCTTGTTTTGAACCATCTGCATATATGTGCATATAATTGCAATATTTGGATTTTAATTCTATAAATTTTGTTTTAAAAAACATGGGATTAGTTTGGGACTTTTTGTCTTTATTAAGATCAAACAAGACAGTTGGCAATTTAAGGGTCCATGGTTTTTTGTCGAGCATAGTAAAATATGCTGTATTTCCAAGCTTAATTTTTCTCATTTTTTAGAATAGGTTCCATTCGTAAACCGAACGGCTTGATAGCATTTGGGTATATTGGAAAATATTGTTTATAAAGGGGATTTAATACATCATTATATGCTGGTTTTTTTAATCAGCTGCAAGTTTAGTTATGTATTGTAGCCATAATTTCTCTCTTCTTATATATAAGCAGGGTTTGTTAGCTTCTGAATATAGACTTTCAACAGGAGATGTACGAAAGGTTCCTAAAGATAAACGTATACCTTGATGATGTATGGTATCTATTGTTTTAAGGTATGGTTTGCGGGCAGATCCATATACACGACATATACGATAGAGCCGTAGTCTAACTTTGATCTCACTAATGTTCAGTAAAGGTTTAGAAGTGTTGTTTTATCACAACCCCAATCAGTATTTGAGATTATTTTAAGCACATTTAACACCTTTATAC
Organism: Archivesica marissinica; assembly: GCA_014843695.1. Taxonomy (NCBI): domain Eukaryota; kingdom Metazoa; phylum Mollusca; class Bivalvia; order Venerida; family Vesicomyidae; genus Archivesica; species Archivesica marissinica. Next base: position 107,029,389 of record CM026390.1, read on the forward strand.
ATTTTAACTTAAAGAGAATATTATATGAGAATACAATTTAGTTGTTTTTCAAATACCCAAACATTTGGCCTCTTTTACAACAGCAATTTGTGTACCAAATATTTTTTAAAAAACAGGATCATTATGTAAATTGCGATGTTGACAGAAGTGAAAACTATCTTTTCATTATTTTATCGCTTCTTTACATTCCTCATTATACCAGGGCCTATACCAGGGCCTATTTCAGGGCCTATTTCAGGGCCTATACCAGGGCCTATTTCAGGGCCTATTTCAGGGACTATTTTTCTTTGGACGTTTGAATGACTTTGATATACATTCATTTGAGATATTTATTAAACTTTCTGAGAAACTCCTGATAGGGTCTTCTTCATTCTTGAAATTTTCAAAAATCAGTCGTTCTACACCTCATACATGTACATTAAATCTCTCCCAATTTGCAGTTTTAAAATTGCATCAAGTTAATATATCCTCATCAGCTTCCTCCATCTCTTTAATTATTATTGGAAAATGGTCACTACCATGAAGGTCATCACATACAGACCATTCAAAATCTAAATATAGAGTTGGGTGACAAAAGGATAAATCAATAGCCCAAATATGTTCCAAACACAAGATGTAAATATGTGGGTTGTTTGTTGTTTAATAGCCATAAATCATTTTCGGTAATAAATTCAACTATAATTTTTCCTTTTTTATTTTGGTCTGAAAAATCTCAAAGTTGACTGTGGCCATTTAAATCGCCCAACAACATGAAAGGGCGTGGTAATTGTAATAGTAGATTTTCCAAATCATTTTGAGTTAAGTGCAAAATTCGGAGGAATGTAAACAGAACAAATGGTAATTGTCTTGGTCAATGAAGTTTTGACTGCTATTGCTTGCAAGTTTGTATGAAGATCGATCACATTGTGTTCAATGCCTGACTTTACCAAAATGGTACTTCCAGAAGGCGCCATTTGGCAATCTTTGTTCAGGTAATTATAAAGGTTACATCGTCAGATTGACCTAATTTTGTTTCCTGTAAACATATTATTTGTGGAGTTAACAAGGATAAAAGTATAAGTATCTCATTGTAGTATCTCATTGTAGTTAGCTTTAATTCCTCGACATCCATTGTAGTATCTCATTGTAGTTAGCTTTAATTCCTCGACATCCATTGTAGTATCTCATTGTAGTTAGCTTTAATTCCTCGACATCCATTGTAGTATCTCATTGTAGTTAGCTTTAATTCCTCGACATCCATTGTAGTATCTCATTGTAGTTAGCTTTAATTCCTCGACATCCATTGTAGTATCTCATTGTAGTTAGCTTTAATTCCTCGACATCCATTGTAGTATTGTGTTGTGGTTCTTCTTGCTCATTATTTCGAGATATTAGAGAGGTTAGGATAAATATTTAATTATCCCTCTAGTCCTATATATATATACTATTGTTCTAAATCTTCTCACCTTTTTAACATATTGAGCTGCATCTTCTTCCTTGTAGACTTCGGCGCTAACTGCACCACGACGACTTCGTTTGGCAATGGGGTGAGGCGGAGTTATAGACACTTCATCATCACGATCGTCACTAGGGGCGTAGCAGACTTTGCTTTTGCCTTCTGTTCCTGCAATACAAATGTTTTTATTAAATTCAAGGTATGTCAATAATTTATTTATATCTCGACCGGGCGACTTCTCCAGTTAGTGTTACTGTTTATTTAATCATCTCGACCGGGCGACGTCTCCAGTTAGTGTTACTGTTTATTTAATCATCTCGACCGGGCGACGTCTCCAGTTATGTTACTGTTTATTTAATCATCTCGACCGGGCGACGTATCCAGTTAGTGTTACTGTTTATTTAATCATCTCGACCGGGCGACGTCTCCAGTTAGTGTTACTGTTTATTTAATCATCTCGACCGGGCGACGTCTCCAGTTAGTATTACTGTTTATTTAATCATCTCGACCGGGCTATGTCTCCAGTTAGTGTTACTGTTTATTTAATCATCTCGACCGGGCTACGTCTCCAGTTAGTGTTACTGTTTATTTAATCATCTCGACCGGGCGACGTCTCCAGTTAGTGTTACTGTTTATTTAATCATCTAGACCGGGCGACGTCTCCAGTTAGTGTTACTGTTTATTTAATCATCTCGACCGGGCGACGTCTCCAGTTAGTGTTACTGTTTATTTAATCATCTCGACCGGGCGACGTCTCCAGTTAGTGTTACTGTTTATTTAATCATCTCGACCGGGCGACGTCTCCAGTTAGTGTTACTGTTTATTTAATCATCTCGACCGGGCGACGTCTCCAGTTAGTGTTACTGTTTATTTAATCATCTCGACCGGGCGACGTCTCCAGTTAGTGTTACTGTTTATTTAATCATCTCGACCGGGCGACGTCTCCAGTTAGTGTTACTGTTTATTTAATCATCTCGACCGGGCGACGTCTCCAGTTAGTGTTACTGTTTATTTAATCATCTCGACCGGGCGACGTCTCCAGTTAGTGTTACTGTTTATTTAATCATCTCGACCGGGCGACGTCTCCAGTTAGTGTTACTGTTTATTTAATCATCTCGACCGGGCGACGTCTCCAGTTAGTGTTACTGTTTATTTAATCATCTCGACCGGGCGACGTCTCCAGTTAGTGTTACTGTTTATTTAATCATCTCGACCGGGCGACGTCTCCAGTTAGTGTTACTGTTTATTTAATCATCTCGACCGGGCGACGTCTCCAGTTAGTGTTACTGTTTATTTAATCATCTCGACCGGGCGACGTCTCCAGTTAGTGTTACTGTTTATTTAATCATCTCGACCGGGCGACGTCTCCAGTTAGTGTTACTGTTTATTTAATCATCTCGACCGGGCGACGTCTCCAGTTAGTGTTACTGTTTTTGTGCTATAGAAGATACAGAGACGTCCAATTTGCAGAAACATTCCTACACAACATAGATTCCTCCTACACAGCATAGATTCCTCCTACACAGCATAGATTCCTCCTACACACAGCATAGATTCCTCCTACACACAGCATAGATTCCTCCTACACACAGCATAGATTCCTCCTACACACAGCATAGATTCCTCCTACACACAGCATAGATTCCTCCTACACACAGCATAGATTCCTCCTACACACAGCATAGATTCCTCCCACACAGCATAGATTCCTCCTACACAGCATAGATTCCTCCTACACAGCATAGATTCTCCTACACACAGCATAGATTCCTCCTACACACAGCATAGATTCCTCCTACACACAGCATAGATTCCTCCTACACACAGCATAGATTCCTCCTACACACAGCATAGATTCCTCCTACACAGCATAGATTCCTCCTACACAGCATAGATTCCTCCTACACAGCATAGATTCCTCCTACACACAGCATAGATTCCTCCTACACACAGCATAGATTCCTCCTACACAGCATAGATTCCTCCTACACAGCATAGATTCCTCCTACACACAGCATAGATTCCTCCTACACAGCATAGATTCCTCCTACACAGCATAGATTCCTCCTACACAGCATAGATTCTGTGTTAATCATAAAAGAATCTTCATATTTTTAAGGAAGGGCTAGAACTCACAACCCTGGATTTGCAGTGCAATGTTTTAATCACCCTCATTTTGCCCCTCTATTCTATCAGCTGTAGAATGGATATCACATACAACCTTCCTCTAATAATACAACCCTCCTGTAAGATATAGTATAATAAGATTCTAACATAGCGAAGGTTTTAAGGTTACCACTTAAATAGTATATTCTACTTCTTGTAATAGAGGGGACTTGTGCATCAGAGTAACCTCTCCAACCCCCATTTGCAACCATCATCTTCAACACCACCGTATTCAACCCACATCTTCAATAACAATCTTCAACCCACATCTTCTACCCCCATCTTCAATGACAATCTTCTAACCCCATATTCAACCCACATCTTCAATGACAATCTTCTAACACCGTATTCAACCCACATCTTCAATAACAATCTTCAACCCACATCTTCTACCCCCATCTTCAATGACAATCTTCTAACCCCATATTCAACCCACATCTTCAATAACAATCTTCAACCCACATCTTCTACCCCCATCTTCAATGACAATCTTCTAACCCCATATTCAACCCACATCTTCAATGACAATCTTCTAACCCCATATTCAACCCACATCTTCAATGACAATCTTCTAACCCCATATTCAACGCACATCTTCAATGACAATCTTCTAACCCCCATATTCAACCCACATCTTCAATGACAATCTTCTAACCCCCATATTCAACCCACATCTTCAATGACAATCTTCTAACCCCCAACAACCCACACCAACCCCACTCTAACCCCATATTCAACCCACACTTCAATGACAATCTTCTAACCCCATATCAACCTACATCTTCAAACAATCTTCTAACCCCCATACAACCACATCCAATACAATCTTCTAACCCCATATTCAACCCACATCTTCAATGACAATCTTCTAACCCCATATTCAACCCACATCTTCAATGACAATCTTCTAACCCCCATATTCAACCCACATCTTCAATGACAATCTTCTAACCCCATATTCAACCCACATCTTCAATGACAATCTTCTAACCCCCATATTCAACCCACATCTTCAATGACAATCTTCTAACCCCCATATTCAACCCACATCTTCAATGACAATCTTCTAACCCCATATTCAACCCACATCTTCAATGACAATCTTCTAACCCCCATATTCAACCCACATCTTCAATGACAATCTTCTAACCCCCATATTCAACCCACATCTTCAATGACCATCTTCTAACTCCCATATTCAACCCACATCTTCAATGACAATCTTCTAACCCCCATATTCAACCCACATCTTCAACCCACATCTTCTAACCCCCATATTCAACCCACATCTTCAATGACAATCTTCTAACCCCCATATTCAACCCACATCTTCAATGACAATCTTCTAACCCATATCAACCCACATCTTAATGACAATCTTCTAACCCCCATATTAACCACATCTTCAATGACAATCTTCTAACGCCATATTCAACCCACATCTCAATGACAATCTTCCCCCCCATATTCAACCCACATCTTCAATGACAATCTTCTACCCCCCATATTCAACCCACATCTTCAATGACAATCTTCTACCCCCATATTCAACCCACATCTTCTACCCCCATATTCAACAACAATCTTCAACCAACATCTTCAATGACAATCTTCAACCCCAATTTCTACTCCCATCTTCCACCCCACATAATCTTTGAATGAACTGGTTACTATTAAAGTCCCTGTCCACAGTATCTTCTTCTAATCCATGTATTACCTCCGAATGAAAGGCAAGTTTCCACAAATCCTTGCCGTATTACATATTACCTATTACTGAATACCTTGCCGTATTACAGATTACCTATTACTGAATACCTTGCCGTATTACAGATTACCTATTACTGAATACCTTGCCGTATTACAGATTACCTATTACTGAATACCTTGCCGTATTACAGATTACCTATTACTGAATACCTTGCCGTATTACAGATTACCTATTACTGAATACCTTGTCGTATTATAGATTACCTATTACTGAATACCTTGTCGTATTACAGATTACCTATTACTGAATACCTTGCCGTATTACAGATTACCTATTACTGAATACCTTGTCGTATTACAGACTACCTAGTTCTATTACAGACTACCTCATTGCATTACTGAATACCTTGCCGTATTACAGATTACCTAGTTCTATTACAGACTACCTCATTGTATTACAGACTACCTCATTGCATTACTGAATACCTTGCCATATTACAGACTACCTAGTTCTATTACAGACTACCTCATTGTATTACAGACTACCTCATTGCATTACTGAATACCTTGTCGTATTACTGAATACCGTGTCATGTTACAAACTACCTAGATCTATTACAGACTACCTCATTGTATTACTGATACCTCGTCGTATTACTGACTAACTCGTATTACCGACTCCACTCCACCATAGACAGCATTCTATCACAGTCCACTCCATATTTTAGACTATGGTGTTAGAGTGGAGACAGTATTCCTATGGCTTGCGAGGATTTGCTACTTTCTCTCACCATCATTTCATCAAATAGGACAAGACAATGATACAATCAATACATCTACTGTACTTTGTATATCCATGCAATAATGGCCAACAGACATGAATTTTAAATAAAAGTTATGCATCGATATCCAAACAGAGAACGTCCTCAATCCTTACTTCCCTCCCTATCTTCCTTGATTGCTACATTAGCCTCATGTATATTCTAATTGCTTGCATGGTCTAGTACAAGAGGACCACGAGTGACAAAATAGTGGCACACTAAAATTGATTTGTCTCAAATAGTCCCCTCTTCGGTCAACTAGTAGGTACATGCAGCCTGTCAGTAGGTACATGCAGCCTGTCAGTAGGTATACGCATCCTGTCAGTAGGTATACGCAGCCTGTCAGTAGGTATACACAGCCTGTCAGTAGGTATACGCATCCTGTCAGTAGGTATATGCAGCCTGTCAGTAGGAATACGCATCCTGTCAGTAAGTATATGCATCCTGTCAGTAGGTACATGCAGCCTGTCAGTAGGTATATGCAGCCTGTCAGTAGGTACATGCAGCCTGCCAGTAGGTATATGCAGCCTGTCAGTAGGTATACGCAGCCTGTCAGTAGGTGTACGCAGCCTGTCAGTAGGTATATGCAGCCTGTCAGTAGGTATATGCAGCCTGTCAGTAGGTACATGCAGCCTGTCAGTAGGTATATGCAGTCTGTCAGTAGGTATATGCAGCCTGTCAGTAGGTACATGCAGCCTGTCAGTAGGTATATGCAGCATGTCAGTAGGTACATGCAGCATGTCAGTAGGTATATGCAGCATGTCAGTAGGTATATGCAGCCTGTCAGTAGGTACAGGCAGCCTGTCAGTAGGTATACACAGCCTGTCAGTAGGTATATGCATCCTGTCAGTAGGTATATGCAGCCTGTCAGTAGGTACATGCAGCCTGTCAGTAGGTATACGCAGCCTGCAGTAGGTATACGCATCCTGTCAGTAGGTACAGGCAGCCTGTCAGTAGGTATACACAGCCTGTCAGTAGGTATATGCAGCCTGTCAGTAGGTATATGCAGCCTGTCAGTAGGTATACGCATCCTGTCAGTAGGTATATGCAGCATGTCAGTAGGTATATGCAGCCTGTCAGTAGGTATATGCAGCCTGTCAGTAGGTATACGCAGCATGTCAGTAGGTATATGCAGCATGTCAGTAGGTATATGCAGCCTGTCAGTAGGTGCATGCAGCCTGTCAGTAGGTATATGCATCTTGTCAGTAGGTATATGCAGCCTGTCAGTAGGTATACGCAGCCTGTCAGTAGGTATATGCAGCCTGTCAGTAGGAATACGCATCCTGTCAGTAAGTATATGCATCCTGTCAGTAGGTACATGCAGCCTGTCAGTAGGTATATGCAGCCTGTCAGTAGGTACATGCAGCCTGCCAGTAGGTATATGCAGCCTGTCAGTAGGTATACGCAGCCTGTCAGTAGGCATACGCAGCCTGTCAGTAGGTATATGCAGCCTGTCAGTAGGTATATGCAGCCTGTCAGTAGGTACATGCAGCCTGTCAGTAGGTATATGCAGTATGTCAGTAGGTATATGCAGCCTGTCAGTAGGTACATGCAGCCTGTCAGTAGGTATATGCAGCATGTCAGAGGTACATGCAGCATGTCAGTAGGTATATGCAGCATGTCAGTAGGTATATGCAGCCTGTCAGTAGGTACAAGCAGCCTGTCAGTAGGTATACACAGCCTGTCAGTAGGTATATGCATCCTGTCAGTAGGTATATGCAGCCTGTCAGTAGGTACATGCAGCCTGTCAGTAGGTATACGCAGCCTGCAGTAGGTATACGCATCCTGTCAGTAGGTATACGCAGCCTGCTGTAGGTATACACAGCCTGTCAGTAGGTACATGCAGCATGTCAGTAGGTGTATGCATCCTGTCAGTAGGTACAGGCAGCCTGTCAGTAGGTATACACAGCCTGTCAGTAGGTATATGCAGCCTGTCAGTAGGTATATGCAGCCTGTCAGTAGGTATATACAGCATGTCAGTAGGTACATGCAGCCTGTCAGTAGGTATATGCAGCCTGTCAGTAGGTATATGCAGCCTGTCAGTAGGTATATGCAGCATGTCAGTAGGTATACGCAGCCTGTCAGTAGGTATATGCAGCCTGTCAGTAGGTATACGCATCCTATCAGTAGGTATATGCATCCTGTCAGTATGTATACACAGTCTGTCAGTAGGTATACACAGCCTGTCAGTAGGTACATGCAGCCTGTCAGTAGGTATACACAGCCTGTCAGTAGGTATACACAGCCTGTCATGCAGACAGTCAATAGGTATACACAGCCTGTCATGCAGCCTGTCAGTAGGTATACACAGCCTGTCAGTAGATATACACAGCCTGTCATGCAGACAGTCAATAGGTATATGCAGCCTGTCAGTAGGTACATGCAGCCTGTCAGTAGGTATACACAGCCTGTCATGCCGACAGTCAATAGGTATACACAGCCTGTCATGCAGACAGTCAATAGGTATATGCAGCCTGTCAGTAGGTATACACAGCCTGTCATGCAGACAGTCAATAGGTATATGCAGCCTGTCATGCAGACAGTCAATAGGTATACACAGCCTGTCATGCAGACAGTCAATAGGTATACACAGCATGTCAGTAGGTATACACAGCCTGTCATGCAGACAGTCAATAGGTATATGCAGCCTGTCAGTAGGTATACACAGCCTGTCATGCAGACAGTCAATAGGTATATGCAGCCTGTCAGTAGGTATACACACCTGTCAGTAGGTATACACACCTGTCAGTAGGTATACACACACCTGTCAGTAGGTATACACACCTGTCAGTAGGTATACACACCTGTCAGTAGGTATACACACCTGTCAGTAGGTACATGCAGTATATGTCTATCCCAGGTAGTGGACTTGGGTATCTCAGGTAGTGGACTTGGGTATCCCAGGTAGTGGACTTGGGTATCCCAGGTATTGGACTTGGGTATCCCAGGTAGTGGAATTGGGTATCCCAGGTATTGGACTTGGGTATCCCAGGTAGTGGACTTGGGTATCCCAGGTAGTGGACTTGGGTATCCCAGGTAGTGGACTTGGGTATCCCAGGTAGTGGACTTGGATATCCCAGGTAGTGGACTTGGGTATCCCAGGTAGTGGACTCACAGTACACATAACAATCTCGGCTTATTTTAACATACGTTGAATTAAGAATGAACACTGACTGACAACAATGGATGATTATATCAAGGATTATAACACCTCTCCTCCCTCTCCTCCCACACCTCCCTCCCACGAATACTTCACTGCATTTAGCAATTTGCATATAATTGCCCAAAGCTCTTGTCATGTCCTACTTCTCACACAGCTGTGAAATGAATGTTTACACATGATAACACATTGATAGTCTTCAAGGCTTCAGCATAGGTAAGCCTGTTGAATTTATAATGAACACATTCTGTACAATATAACTACATATCTGGCAACACCAGTGCTGCTAGAAATAACATGAAATATAGCTGTGAGAAATATAGATCTTATAGATATCAATATTCCACTGCACTATTATAGATATCAATATTCCACTGCACTATTATAGATATCAATATTCCACTGCACTATTATAGATATCAATATTCCACTGCACTATTATAGATATCAATATTCCACTGCACTATTATATATATCAATATTCCACTGCACTATTATAGATATCAATATTCCACTGCACTATAATATATATCAATATTCCACTGCACTATAATATATATCAATATTCCACTGCACTATTATAGATATCAATATTCCACTGCACTATTATAGATATCAATATTCCACTGCACTATTATAGATATCAATATTCCACTGCACTATTATAGATATCAATATTCCACTGCACTATTATAGATATCAATATTCCACTGCACTATTATAGATATCAATATTCCACTGCACTATTATATCAATATTCACTGCACTATTATAGATATCAATATTCCACTGCACTATTATAGATATCAATATTCCACTGCACTATTATAGATATCAATATTCCACTGCACTATTATATATATCAATATTCCACTGCACTATTATAGATATCAATATTCCACTGCACTATTATAGATATCAATATTCCACTGCACTATTATAGATATCAATATTCCACTGCACTATTATAGATATCAATATTCCACTGCACTATTATAGATATCAATATTCCACTGCCACTGCACTATTATATCAATATCCACTGATATCAATATTCCACTGCACTATTATAGATATCAATATTCCACTGCACTATTTAGATATCAATATTCCACTGCACTATTATAGATATCAATATTCCACTGCACTATTATAGATATCAATATTCCACTGCACTATTATAGATATCACTATTATAGATATCAATATTCCACTGCACTATTATAGATATCAATATTCCACTGCACTATTATTATCAATATCCACTGCATAGATATCAATATCCACTGCCACAATATCCATGCACTATTATAGATATCAATATTCCCACTATTATATATCAATATTCACTGCACTTATAGATATCAATATTCCACTGCACTATTATAGATATCAATATTCCACTGCACTATTATAGATATCAATATTCATGCACAATAGATATCAACTATTATAGATATCAATATTCCACTGCACTATTATAGATATCAATATTCCACTGCACTATTATAGATATAATATTCCACTGCACTATTATAGATATCAATATTCCACTGCACTATTATATATCAATATTCCATGCATATCAATATTCCACTGCACTATAATATATATCAATATTCCACTGCACTATTATAGATATCAATATTCCACTGCACTATAATAGATATCAATATTCCACTACACTATAATATATATCAATATTCCACTGCACTATAATATATATCAATATTCCACTGCACTATTATAGATATCAATATTCCACTGCACTATAATAGATATCAATATTCCACTACACTATAATATATATCAATATTCCACTGCACTATAATATATATCAATATTCCACTGCACTATTATAGATATCAATATTCCACTGCACTATAATAGATATCAATATTCCACTACACTATAATATATATCAATATTCCACTGCACTATAATATATATCAATATTCCACTGCACTATTATAGATATCAATATTCCACTGCACTATAATAGATATCAATATTCCACTACACTATAATATATATCAATATTCCACTGCACTATAATATATATCAATATTCCACTGCACTATTATAGATATCAATATTCCACTGCACTATAATAGATATCAATATTCCACTACACTATAATATATATCAATATTCCACTGCACTATAATAGATATCAATATTCCACTGCACTATAATAGATATCAATATTCCACTGCACTATAATATATATCAATATTCCACTACACTATTATTAGGGGTGTCGCGGTATACCGTATATTGTAATATTAAGATCTGCTAAAATATATAGTGATATTAAAATATGTGTGTAAATTGGTTTATTGATGCGAAGTGTGGTCCGCTGTGTGTCGTGTGCTTGTCACCCTCCGTTTTCAGCCTCTACCGCTGCATAGCCTAGTTCTAGGCGAAAAGGAAGCAGAGTGCGTAAGTCTTCCCTGCCGGTACATAGCCTCTCTGTAGACAAGCCCTTTGTAGTGGCGACGCACGGATACTGAGCACCTTACGGCCTCAGACTGAACTGCAAGGGTCTCGGAGGTAGTCTGCCCCCAGACATGCGGCATGCCAGGCCAACCGGTGTGTGGACATGCCCTGGTGCCCATGAACAGACTCCCAGTTATGGGCCAAATAGCTCCAGCTATGGATCAAATAGTCCCAGCTATGGGTAAATAGCTCCAGCTATGGATCAAATAGTCCCAGCTATGGATCAAATAGCTCCAGTTATGGGCCAAATAGCTCCAACTATGGATCAAATAGTCCCAGCTATGGGTCAAATAGTCCCAGCTATGGGTCAAATAGCTCCAGCTATGGATCAAATAGTCCCAGCTATGGGTAAAATAGTCCCAGCTATGGGTCAAATAGTCCCAGCTATGGGTCAAATAGTCCCAGCTATGGATCAAATAGTCCCAGCTATGGGTCAAATAGTCTCACTGCCTTGTGAGTGCTAGGGATAGTGCAAGGCTAAGGGAACAAACCCTGACAGAAATATCGGAGTGGAGCCCCGAAGGCGGGATGAAGCGTCAACCTGACCATCTTTCCGGCAACTCCTGCAACCAAACTGGTGCCAGACGTACTGCTTTGCTTTCCTCTGGACCACATCAACAAGGTCAAGAGGGGCTCTTGCCGCATGGGCAACCCAGGACTTCCATAAAACAGCCCAAGCATATTGCGCAAATGGAGAGGTCACTCCAACACAACACGGGAGACAACAGTTTACGGGTTATAAGTCCAATCTCAATTGGCGTAGAGATAGACGCCACAGATTCCTACTCAGTCACCGCAGAAGATGTTCCTCAACAAGAGCGCACGGAGGCTGATGATTAAAATAGAATACCGGTATTGAGCTGTATTTATCTACTAGCGCTGCAATAATCCGACTCGCTTAGATGCGATTCCGTGCCGCCGATTCGATACAAGTCCCGTCTATTTATCCAATCAATGAGTCCGTTAAAACTTAGGTCTGTTTATTAAAATGGCATCAGTCATATTAAACATCCTAAAAAGTTCTAGTGTGGGCCTATTGTGGATTTCGAGATGTTGACAAGAATGAAAACAATGCCACATGCAGTCTTTGTTTCACCGACGTAGGCAGACAACATAACGTAAACAATGACAAGAATAAGACTAAGAGTTCTGTTCGTAGCTTCATCCGGCCGAAATATCTCTGAACAAAATATCTCCGAACGAAACGTCTTTTCACCTTATTGTTGTCATCTAATAGTTGTCACACAGGTAGGTTTTTAATACATTACTATAATTATGAGCATTTTAGTGAATTTCGTGTCCATCTTTGACCGAATGAAGGCTACTGAACGGTTCTTCCGTCATTGCCTGCCTAAGCTCTGCCAATTGATCATCTTCTCCGGTTGAGAGCAGTATGCTTAGTGAAATGTCTCTTGATGCCCGTTCTCAGGAATATGTTCGAACGCATTATAAGTCAAACGCCAAACCAACCCCCAAACCAACAGCATCAGGGCAATATAAGGCATAATTCCTGATGGTTTATATAAGGCATGGTTTATATAAGGCATGGAAGGCATGGTTTATATAAGGCATGGTTTATATAAGGCATGGTTTATATAAGGCATACTTCCTGATGGTTTATATAAGGCATAATTCCTGATGGTTTATATAAGGCATAATTCCTGATGGTTTATATAAGGCATACTTCCTGATGGTTTATATAAGGCATAATTCCTGATGGTTTATATAAGGCATAATTCCTGATGGTTTATATAAGGCATAATTCCTGATGGTTTATATAAGGCATAATTCCTGATGGTTTATATAAGGCATGGTTTATATAAGGCATAATTCCCGATGGTTTATATAAGGCATAATTCCTGACAATAAGTCACTCCTATTTGTGTTTGTCCACACTTGGACACTGGATTATCTACAGCAGTTGAATTTATAGTCATTTCATAATTTCATCTCATTTCGTTATATCAGTATTATTAATTTATTATTAAAGGAGCACTATATCGTATGAAATATACGCATTCTTGCATTATGCTGCTACGCATTCTTGCATTATGCTGCTACGCATTCTTGCATTATGCTGCTACGCATTCTTGCATTATGCTGCTACGCATTCTTGCATTATGCTGCTACGCATTCTTATGATTTGTATAATTATGTTCAATTAGTAAACAATGTTTTTTGTGATAAAACAAACTTGAAATCGAAAGTAGGACTTTCCGAGTCGGTCAGTCACGCGCACTTGTTTACAATCGGAACCGGATTTACATTCGGACTGCATCGTCCTCCTTCGGCAATGATGAAAACAAACATGGCATGTCCGCTGTTGTTTCACGCATGTGTGCTGTGCATGTTTACATTTCATTTGTTGATAAACAAGTTCGCGTATACGATGATTTATATTTATTTGAATTTTATCGTTTCTGAGCAACTATTTCGAATTTTGTAAATACACAAACATTAGTACTTATATTTTACCAAAAACATCCTTTATTACGATATAATGCTGCTTTAATGTCTTTTGTTTTACTTTTATTCAAACCTTAAGTGATGTGACTTGCAAGTTTTGATCTTATGTAGTAGGAACTAGGATTATACACCAGTAACACCAGTACATGTATTTGCTGTGAAGCCAGACAGACTGACCTAGCATCTGTTGGCAGCACAGGTTATGCTTCTTAGAAAGTAATCTATGGGTCGGATCGAACAAAATCTAATCGGCACATAATCGGATTGGATCGAGCTTCTGGTGGATCGTTGCAGCCCTATTATCTACTGTGATCGAGCTTCTGGTGGATCGTTGCAGCCCTATTATCTACTGTGTTGAATTCTTAAAGATATCCAAATAAATTCCATAGTTATATTCCTTTTAGTTTCACAATTTCTAATCTAAGTTGAACAAAGCTCAATTTTCATTTTTACTCTGTGTCGTCTTGGCGTTTTATGTGGTCCTCTACAGAGAAACCTTGCCAACAGCCACCATATTTAGGACATGTATCTTCTGAGAAACAACTATGGTGCAACAAAATTGATGCAATCATGTATGTATGGATACAATAACTCTAGAGCAATACAAAACGTTGGTCGTCAAATTCAAATTTATGCATTAAAATGCAAATAAAATGGCTCCATTATCATAATGAAATAAGTACTTAGAAATTACAACCCTAATTGAGCCACATAAAGTCACAACTATTTGCCATTTTAGGTAAAAGAAAGATGGTGATGTTGGTGTATGTACATTTGAATCGGGTAACACGACAAGGGATATATATATATATTATGCACATTTTTCATGTATTCCACCAAACGTTAAGTCTAAGAAGATCCCCAAATAATATTGACGCATGAAATGCTTTGAGATGAGATTCAGACTGATATGAACTTGTCACAGTTCCAGGGACTCCATAACAGACAGAGCTTGCAATGTCCGATTATTGTTCCAGGATGTTTACCAATTTACTTCACAGACAGACCATGGCCCGAAATTGGCATTCGTTAACAAGTATCCTGTGTACTTTAAATTTCAAACATGTCTAGAACGTGTTCAGTCAGAAGTGCTGGACATGTACAGAACGTGTTCAGTCAGAAGTGCCGTACATGTCCAGAACGTGTTCAGTCAGAAGTGCCGTACATGTCCAGAACGTGTTCAGTCAGAAGTGCTGGACATGTCCAGAACGTGTTCAGTCAGAAGTGCTGGACATGTCCAGAATGTGTTCAGTCAGAAGTGCCGGACATGTCCAGAACGTGTTCAGTCAGAAGTGCTGGACATGTCCAGAACGTGTTCAGTCAGAAGTGCCGGACATGTCCAGAATGAGGTGTTTCCAAGATGTAGAACCATGCCCTGATCAGCTGTTGCCCGGTTACAATTATCCCCGTTAGTTGCAGGAAAACAGACTGTGTTTTAGGTGAGCTTATAAGGCATTCAATTATCCGAGCCTGTCACACTCAAGTATACTGTACACCGCCATCTTAGAGCCGTCTTATACCAGTTGTGGCCATTAATTGAATTGATAAATGTCCTGAAGCATCAGATACCACTCAGCCTTGCTGCAGGCATAATGAAATAACAGGCAAATAGAATTTATTCTCCCAGAAAATGTGAAATTTCCTTAATTTGCTATATCTAGGCAGCTTCGGTCGAGAAGAAATTCGATTTCCAACCGAGAGCCGAGACAAAGTTGTATAAAACAATATGCCTAAGCAAAAGTACACTGATATGTGTGAAATATATAAACATAAACAAACCCCTGTGAAATATATAAACATATATACAAACAAACCCCTGTGAAATATAAACATATATACAAACAAACCCCTGTGAAATATAAACATATATACAAACAAACCCCTGTGGAATATAAACATATATACAAACAAACCCCTGTGAAATATAAACATATATACAAACAAACCCCTGTGGAATATAAACATATATACAAACAAACCCCTGTGAAATATAAACATATATACAAACAAACCCCTGTGAAATATAAACATATATACAAACAAACCCCTGTGAAATATAAACATATATACAAACAAACCCCTGTGGAATATAAACATATATACAAACAAACCCCTGTGAAATATATAGATATAAACAAACAAACCCCTGTGAAATATAAACATATATACAAACAAACACCCCTGTGAAATATATAGATATAAACAAACAAACCCCTGTGAAATATAAACATATATACAAACAAACCCCTGTGAAATATATAGATATAAACAAACAAACCCCTGTGAAATATATAGATATAAACAAACAAACCCCTGTGAAATATAAACATATATACAAACAAACCCCTGTGAAATATATAGATATAAACAAACAAACTCCTGTGAAATATATAGATATAAACAAACAAACCCCTGTGAAATATATAGATATAAACAAACAAACCCCGGTGAAATATAAACATATATACAAACAAACCCCTGTGAAATACATAGATATAAACAAACAAACCCCTGTGAAATATATAGATATAAACAAACAAACCCCTGTGAAATATATAGATATAAACAAACAAACCCCTGTGAAATATATAGATATAAACAACAAACCCCTGTGAAATACATAGATATAAACAAACAAACCCCTGTGAAATATATAGATATAAACAAACAAACCCCTGTGAAATATATAGATATAAACAAACAAACCCCTGTGGAATATAAACATATATACAAACAAACCCCTGTGAAATATAAACATATATACAAACAAACCCCTGTGAAATATAAACATATATACAAACAAACCCCTGTGAAATATAAACATATATACAAACAAACCCCTGTGGAATATAAACATATATACAAACAAACCCCTGTGAAATATATAGATATAAACAAACAAACCCCTGTGAAATATAAACATATATACAAACAAACACCCCTGTGAAATATATAGATATAAACAAACAAACCCCTGTGAAATATAAACATATATACAAACAAACCCCTGTGAAATATATAGATATAAACAAACAAACCCCTGTGAAATATATAGATATAAACAAACAAACCCCTGTGAAATATAAACATATATACAAACAAACCCCTGTGAAATATATAGATATAAACAAACAAACTCCTGTGAAATATATAGATATAAACAAACAAACCCCTGTGAAATATATAGATATAAACAAACAAACCCCGGTGAAATATAAACATATATACAAACAAACCCCTGTGAAATATAAACATATATACAAACAAACCCCTGTGAAATACATAGATATAAACAAACAAACCCCTGTGAAATATATAGATATAAACAAACAAACCCCTGTGAAATATATAGATATAAACAAACAAACCCCTGTGAAATATATAGATATAAACAACAAACCCCTGTGAAATACATAGATATAAACAAACAAACCCCTGTGAAATATATAGATATAAACAAACAAACCCCTGTGAAATATATAGATATACAAACAAACCCCTGTGAAATATATAGATATAAACAAACAAACCCCTGTGAAATACATAGATATAAACAAACAAACCCCTGTGAAATATATAGATATAAACAAACAAACCCCTGTGAAATATATAGATATAAACAAACAAACCCCTGTGAAATATAGATATAAACAACAAACCCCTGTGAAATACATAGATATAAACAAACAAACCCCTGTGAAATATAGATAAAAACAAACAAACCCCTGTGAAATATATAGATAAACAAACAAACCCCTGTGAAATATATAGATATAAACAAACAAACCCCTGTGAAATATACATAGATATAAACAAACAAACCACTGTGAAATATAAACATATAAACAAACAAACCCCTGTGAAATACATAGATATAAACAAACAAACCCCTGTGAAATATATAGATATAAACAAACAAACCCCTGTGAAATACATATATATAAACAAACAAACCCCTGTGAAATATATAGATATAAACAAACAAACCCCTGTGAAATACATAGATATAAACAAACAATATAGTTATATTTCGGTTTTACGCCCATCACACCATCGGGCTATATCCCCGGGCATTTACCTAACAAACCCCTGGGCACTCCACTAACCATACTGTGCACCAACCCGTAAGAAACTCCAACTCTCATATAAATGAGACACCCACCCAACCCGTGACCACAGTATGATAGGTTACAGTGGTATACAAGTCAGCGACCTAACCACTCGACCACGGAGCGGACTTATATAAACAAACAAACCCCTGTGAAATATATAGATATAAACAAACACCCCTGTGAAATACATAGATAAAACAACAAAACCCCTGTGAAATACATAGATATAAACAAACAACCCCTGTGAAATATATAGATATAAACAAACAAACCCCTGTGAAATATATAGATATAAACAAACAAACCCCTGTGAAATACATAGATATAAACAAACAAACCCCTGTGAAATACATAGATATAAACAAACAAACCCCTGTGAAATATATAGATATAAACAAACAAACCCCTGTGAAATAAACATATATACAAACAAACCCCTGTGAAATATATAGATATAAACAAACAAACCCCTGTGAAATATATAGATATAAACAAACAAACCCCTGTGAAATATATAGATATAAACAAACAAACCCCTGTGAAATATATAGATATAAACAACAAACCCCTGTGAAATATACATAGATATAAACAAACAAACCACTGTGAAATATATAGATATAAACAAACAAACCCCTGTGAAATACATAGATATAAACAAACAAACCCCTGTGAAATACATAGATATAAACAAACAAACCCCTGTGAAATATATAGATATAAACAAACAAACCCCTGTGAAATATATAGATATAAACAACAAACCCCTGTGAAATATACATAGATATAAACAAACAAACCACTGTGAAATATATAGATATAAACAAACAAACCCCTGTGAAATACATAGATATAAACAAACAAACCCCTGTGAAATATATAGATATAAACAAACAAACCCCCGTGAAATATAAACATATATACAAACAAACTCCTGTGAAATATATAGATATAAACATTGAAAACTATACACTTATATACAAACAAATCCCTGTGGAATATATAGATAGATATAAAACAAACCCTTGTAAAATATAAACATATATACAAACAAACCCCTGTGGAATATATAGATATATAGATATAAACATAAACAATACGAAATACACTCTGACAAAAGTTAAGCACCACCTGACTTGTTTCAATAATATCTTTTCTAATAATGAACTTGTTTCAAATCTGTTTGCTCTTTTCGTTACCTGTACACACATACTTACTTATATATACCGTATTTAGCTATGTATAGTGCGCACATTTCTTACTGAAATCCTCATCCATTTTATCTACTGCGCATTATACACCAGTACAGACATCAAGACATTTTTTTCCGGACCAAAATTGACCAATAGTTCGTGAAATTCGACCCGAACGGCCCACAGTCATTCTATAATTTGTTACATTCGACAAACGTTATAAACTAGCTATTAAAACCAGTTGCCGATAGTCTATATAAATAAATGAAATGAATAAGACCACAAAATTAGCATATATTGCGTTTATTTTGGCAAACTTTGAAGAATTTAATTGAAATTAGTAAATGCATAAAAAAATGGCGATTTGATAACATCACGTGGTTTTATCGTATGTAATATTTCCCGTACTTTTCGCGTACTTCGCCGCATAAAGCGACCAGCATACGTACGATATCATAGAGATAAAGAATCTTTGTAATAATAATTTGATTTAATATACCATATGTTTTTAAATATGACATGATTAAAGACACGATGTGTTGGTTATTTTTACGGGAAATATTTACTATGTACAATGCATTGCATAAAAAAAACTTTTTTGGCTGCAGTATTTCAATTGTTTGTAGCGATAATTAATTTCGACAAACCTTTCACAATGGGTCCCAGTTAATTAGGTAGGCTACACGTGTTGAGAAGTTTGAGTATCTGCTGACATGTTTGAGAACGTGTTCAGATGTTTGAGAACGTGTTGAGAAATTTGAGCAGGTGTGCCGGAGTGCGTTACTGTGAGGTATCTCGAGTGATTAATATAAGTTGTAAAAATCACGGAGCACAATTTTTAGCGATTCTTGAGAAATGTTAAATTTTGACTTGGAAAATTGCGTTTTTCACGTGCGCAGTATACATCGGAACTCAGTTTTCCCCACGATTTGGCACGAAAATTATACACGATAGCGCACTATACATAGCTAAATACGGTATACATTATTTATTTTACAACGATTGCGAAGCAAGTTTTAACAACTTATATTAATCACTCTCGTTGGCTCGGATGAAAGCGTATATGTGGTCATTCATGTGGGAGGAAACCGGAGTACCCAGAGAAAACCCACCTGTCCGATCTGGCGACCATCGTACCATCTCACATACTTCCCTGTCCATACTTACTTACCTGTGAAACAGGTTATTGATCAATTTTTATTTATGACAGGGTGTGTAAAATGCCACATGTACTTTTCAACATTTGTGTTTGCGAACAAAAGCTGATTTTTTGTGTGTAGAGTTTTATGTTTCATTTTCTATTGGTGCGGCGAAATTTAACCATACCAGAAAGGTGGCAAGCTGTTGGCAGGCATAACGGTGGTTTTAGTCACAGAAGGGTGGCAGACCACTTAAGGGTTAACCATTCTACGTTTTCATCAAATAGGGAATGTTACTGACCTTCCACATGCAGTTAGACCTCGCAAAACGATGCCGAGAGTGGACTGGCTTATATCCAGAGAGGCACGGCAATGGCTGTTCAGTACAGCTGGTGCACTTCATGGTAATTTAGTGTTTGGAGGCCACATTAGCACACGCACTGTAATCAGACCACCATCAGGGAATGCGAGCGCGACGACCAATAAAATGTCCACAGTTGACATTATGTCATCACCATGCTCGATTTGACTGGTCACATGATCATTTGGGGTGGACTATTCGCACATGGAAACAGGTCCACTGGTCTGATGAGTCGTTTTTTGTTACGCCCTACCGACGGTCATGCAAGGGTTTCATTTCAGGACAACCACATTTTGGATACAACTGCTTTTGGGGGTGGGGGTGTAACTGTCTGGGGTTGTTTTGGGGTGGGGGTGTAACTGTCTGTGGTTGTTTTGGGGGTGGGGGTGTAACTGTCTGGGGTTGTTTTGGGGGTGGGGGTGTAACAGTCTGTGCTTGTTTTGGGGGTGGGGGTGTAACTGTCTGGGGTTGTTTTGGGGGTGGGGGTGTAACTGTCTGTGCTTGTTTTGGGGGTGGGGGTGTAACTGTCTGGGGTTGTTTTGCCTTTGACTGTAAGTTGGACTTGTACGTTCTTGACGGTAATCTGACAGGCCAAAAATACCGTGACAATGTGCTCGCTGCACGCGTAGTCCCTCATTTGGACAATCATGCGTTGGCTGACCGGCCAATGTTCATGGACCACAATGCTAGGCCACATAGACCCCGAGTTATACAACATTTTTACAGCAAGAGGCTGTTCAGACAAATCTGAAGACTGCATTTTAACGCAATGTAAAAACTTCTATCAAAGACAAACTGGTTTTACGTTTTTCCAGCGCCTGTTTTGAACCCCATGTTTGCCACGTCATAGTCACGTCTTTCAGGATGATAAATACTTCTTATATTGGTAATGTTAGAGCCCTTGGTGTAGTCTTTTAAGAAGTGTAAGAAAAATGGTGATATATATTGTTTTAACAGTATTGACAATATAAAAATATAGGGTGGTGCTAAACTTTTGTCGGAGTGTATATATACTGATATTATTGTATACAAACAAGCCCTGGACACAATCATATAGATAGATATAAACATATACAGACAAGCACTGTATGTGGACACAATCATATAGATAGATATAAACATATACAAACAAGCCCTGGACACAATCATATAGATAGATATAAACATATACAAACAAGCCCTGGACACAATCATATAGATAGATATAAACATATACAAACATACCCTGTATGTGGACACAATCATATAGATAGATATAAACATATACAAACAAGCCCTGGACACAATCATATAGATAGATATAAACATATACAAACAAGCCCTGTATGTGGACACAATCATATAGATAGATATAAACATATACAAACAAGCCCTGGACACAATCATATAGATAGATATAAACAGATACAAACAAGCCCTGTATGTGGACACAATCATATAGATAGATATAAACATATACAAACAAGCACTGTATGTGGACACAATCATATAGATAGATATAAACATATACAAACAAGCCCTGTATGTGGACACAATCATATAGATAGATATAAACATATACAAACAAGCACTGTATGTGGACACAATCATATAGATATATATAAACATATACAAACAAGCCCTGGACACAATCATATAGATAGATATAAACATATACAAACAAGCCCTGTATGTGGACACAATCATATAGATAGATATAAACATATACAAACAAGCACTGTATGTGGACACAATCATATAGATAGATATAAACATATACATACATACCCCTGTGAAATATATACATACATACCCCTGTGGAACATATACATAGATGTACAAAAGATGTATATAAACCTACAGTATACATACACATGTACAAACAAACATATAGATCGAAACATAAACAAACACTCCCCTGTGGAACGTATAGATAGATACTGATATAAATGTGCACATGTAAAAACAAACCCCTGTGAATTAGATAGATCTTACGATCTTAAGAGACTAGAAGAGTGGGACATGAAATTTAACCCCTCCAAATGTCAAGTTATCCACATCACCAGAAGGAAACATTGGATTCCCAGTCAATATAAACTCTATGGTTGATATAGGTTATCAGGAATATTTAAAGCGACATTACATCGCAAAAAGCAAATAAAATGCATTTGTTCATGTATAAATGAATTGCTACAGCGAATTCTTCTCAATATATTCGAACACTAACATTGAATCAATAAACAGTGTTTTTGTGGTCTGCAAACTTGAAAAGTGAAAGTAGGATTTCATATAACGGGCATCCGCGCTCCTGAAATGACGTTTGTTTGTCATTGGAGTCAATACTAAATGCGCAATACTTTCATTTAGTGATCATTTAATTAAAATTAGTCTACAAATAAATATGCATAGGCACAAATGTGAGATATACCGGCAAATCTGCTCCATACATCGTGTTATTCATGAGACACGAGTTGTATTATTGGATGTCGCCCCTATTTACATTATTCTGTTATGTCAACAAACCGCGTATACGACGTTTGTTCATTTGTTGAAATACTCAGTTTTTGAGGCAAATATTTGGAAAAGAATTATACCATATAATAGGAAAGTGCATTCCGTAGACATTTGCATTTTCACAAACTTTGATATGACATTCCTAACGCAGAATAAATAATTATTTGCTGTTATAAACTGAACCTAATGACAAACTGATGAGATTATTTTTCCATGTAGGCCTACATGTTGTATACCTTATCATAACGTTTATATGATATAACAGTATATAGCATGTGAAAGTAATCAAACGAACATTAATTTATCTTTATAAACGGAGTATATATTTCAAGATTAACTAGAGTCCCTGCTTAAATCGCTGTGCTAAATGTGCTTCTATCTCGTTTGTATTGCCCAACAAGTTA
This sequence comes from Archivesica marissinica, assembly GCA_014843695.1. Taxonomy (NCBI): domain Eukaryota; kingdom Metazoa; phylum Mollusca; class Bivalvia; order Venerida; family Vesicomyidae; genus Archivesica; species Archivesica marissinica. The sequence goes on from CM026390.1 coordinate 107,053,345, forward strand.
CCGTGGGTACATTGCATCTCATATCTACAGTAAAGTTATGAACGTACAGCAAATATACAATATGCATGTAATATTAACTTGATACATTGGAGACCATAAATAGCACGTATACCCTCTTACTTTATGTTAACATTTCAAGCATTTCTGCATTACATAACGTTTCATACTAAATATTTGACACTAAAGTACATTCTTGCATTCTTAACACTAATACCATTTACTTGTACTTACCGTGTTTATGAAAGACGTGTATTACAGTACACACATCAAGTTATATGGGTATTGCACTTATTATAATCTAACACATTATTATCTAGTATACATGTATACAACTCATTTGTCCTAAGGTCATGTTTCTATATACATACTTAAATTTTCAATATATATAGAGGTAAAACATATACAAACATGCCCCTGTGAATGAGATATATCTATATAGAGGTAAAACATATACAAATATGCCCCTGTGAATGAAATATATCTATATAGAGATAAAACATATACAAATATGCCCCTGTGAATGAGATATATCTATATAGAGATAAACATATACAAACATACCCCTGTGAATGAGATATATCTATATAGATATAAACATATACAAACATATCCCTGTGAATGAGATATATCTATATAGATATATAAACGTATACAAACATACCCCTGTGAATGAGATATATCTATATAGATATATAAACGTATACAAACATGCCCCTGTGAATGAGATATATCTATATAGATATAAACATATACAAACATGCCCCTGTGAATGAGATATATCTATATAGATAAAACATATACAAATATGCCCCTGTGAATGAGATATATCTATAGAGATAAAACATATACAAATATGCCCCTGTGAATGAGATATATCTATATAGAGTTAAACATATACAAATATGCCCCTGTGAATGAGATATATCTATATAGAGATAAAACATATACAAATATGCCCCTGTGAATGAGATATATCTATATAGAGATAAAACATATACAAATATGCCCCTGTGAATGAGATATATCTATATAGAGATAAACATATACAAACATACCCCTGTGAATGAGATATATCTATATAGATATAAACATATACAAACATATCCCTGTGAATGAGATATATCTATATAGATATATAAACGTATACAAACATACCCCTGTGAATGAGATATATCTATATAGATATATAAACGTATACAAACATGCCCCTGTGAATGAGATATATCTATATAGATATAAACATATACAAACATACCCCTGTGAATGAGATATATCTATATAGATATATAAACGTATACAAACATACCCCTGTGAATGAGATATATCTATATAGATATAAACGTATACAAACATACCCCTGTGAATGAGATATATCTATATAGATATAAACATATACAAACATGCCCCGGTGAATGAGATATATCTATATAGATATAAACATATATAGTCTGTGGGATACAATGTCCTTTCAATTCCCATTTCTAGCATTTCAATGTAACACAAGTTTGTGAAAAACAAGTTTCCAGGAAATTGAGAATATTTTGCATAGAACCTTTGACAGCAATTCTCCATCTCATTTCTGCCAATTTCTGAGACTACAATTTGCATATAATACCTTATATCGGGCATAATAAGTAGTGAACATTACAATGTAGCGACACTAGTTCTGGGCATTGATCACATACTTAGAAACGTTCTCAGAAGCCATTATCTTGAATTAACTAATCTATTGAGCACTGCGGGGAGGGGGGGAAGCATGATGTCATGTTACTTTGTGGAAGTCTATAATAATCAGCTTGAGGGATTAGAGAATAGAGGAATTTAACCAGGCAATATATAATCATCTGCGAAACAAGTCATGTCACAATTAATTTATCAATATCAACCTACAATGTCTTCCTGTCAACAACTATTTGCCATGGTAACACAATTTCTTCATGCACGAAGAATCCTAGATAATCTTTCAAAGGAAACAATATCGCTTGAATGAGTCTGCATGCAACTATACATGGAATATCGCTTGAATGAGTCTGCATGCAACTATACATGGAATATCGCTTGAATGAGTCTGCATGCAACTATACATGGAATATCGCTTGAATGAGTCTGCATGCAACTTATACATGGAATAGCAAAATGATTGAACCCATCAATAATCCTGTACTGGAGATTTATAAAAACAACATCCAACTTTACTAAACATTTTGTAATTATTGTGTGACAGAGCATTTTGTCTGTCCATCTGATCTACTCATACACATGTCTGTCTGTCCTACACCTGTCTGTCTGTCCTACATCTGTCTGCCTGTCCTACATGTCTTTCTGTCCTACATCTGGCTGTCTGTCCTACATCTGTATATCTGTCCTACATCTGTATATCTGTCCTACACCTGTCTGTCTGTCCTACACCTGTCTGTCTGTCCTACATCTGTCTGCCTGTCCTACATCTGTATTTCTGTCCTACATCTGGTTGTCTGTCCTACACCTGTCTTTCTGTCCTACACCTGTCTGTCTGTCCTACATCTGTATATCTGTCCTACATCTGTATGTTTGTCCTACATCTGTATGTATGTCCTACACCTGTATGTCTGTCCTACATCTTTATGTCTGTCCTACATCTGTATGTCTGTCCTACATCTGGCTGGCTGTCCTACATCTGTATGTCTGTCCTACATCTGTATGTCTGTCCTACATCTGTATGTATGTCCTACATCTGTCGGTCTGTCCTACATCTGTATGTCTGTCCTACATCTGGCTGGCTGTCCTACACCTGTATGTATGTCCTACATCTGTATGTCTATCCTACATCTGTATGTATGTCCTACATCTGTCGGTATGTCCTACATCTGTATGTATGTCCTACACCTGTATGTCTGTCCTACACCTGGCTGCCTGTCCTACATCTGTCTGTCTGTCCTACATCTGTATGTATGTCCTACATCTGTCAGTCTGTCCTACATCTGTCAGTCTGTCCTACATCTGTCGGTCTGTCCTACATCTGTATGTATGTCCTACATCTGTCAGTCTCCTACATATGTCGGTCTGTCCTACATCTGTATGTATGTCCTACATCTGTATGTCTGTCCTACATCTGTATGTATGTCCTACATCTGTCAGTCTGTCCTACATCTGTATGTATGTCCTACATCTGTATGTCTGTCCTACATCTGTCAGTCTGTCCTACATCTGTATGTATGTCTTACATCTGTCTGTCTGTCATACACCTGTATGTCTGTCCTACATCTGTATGTATGTCCTACATCTGTCAGTCTGTCCTACATCTGTTGGTCTGTCCTACATCTGTCTGTCTGTCCTACATCTGGCTGTATGTCTGTCCTACACCTGTATGTATGTCCAACATCTGGCTGTATGTCTGACCTACATCTGTATGTCTGCCCTACACCTGTATGTCTGTCCTACACCTGTATGTCTGTCCTACACCTGTATGTCTGTCCTACACCTGTGTGTCTGTCCTACATCTGTATGTCTGTCCTACATCTGGCTGGCTGTCCTACATATGTATGTATGTCTGTCCTACATCTGTATGTCTGTCCTACATCTGTATGTCTGTCCTACACCTGTATGTCTGTCCTACATCTGTATGTCTGTCCTACATCTGTATGTATGTCCTACATCTGTATGTCTGTCCTACATCTGTCAGTCTGTCCTACATCTGTATGTCTGTCCTACATCTGTCTGTCTGTCCTACATATGTATGTATGTCCTACACCTGTCAGTCTGTCCTACATCTGTCGGTCTGTCCTACATCTGTATTTCTGTCCTACATCTGGCTGTATGTCTGTCATACACCTGTATGTCTGTCCTACATATGGCTGTATGTCTGTCCTACACCTGTATATCTGGCCTACATCTGGGTGTATGTATGTCCTACACCTGTATGTATGTCCTAAATCTGGCTGTATGTCTGTCCTACACCTGTATGTCTGCCCTACACCTGTATGTCTGCCCTACACATGTATGTCTGTCCTACACCTGTATGTCTGTCCTACATCTGTATGTCTGTCCTACATCTGGCTGGCTGTCCTACATCTGTATGTCTGTCCTACATCTGTATGTCTGTCCTACACATGTATGTCTGTCCTACACCTGTATGTCTGTCCTACATCTGTATGTCTGTCCTACATCTGTATGTCTGTCCTACATCTGTATGTCTGTCCTACATATGTATGTCTGTCCTACACCTGTATGTCTGTCCTACATCTGTATGTATGTCCTACACCTGTCTGTCTGTCCTACACCTGTATGTATGTCCTACATATGTATGTCTGTCCTACACCTGTATGTATGTCCTACATCTGTATGTATGTCCTACATCTGTATGTCTGTCCTACACCTGTATGTATGTCCTACATCTGTATGTCTGTCCTACACCTGTATGTCTGTCCTACATATGTCAGTCTGTCCTACATCTGTATGTCTGTCCTACATCTGTATGTCTGTCCTACACATGTATGTCTGTCCTACATCTGTATGTATGTCCTACATCTGTATGTCTGTCCTACATCTGTCAGTCTGTCCTACACATGTATGTCTGTCCTACATCTGTCAGTCTGTCCTACACCTATATGTCTGTCCTACACCTGTATGTCTGTCCTACATATGTCTGTCTGTTTTACATCTATCGGTCTGTCCTACATATGTCTGTCTGTCCTACATCTGTCTGTCCTATATCTGTCTGTCCTACACCTGTATGTATGTCCTACATATGTATGTCTGTCCTACACCTGTATGTAAATATCAGGGTCTGGACTTTGTGGGGTGTCTGGAGGCTATTGTTTGATGCACAGGTTATGCTACTACAATGGTTGTGGGGTGTCTGGAGGCTATTGTTTGATGCACAGGTTATGCTACTACAATGGTTGTGGGGTGTCTGGAGGCTATTGTTTGATGCACAGGTTATGCTACTACAATGGTTGTGGGGTGTCTGGAGGCTATTGTTTGATGCACAGGTTATGCTACTACAATGGTTGTGGGGTGTCTGGAGGCTATTGTTTGATGCACAGGTTATGCTACTACAATGGTTGTGGGGTGTCTGGAGGCTATTGTTTGATGCACAGGTTATGCTACTACAATGGTTGTGGGGTGTCTGGAGGCTATTGTTTGATGCACAGGTTATGCTACTACAATGGTTGTGGGGTGTCTGGAGGCTATTGTTTGATGCACAGGTTATGCTACTACAATGGTTGTGGGGTGTCTGGAGGCTATTGTGTGATGCACAGGTTATGCTACTACAATGGTTTGGGGTGTCTGGAGGCTATTGTTTGATGCACTGGTTATGTTACTACAATGGTTGTGGGGTGTCTGGAGGCTATTGTTTGATGCACTGGCTATGCTACTACAATGGTTGTGGGGTGTCTGCAGGCTATTGTTTGATGCACATGTTATGCTACTACAATGGTTGTGGGGTGTCTGGAGACTATTGTTTGATGCACAGGTTATGCTACTACAATGGTTGTGGGGTGTCTGGAGGCTATTGTTTGATGCACATGTTATGCTACTACAATGGTTGTGGGGTGTCTGCAGGCTATTGTTTGATGCACTGGTTATGTTACTACAATGGTTGTGGGGTGTCTGGAGGTTATTGTTTGATGCACTGGTTATGCTACTACAATGGTTGTGGGGTGTCTGGAGGCTATTGTTTGATGCACAGGTTATGCTACTACAATGGTTGTGGGGTGTCTGGAGGCTATTGTTGATGCACAGGTTATGCTACTACAATGGTTGTGGAGTGACTGGAGGCTATTGTTTGATGCACAGGTTATGCTACTACAATGGTTGTGGGGTGTCTGGAGGCTATTGTTTGATGCACAGGTTATGCTACTACAATGGTTGTGGAGTGACTGGAGGCTATTGTTTGATGCACAGGTTATGCTACTACAATGGTTGTGGGGTGTCTAGAGGCTATTGTGTGATGCACAGGTTATGCTACTACAATGGTTGTGGGGTGTCTGGAGGCTATTGTGTGATGCACAGGTTATGCTACTACAATGGTTGTGGGGTGTCTGGAGGCTATTGTGTGATGCACAGGTTATGCTACTACAATGGTTGTGGGGTGTCTGGAGGCTATTGTGTGATGCACAGGTTATGCTACTACAATGGTTGTGGGGTGTCTGGAGGCTATTGTTGATGCACAGGTTATGCTACTACAATGGTTGTGGGGTGTCTGGAGGCTATTGTTTGCTGCACAGGTTATGCTACTACAATGGTTGTGGGGTGTCTGGAGGCTATTGTTGATGCACAGGTTATGCTACTACAATGGTTGTGGGGTGTCTGCAGGCTATTGTTTGATGCACTGGCTATGCTACTACAATGGTTGTGGGGTGTCTGCAGGCTATTGTTTGATGCACATGTTATGCTACTACAATGGTCGTGGGGTGTCTGGAGGCTATTGTTTGATGCACAGGTTATGCTACTACAATGGTTGTGGGGTGTCTGCAGGCTATTGTTTGATGCACAGGTTATGCTACTACAATGGTTGTGGGGTGTCTGCAGGCTATTGTTTGATGCACTGGTTATGCTACTACAATGGTTGTGGGGTGTCTGCAGGCTATTGTTTGATGCACATGTTATGCTACTACAATGGTTATGGGGTGTCTGGAGGCTATTGTTTGATGCACAGGTTATGCTACTACAATGGTTGTGGGGTGTCTGGAGGCTATTGTTTGATGCACAGGCTATGCTACTACGATGGTTGTCGGGTGTCTGGAGGCTATTGTTTGATGCACTGGTTATGCTACTACAATGGTTGTGGGGTGTCTGGAGACTATTGTTTGATGCACAGGCTATGCTACTACGATGGTTGTGGGGTGTCTGGAGGCTATTGTATGATGCACTGGTTATGCTACTACAATGGTTGTGAGGTGTCTGCATGCTATTGTTTGATGCACAGGTTATGCTACTACAATGGTTGTGGGGTGTCTGGAGGCTATTGTTTGATGCACAGGCTATGCTACTACAATGGTTGTGGGGTGTCTGGAGGCTATTGTTTGATGCACTGGTTATGTTACTACAATGGTTGTGAGGTGTCTGCATGCTATTGTTTGATGCACAGGTTATGCTACTACAATGGTTGTGAGGTGTCTGCATGCTATTGTTTGATGCACAGGTTATGCTACTACAATGGTTGTGGGGTGTCTGGAGGCTATTGTTTGATGCACTGGTTATGTTACTACAATGGTTGTGAGGTGTCTGCATGCTATTGTTTGATGCACAGGCTATGCTACTACGATGGTTGTGGGGTGTCTGGAGGCTATTGTTTGATGCACTGGTTATGTTACTACAATGGTTGTGAGGTGTCTGCATGCTATTGTTTGATGCACAGGTTATGCTACTACAATGGTTGTGAGGTGTCTGCATGCTATTGTTTGATGCACAGGTTATGCTACTACAATGGTTGTGGGGTGTCTGGAGGCTATTGTTTGATGCACTGGTTATGTTACTACAATGGTTGTGAGGTGTCTGCATGCTATTGTTTGATGCACAGGCTATGCTACTACGATGGTTGTGGGGTGTCTGGAGGCTATTGTTTGATGCACTGGTTATGTTACTACAATGGTTGTGAGGTGTCTGCATGCTATTGTTTGATGCACAGGTTATGCTACTACAATGGTTGTGAGGTGTCTGGAGGCTATTGTTTGATGCACAGGTTATGCTACTACAATGGTTGTGGGGTGTCTGGAGGCTATTGTTTGATGCACAGGTTATGCTACTACAATGTTTGTGGGGTGTCTGGAGACTATTGTTTGATGCACAGGCTATGCTACTACGATGGTTGTGGGGTGTCTGGAGGCTATTGTTTGATGCACTGGTTATGCTACTACAATGGTTGTGAGGTGTCTGGATGCTATTGTTTGATGCACAGGTTATGCTACTACAATGGTTGTGGGGTGTCTGGAGGCTATTGTTTGATGCACAGGTTATGCTACTACAATGGTTGTGGGGTGTCTGGAGGCTATTGTTTGATGCACAGGTTATGCTACTACAATGGTTGTGGGGTGTCTGGAGGCTATTGTTTGATGCACAGGTTATGCTACTACAATGGTTGTGGGGTGTCTGGAGGCTATTGTTTGATGCACAGGTTATGCTACTACAATGGTTGTGGGGTGTCTGGAGGCTATTGTTTGATGCACAGGTTATGCTACTACAATGGTTGTGGGGTGTCTGGAGGCTATTGTTTGATGCACAGGTTATGCTACTACAATGGTTGTGGGGTGTCTGGAGGCTATTGTTTGATGCACAGGTTATGCTACTACAATGGTTGTGGGGTGTCTGGAGGCTATTGTTTGATGCACAGGTTATGCTACTACAATGGTTGTGGGGTGTCTGGAGGCTATTGTTTGATGCACAGGTTATGCTACTACAATGGTTGTGGGGTGTCTGGAGGCTATTGCTTGATGCACCTGTTACACTAACGTGTAATCATGATTAACTAACTCACTTATATGTCACAGTCCATCAGTTATAATGTATATCTATCTACACCATATTGTACACAGTGGCCTGTCACAGTCCATCAGTTCAAGGTTAGGTTGTTGTACAGAGTATACAAAGGTTCAAGATCATGTTCAGAGTATATTACATATATAGTATAGTACAAGTTAACAGCTGTATAGTATAGTACAAGTTAACAGCTGTATAGTATAGTACAAGTTAACAACTGTATAGTATAGTACAAGTTAACAACTGTATAGTATAGTACAAGTTAACAGCTGTATAGTATAGTACAAGTTAACAGCTGTATAGTATAGTACAAGTTAACAACTGTATAGTATAGTACAAGTTAACAGCTGTATAGTATAGTACAAGTTAACAGCTGTATAGTATAGTACAAGTTAACAGCTGTATAGTATAGTACAAGTTAACAGCTGTATAGTATAGTACAAGTTAACAGCTGTATAGTATAGTACAAGTTAACAACTGTATAGTATAGTACAAGTTAACAGCTGTATAGTATAGTACAAGTTAACAGCTGTATAGTATAGTACAAGTTAACAGCTGTATAGTATAGTACAAGTTAACAGCTGTATAGTATAGTACAAGTTAACAACTGTATAGTATAGTACAAGTTAACAACTGTATAGTATAGTACAAGTTAACAGCTGTATAGTATAGTACAAGTTAACAGCTGTATAGTATAGTACAAGTTAACAGCTGTATAGTATAGTACAAGTTAACAGCTGTATAGTATAGTACAAGTTAACAACTGTATAGTATAGTACAAGTTAACAGCTGTATAGCATAGTACAAGTTAACAGCTGTATAGTATAGTACAAGTTAACAGCTGTATAGTATAGTACAAGTTAACAGCTGTATAGTATAGTACAAGTTAACAGCTGTATAGTATAGTACAAGTTAACAGCTGTATAGTATAGTACAAGTTAACAGCTGTATAGTATAGTACAAGTTAACAGCTGTATAGTATAGTACAAGTTAACAACTGTATAGTATAGTACAAGTTAACAACTGTATAGTATAGTACAAGTTAACAACTGCATAGTATAGTACAAGTTAACAGCTGTATAGTATAGTACAAGTTAACAGCTGTATAGTATAGTACAAGTTAACAGCTGTATAGTATAGTACAAGTTAACAACTGTATAGTATAGTACAAGTTAACAACTGTATAGTATAGTACAAGTTAACACTGTATAGTATAGTACAAGTTAACAGCTGTATAGTATAGTACAAGTTAACAACTGTATAGTATAGTACAAGTTAACAACTGTATAGTATAGTACAAGTTAACAGCTGTATAGTATAGTACAAGTTAACAACTGTATAGTATAGTACAAGTTAACAGCTGTATAGTATAGTACAAGTTAACAACTGTATAGTATAGTACAAGTTAACAACTGTATAGTATAGTACAAGTTAACAACTGTATAGTATAGTACAAGTTAACAGCTGTATAGTATAGTACAAGTTAACAACTGTATAGTATAGTACAAGTTAACAGCTGTATAGTATAGTACAAGTTAACAGCTGTATAGTATAGTACAAGTTAACAACTGTATAGTATAGTACAAGTTAACAGCTGTATAGTATAGTACACGTTAACAACTGTATAGTATAGTACAAGTTAACAACTGTATAGTATAGTACAAGTTAACAACTGCATAGTATAGTACAAGTTAACAACTGTATAGTATAGTACAAGTTAACAGCTGTATAGTATAGTACAAGTTAACAGCTGTATAGTATAGTACAAGTTAACAACTGTATAGTATAGTACAAGTTAACAACTGTATAGTATAGTACAAGTTAATAGCTGTATAGTATAGTACAAGTTAACAACTGTATAGTATAGTACAAGTTAACAGCTGTATAGTATAGTACAAGTTAACAGCTGTATAGTATAGTACAAGTTAATAACTGTATAGTATAGTACAAGTTAATAACTGTATAGTATAGTACAAGTTAACAACTGTATAGTATAGTACAATTTCAACCTGTTAGCCGGGAATACACCTTTAATGTGGGTTGGAGGTGGTGGTGGCGCAGTGGGGTGGAAGTTGTGGTGGCGCAGTGGGGTGGAAGTTGTGGTGGCGCAGTGGGGTGGAAGTTGTGGTGGCGCAGTAGGGTGGAGGTCGTGGTGGCGCAGTGGGGTGGAAGTTGTGGTGGCGCAGTGGGGTGGAGGTCGTGGTGGCGCAATGGGGTGGAAGTCATGGTGGCGCAGTGGGGTGGAGGTCGTGGTGGCGCAGTGGGGTGGAAGTTGTGGTGGCGCAATGGGTGGAAGTTGTGGTGGCGCAATGGGGTGGAAGTCGTGGTGGCGCAGTGGGGTGGAAGTTGTGGTGGCGCAGTGGGGTGGAGGTCGTGGTGGCGCAATGGGGTGGAAGTCATGGTGGCGCAGTGGGTTGGAGGTCGTGGTGGCGCAGTGGGGTGGAAGTTGTGGTGACGCAATGGGGTGGAGGTCGTGGTGGCGCAGTGGGGTGGAAGTTGCGGTGGCGCAATGGGGTGGAGGTCATGGTGGCGCAGTGGGGTGGAAGTCGTGGTGGCGCAATGGGGTGGAGGTCATGGTGGCGCAGTGGGGTGGAGGTCATGGTGGTGCAGTGGGGTGGAGGTCCTGGTGGCGCAATGGGGTGGAGGTCATGGTGGCGCAGTGGGGTGGAGGTCGTGGTGGCGCAGTGGGGTGGAGGTCGTAGTGGGGTGGAGGTCGTGGTGGCACAGTGGGGTGGAAGTCGTGGTGGCACAGTGGGTTGGAAGGTGTGGTGGTGCAGTGGGGTGGAGGTCGTGGTGGCGCAGTGGGGTGGAAGTCATGGTGGCACAGTGGGGTGGAAGTCATGGTGGCACAGTGGGGTGGAAGTCGTCGTGGCACAATGGTACTACTATGTATGACTGCTGATATATGGCAATTTTATTTTCTATGTTAATGGTGTCACGTTTATTTGTAATAATAGCCATACAGCATACAGGTCGCAGCTAGCTCACAGGTCTAAATTGCATTATCCAAAGGTGTATATAATTATATATAACCATAGCGATTCAATTGTGTTCATTGAATTATTGATGCACGTATATGATTAGAACTGTCGTATCTGACGGGTAGCTGTATACATGTACATGTTTAGGTACGCTACACTTACTGTATACATGTACATGTTTAGGTACGCTACACTTACTGTATACATGTACATGTTTAGGTACGCTACACTTACTGTATACATGTACATGTTTAGGTATGCTACACTTACTGTATACATGTACATGTTTAGGTACGCTACACTTACTGTATACATGTATATGTTTAGGTACGCTACACTTACTGTATACATGTACATGTTTAGGTACGCTACACTTACTGTATACATGTACATGTTTAGGTACGCTACACTTACTGTATACATGTACATGTTTAGGTACGCTACACTTACTGTATACATGTACATGTTTAGGTACACTACACTTACTGTATACATGTACATGTTTAGGTATGCTACACTTACTGTATACATGTACATGTTTAGGTATGCTACACTTACTGTATACATGTACATGTTTAGGTACGCTACACTTGCTGTATACATGTACATGTTTAGGTACGCTACACTTACTGTATACATGTACATGTTTTGGTACGCTATACATGAAGATGAACTCATTTTCTAACAAAGATTCAGAAAAAGAGTATCGAAAAATTCACGATCGTACACTATTCCATTTTCTCACTCAGAACAGTTCAAACATTCATTTGTTGTGAAAACACTCAGATTGTGATTGTAGAGTGCATGCAAAGACAGTAGAGGGTTTCAGGTCAGCCCTACGCGATTGTAGAGTGCTTGCAAAGACAGTAGAGGGTTTCAGGTCAGCCCTACGTGATTGTAGAGTGCTTGCAAAGACAGTAGAGGGTTTCAGGTTAGCCCTACGCGATTGTAGAGTGCTTGCAAAGACAGTAGAGGGTTTCAGGTCAGCCCTACGCGATTGTAGAGTGCTTGCAAAGACAGTAGAGGGTTTCAGGTCAGCCCTACGCGATTGTAGAGTGCTTGCAAAGACAGTAGAGGGTTTCAGGTCAGCCCTATGCGATTGTAGAGTGCTTGCAAAGACAGTAGAGGGTTTCAGGTCAGCCCTACGCGATTGTAGAGTGCTTGCAAAGACAGTAGAGGGTTTCAGGTCAGCCCTACGTGATTGTAGAGTGCTTGCAAAGACAGTAGAGGGTTTCAGGTTAGCCATACGCGATTGTAGAGTGCTTGCAAAGACAGTAGAGGGTTTCAGGTCAGCCCTACGCGATTGTAGAGTGCTTGCAAAGACAGTAGAGGGTTTCAGGTCAGCCCTACGCGATTGTAGAGTGCTTGCAAAGACAGTAGAGGGTTTCAGGTTAGCCCTACGTGATTGTAGAGTGCTTGCAAAGACAGTAGAGGGTTTCAGGTCAGCCCTACGCGATTGTAGAGTGCTTGCAAAGACAGTAGAGGGTTTCAGGTTGGCCCTACGCGATTGTAGAGTGCTTGCAAAGACAGTAGAGGGTTTCAGGTCAGCCCTACATGATTGTAGAGTGCTTGCAAAGACAGTAGAGGGTTTCAGGTCAGCCCTACGCGATTGTAGAGTGCTTGCAAAGACAGTAGAGGGTTTCAGGTCAGCCCTACACGATTGTAGAGTGCTTGCAAAGACAGTAGAGGGTTTCAGGTCAGCCCTACGGTAAGACGCCCACTTCCGTAGCATCTACACTAGGAATGGTCCTGCTACGTAATTCAACAGATACAACAGATACATGATAAACTCATTCTTGGAACACATTCATATTGAGAACTATAAAATATTATAATTGCCAAAAGATCTCCCACTAGTCACAGTGACCGTGGTTTGCAGGTGTAGAATCCACCTCACTGTATTCATAGTACAAGTAACATCCTCTATGACCAATACAATGTACTCTCGCACCTTCTGATAAGATACCAAGCTCACAAATACATGCACACCCACAGCAGACCGTGTTCAGAGCTAACCAGTCCATGCACACCCGCAGCAGATTTGGTTCTGAGTTAACAAGTCCATGGTTCCGTGCTGACCGTCTATGTCCACCCCGACAAACCCAATTCTGACTTATATTAACACACGCACGCACAACACGCGCACACACAGCGCTGGGTTCAATACATTTTACATTCACCCCAACCACACACACGGTGCTAGGCTCAAAACATCTTAAATTGGATACCTCATCCTTTGTAGATCCAGATAGTTCTGATGAAGATTTTGCAGCCTCGGGTTTAGATGGTTCCGATGTAGATTCCATAGCCTCGGGTTTAGACGGTTCCGATGTAGATTCTATAGCCTCGGGTTTAGATGGTTCCGGTGTAGATTCCATAGCCTCGGGTTTAGATGGTTCCGATGTAGATTCCATAGCCTCAGGTTTAGACGGTTCCGATGTAGATTCTACAGTTTCGGGATTAGACTGATTGACTAGATGCGGCGGGTCTGCATCAGGGTCGTTTGGGCCAACTTCATCTATTTTAATTGTAACTTGTTGTACATTTCTAGGAACTTCCTGAGCACCCTCTGCAGGATGACTGTTTTCAGTTTCTTCAACTGATGGACTGGCTCCGGAACTGGCTCCTATTTCATTAGCTGGTGTATCCTTTTTAGAACTTTCGTTTTCTGCTTGTGCCTTGTTTTCATTCTGACCAGATGCCCCAGTGTCTCTACTCTTAGATTCCCCTAATTTAAATTTCCTTGTGAATTTATTTCCCATATTTATGAATTATATTTTAACACAATATGCTCATTGTACATGCAGAATGTTAACCACACTATGCACTATGTCTATATCTGTACACTCTATTACTTTTCCATGTTCTCAAGCTTCTGGTTTTTGCTAAGCTGTTGTTCTCTCTCCACAGCAGTTTCTAATGTTTCCCAAACAATTTACAGAAGACACAATATTATACTCCAATATCTTAAAACCAACACTGCAATTTATAATCTCACAGCTTCAGTACATTTTCCTACAATACACAAATAATTACACACTTTCTAAAACTTGTGTTCCATCTTTCTACTTCACTTCACACAGCATAATATACTAACACACAAGCTCAGTGAATTGGAATACCTGGCCTATATCTCTCCATAACAAAAGGTCATCACAACTCCATAACACAACTGCTGGTGCAAACCAAGATGATAAACTATAATGAACTATCTGCAGATTCACTGATGTTATCAAATGTGGGAGTAAAAAAAAAGCCTCTAACAAATGGAAGAAGAGGAAATTAATGTTCTCCCCAGATCAATGTTATGTATTTTAATCACTGTATTGGAGAGAGATGTTTCCAATAACCAGTGTTCAATAGCAAGTAGCTCCCGACTGCACTAAACAACAGTAGCTTAGTGTCACAATCTCATGCTGTGATATCAGACTGTACGAGATTCATGTACTGTGATATCATACTGGGATTCATGTACTGTGATATCATACTGTACGAGATTCATGTACTGTGATATCATACTGTATGAGATTCATGTACTGTGATATCATACTGTACAAGATTCATGTACTGTGATATCATACTGTATGAAATTCATGTACTATGATATCATACTGTACAAGATTCATGTACTGTGATATCATACTGAGATTCATGTACTGTGATATCATACTGAGATTCATGTACTGTGATATCATACTGTACAAGATTCATGTACTGTGATATCATACTGTACAAGATTCATGTACTGTGATATCATACTGTACAAGATTCATGTACTGTGATATCATACTGTACAAGATTCATGTACTGTGATATCATACTGTACAAGATTCATGTACTGTGATATCATACTGTATGAGATTCATGTACTGTGATATCATACTGTACAAGATTCATGTACTGTGATATCATACTGAGATTCATGTACTGTGATATCATACTGTATGAGATTCATGTACTGTGATATCATACTGTACAAGATTCATGTACTGTGATATCATACTGTACAAGATTCATGTACTGTGATATCGTACTGAGATTCATGTACTGTGATATCATACTGTATGAGATTCATGTACTGTGATATCATACTGTATGAGATTCATGTACTGTGATATCGTACTGAGATTCATGTACTGTGATATCATACTGTATGAGATTCATGTACTGTGATATCATACTGTATGAGATTCATGTACTGTGATATCATACTGTATGAGATTCATGTACTGTGATATCATACTGTATGAGATTCATGTACTGTGATATCATACTATACTGTACAAGATTCATGTACTGTGATATCATACTGTATGAGATTCATGTACTGTGATATCATACTGTATGAGATTCATGTACTGTGATATCATACTGTATGAGATTCATGTACTGTGATATCATACTGTACAAGATTCATGTACTGTGATATCATACTGTATGAGATTCATGTACTGTGATATCATACTGAGATTCATGTACTGTGATATCATAGTGCAAATAAGATACCATTACATTGCAACATTTACTATGGAGTCACATATTAATGTTCACAAAATGCAAATAGCAATATACTGGGAATGTACATCAGGTATTATGCAACAATATACTGGGAATGTACATCAGGTATTATGCAACAATATACTGGGAATGTACATCAGGTATTATGCAACAATATACTGGGAATGTACATCAGGTATTATGCAACAATATACTGGGAATGTACATCAGGTATTATGCAACAATATACTGGGAATGTACATCAGGTATTATGCAACAATATACTGGGAATGTACATCAGTTATTATGCAACAATATACTGGGAATGTACATCAGGTATTATGCAACAATATACTGGGAATGTACATCAGGTATTATGCAACAATATACTGGGAATGTACATCAGGTATTATGCAACAATATACTGGGAATGTACATCAGGTATTATATTGTCCATCATTCTAGGATTCCAATCCATCCACAAATTATGTCATAATATACATTCTCAGAGATAATAAACTTATACCAAGTGCTGATGGTACCCAGCATTCCGGGAATTTGTGTAATTTGGTTCCAGGCTATTACAGGCTGTAGATTCACTGCATGAAATATTTTCAGAAATTGGGGACTTTTGGTCTTGGTCTGGTGACAAACATAATGTATGCAATGCTTACAAAGAGAGAACTTCAAACATGTGTACATGGTGTTAGTTAAAAGGAAGTCAGTGTAGCCATGTGTACATGGTGTTAGTTAAAAGGAGGTCAGTGTAGCCATGTGTACATGGTGTTAGTTAAAAGGAAGTCAGTGTAGCCATGTGTACATGGTGTTAGTTAAAAGGAAGTCAGTGTAGCCATGTGTACATAGTGAGTTAAAAGGAAGTCAGTGTAGCCATGTGTACATAGTGTTAGTTAAAAGGAGGTCAGTGTAGCCATGTGTACATGGTGTTAGTTAAAAGGAAGTCAGTGTAGCCATGTGTACATGGTGTTAGTTAAAAGGAAGTCAGTGTAGCCATGTGTACATAGTGTTAGTTAAAAGGAAGTCAGTGTAGCCATGTGTACATAGTGTTAGTTAAAAGGAAGTCAGTGTAGCCATGTGTACATAGTGTTAGTTAAAAGGAAGTCAGTGTAGCCATGTGTACATAGTGTTAGTTAAAAGGAAGTCAGTGTAGCCATGTGTACATAGTGTTAGTTAAAAGGAAGTCAGTGTAGCCATGTGTACATGGTGTTAGTTAAAAGGAAGTCAGTGTAGCCATGTGTACATGGTGTTAGTTAAAAGGAAGTCAGTGTAGCCATGTGTACATAGTGTTAGTTAAAAGGAAGTCAGTGTAGCCATGTGTACATAGTGTTAGTTAAAAGGAAGTCAGTGTAGCCATGTGTACATGGTGTTAGTTAAAAGGAAGTCAGTGTAGCCATGTGTATATAGTGTTAGTTAAAAGGAAGTCAGTGTAGCCATGTGTACATAGTGTTAGTTAAAAGGAAGTCAGTGTAGCCAGCTTTCCATTAGAATAGGTTCATAAACGTGTGATAGTTTCCTACAGAAAGAAATGTGAAACTCCTGAGGCTATGTATAATCCCCGTGGAAACTGTGTTTCAGTAAACACAGTTTCTGCTAGAACCGTACAGTGGTTGTCAGTTACAATTATATGTGCATGCGGATGGAATGATGCATTTCCTGGGTGAATGTGTATGCGGATGGAATGATGCAGGTGTAAATGTGTTTGTGGATGGAGTGATGCAGATGTGAATGTGTATGTGGATGGAATGATGCAGGTGTAAATGTGTATGTGGATGGAATGATGCAGATGTAAATGTGTTTGTGGATGGAGTGATGCAGATGTAAATGTGTATGGAGTGATGCAGGTGTAAATGTGTTTGTGGATGGAATGATGCAGGTGTAAATGTGTTTGTGGATGGAGTGATGCAGGTGTAAATGTGTATGGAGTGATGCAGGTGTAAATGTGTTTGTGGATGGAGTGATGCAGGTGTAAATGTGTATGGAGTGATGCAGGTGTAAATGTGTTTGTGGATGGAGTGATGCAGGTGTAAATGTGTTTGTGGATGGAATGATGCAGGTGTAAATGTGTTTGTGGATGGAGTGATGCAGGTGTAAATGTGTTTGTGGATGGAGTGATGCAGATGTAAATGTGTATGGAGTGATGCAGGTGTAAATGTGTTTGTAGATGGAATGATGCAGATGTAAATGTGTATGTGGATGGAGTGATGCAGGTGTAAATGTGTATGTGGATGGAATGATGCAGGTGTAAATGTGTATGTGGATGGAATGATGCAGATGTAAATGTGTTTGTGGATGGAGTGATGCAGATGTGAATGTGTATGTGGATGGAATGATGCAGGTGTAAATGTGTATGTGGATGGAATGATGCAGATGTAAATGTGTTTGTGGATGGAGTGATGCAGATGTAAATGTGTATGTGGATGGAGTGATGCAGGTGTAAATGTGTATGTGGATGGAATGATGCAGGTGTGAATGTGTATGTGGATGGAATGATGCAGGTGTGAATGTGTATGTGGATGGAATGATGCAGGTGTGAATGTGTATGTGGATGGAATGATGCAGGTGTGAATGTGTATGTGGATGAAATGATGCAGGTGTGAATGTGTATGTGGATGGAGTGATGCAGGTGTAAATGTGTATGTGGATGGAGTGATGCAGGTGTAAATGTGTATGTGGATGGAGTGATGCAGAAATGTGTATGTGGATGGAATGATGCAGGTGTAAATATGTATGTGGATGGAATTATGCAGGTGTGTATGTGGATGGAATGATGCAGGTGTAAATGTGTATGTGGATGGAATTATGCAGGTGTGTATGTGGATGGAATGATGCAGGTGTAAATGTGTATGTGGATGGAATGATGCAGGTGTGAATTTGTATGTGGATGGAGTGATGTAGGTGTGAATGTGTATGTGGATGGAGTGATATATGTGGATGGAGTGATGCAGGTGTGAATGTGTATGTGGATGGAGTGAATGTGTATGTGGATGGAGTGATGTATGTGGATGGAGTGATGCAGGTGTAAATGTGTATGTGGATGGAATGATGCAGGTGTGAATTTGTATGTGGATGGAGTGATGTAGGTGTGAATGTGTATGTGGATGGAGTGATGTATGTGGATGGAGTGATGCAGGTGTGAATGTGTATGTGGATGGAGTGAATGTGTATGTGGATGGAGTGATGTATGTGGATGGAGTGATGCAGGTGTAAATGTGTATGTGGATGGAGTGAATGTGTATGTGGATGGAGTGATGTATGTGGATGGAGTGATGCAGGTGTAAATGTGTATGTGGATGGAATGATGCAGGTGTGAATTTGTATGTGGATGGAGTGATGTAGGTGTGAATGTGTATGTGGATGGAGTGATGTATGTGGATGGAGTGATGCAGGTGTGAATGTGTATGTGGATGGAGTGAATGTGTATGTGGATGGAGTGATGTATGTGGATGGAGTGATGCAGGTGTAAATGTGTATGTGGATGGAATTATGCAGATGTGTATGTGGATGGAATGATGCAGGTGTGAATTTGTATGTGGATGGAGTGATGTAGGTGTGAATGTGTATGTGGATGGAATGATGCAGGTGTGAATGTGTATGTGGA
>CM026390.1:107073898-107116426 GCA_014843695.1 Archivesica marissinica
AACTAGCAATCAACCTACCTCAAACAAACTAGCAATCAACCTACCTCAACCAAACTAGCAATCAACATACCTCAACCAAACTAGCAATCAACCTACCTCAACCAAACTAGCAATCAACCTACCTCAACCAAACTAGCAATCAACCTACCTCAAACAAACTAGCAATCAACCTACCTCAAACAAACTAGCAATCAACCTACCTCAAACAAACTAGCAATCAACCTACCTCAACCAAACTAGCAATCAACCTACCTCAAACAACCTACCTCAACCAAACTAGCAATCAACCTACCTCAACCAAACTAGCAATCAACCTACCTCAACCAAACTAGCAATCAACCTACCTCAAACAAACTAGCAATCAACCTACCTCAACCAAACTAGCAATCAACCTACCTCAACCAAACTAGCAATCAACCTACCTCAACCAAACTAGCAATCAACCTACCTCAAACAAACTAGCAATCAACCTACCTCAACCAAACTAGCAATCAACCTACCTCAAACAAACTAGCAATCAACCTACCTCAACCAAACTAGCAATCAACCTACCTCAACCAAACTAGCAATCAACCTACCTCAACCAAACTAGCAATCAACCTACCTCAACCAAACTAGCAATCAACCTACCTCAACCAAACTAGCAATCAACCTACCTCAAACAAACTAGCAATCAACCTACCTCAAACAAACTAGCAATCAACCTACCTCAACCAAACTAGCAATCAACCTACCTCAACCAAACTAGCAATCAACCTACCTCAACCAAACTAGCAATCAACCTACCTCAACCAAACTAGCAATCAACCTACCTCAACCAAACTAGCAATCAACCTACCTCAACCAAACTAGCAATCAACCTACCTCAACCAAACTATCAATCCAACCCACCACAACCAAACTATCAATCAATCCAACCCACCACAACCAAACTATCAATCCAACCCACCACAACCAAACTAGCAATCAACCTACCTCAACCAAACTATCAATCCAACCCACCACAACCAAACTATCAATCCAACCCACCACAACCAAACTAGCAATCCAACCCACCACAACCAAACTATCAATCCAACCCACCACAACCAAACTATCAATCCAACCCACCACAACCAAACTATCAATCCAACCCACCACAACCAAACTATCAATCCAACCCACCACAACCAAACTATCAATCCAACCCATCACAACCAAACTATCAATCCAACCCACCACAACCAAACTATCAATCCAACCCACCACAACCAAACTATCAATCAATCCAACCCACCACAACCAAACTATCAATCCAACCCACCACAACCAAACTACAATCCAACCCACCACAACCAAACTATCAATCCAACCCACCACAACCAAACTATCAATCCAACCCACCACAACCAAACTATCAATCCAACCCACCACAACCAAACTATCAATCCAACCCACCACAACCAAACTATCAATCCAACCCACCACAACCAAACTATCAATCCAACCCACCACAACCAAACTATCAATCCAACCCACCACAACCAAACTATCAATCAATCCAACCCACCACAACCAAACTATCAATCAATCCAACCCACCACAACCAAACTATCAATCCAACCCACCACAACCAAACTATCAATCCAACCCACCACAACCAAACTATCAATCCAACCCACCACAACCAAACTATCAATCCAACCCACCACAACCAAACTATCAATCCAACCCATCACAACCAAACTATCAATCCAACCCACCACAACCAAACTATCAATCCAACCCATCATAAATGCTTGGCTTAGTTTAATGATATTTTATTGTATTCATTTTACATACAATACAATGACAATTTAAAGAAAAGCAAATGGGTCGTCAAGCTCTAGTTCCAGCAAAATTAGTTACAGCCCTTCCCGAATGCTTGGCAATGCAGGCAGCTCCTTAGCCACATAGCCACCTCAAATCGGTTGGCTGTTTGTATGATCCATATTAATGCATAATGCAGACAAGGTAACAAGATTAGCTCACCAGTTGTCAATGATACAAATATACAGACCAGAAATGCTGCAGCCATGGGATTCAAGCTATCAGATTGTTTGGGCTCATGTTTATATTAGCTTCATGCTGTTTGTAAATCATCATTCTGTGTTACATGCTGCAGGCAAATTGAAGAACAGAAAGTGGACAGACCTTGTTTATAAATTCTGACAATATACTGTGCTATGTTTGTTTTCAGTTAGCCCAGAATGATGTCATGCAGCAGTCAGCTAAATCAGCTGGCTACATCAGTCATCTACATCAGCCGGCTACATCAGTCAGCTACATCAGCTACATCATCAGTCAGCTACATTAGTCAGCTACAATCAGTCGGCTATATCAGATGCATCAAGGGACATGTACTGTGCTAGATGGGTTAATGGTCACTGAACACACAGCCAGAGAATCTTCTGGTAACATACAGCCAGAGAATCTTCTGGTAACACACAGCCAAAGAATCTTCTGGTAACATACAGCCAGAGAATCTTCTGGTAACACACAGCCAGAGAATATTCTGGTAACACACAGCCAGAGAATCTTCTGGTAACACACAGCCAGAGAATCTTCTGGTAACACACAGCCAGAGAATATTCTGGTAACATACAGCCAGAGAATCTTCTGGTAACATACAGCCAGAGAATCTTCTGGTAACACACAGCCAGAGAATCTTCTGGTAACACACAGCCAGAGAATCTTCTGGTAACATACAGCCAGAGAATCTTCTGGTAACACACAGCCAGAGAATCTTCTGGTAACACACAGCCACAAACCATTGATTCACATCACAACAATAGGATGTGATGTGCACAGTTGCATGCCTTCAACCACATCCGTTTATGATGGATCCAATCAGTCAAGGCTTCATGTTTCATTAACCGGTTCAACGAGTATTTAACATATAATATACTGGACACAACATATAATATACTGGACACAACATATAATATACTGGACACAACATATAATATACTGGACACAACATATAATATACTGGACATAACATATAATATACTGGACACAACATATAATATACTGGACACAACATATAATATACTGGACACAACATATAATATACTGGACACAACATATAATATACTGGACATAACATATAATATACTGGACACAACATATAATATACTGGACACAACATATAATATACTGGACACTTGACACAGACAGATATGTAATGGTAATTCAGGGATCGCAGGTTCGATCCCCCGTCTGACCCTAATAAAATGAACAGTCTTTCAGATGGGACATTAAACCGAGGTCTCGTGTCGGTGCTTTACAACGTGCACGTAAAAGAACCAGAGGAGACTCTGGAATGGGTCTCTGTCTGTATCATTGCACTATCCTCCAAAAATCTAAAATGACTAATCTCTTCAGGAGGCGTCGCTCATATGGGCAACAGGTAGCGACGATAATTAAACATAAAACACACACACACACTTGCCATGTGCATTATCCAGCAGTGTACAGTACATCCAGTATTTAACACACTTCCTGTCACTATATACATGTCACTGTCTACCTGTCACTATATACATGTCACTGTCTACCTGTCAGTATATACATGTCACTGTCTACCTGTCACTATATACATGTCACTGTCTACCTGTCACAATATACATGTCACTGTCTACCTGTCACTATATACATGTCACTGTCTACCTGTCAGTATATACATGTCACTGTCTACCTGTCACTATATACATGTCACTGTCTACCGGTCACAATATACATGTCACTGTCTACCTGTCACTATATACATGTCACAATATACATGTCACTGTCTACCTGTCACTATATACATGTCACTGTCTACCTGTCATTGTCTACCTGTCGCTATATACACATCACTATATACATGTCACTGTCTACCTGTCACTATGTACATGTCACTGTATACCTGTCACTATATACATGTCACTGTCTACCTGGCACTATATACATGTCACTATATACATGTCACTGTCTACCTGTCATTATCTATCAATAACTGTCATCCCAGTTGCAATCTTTGTTAAATAACTTTGTGTAACTTGTAGGCTCAAACTCTCAAACTCTATATCAATAGTCACTATGCTTCCATTGCTAAACTTGTGAACCTATATCAATAGTCACTATGCTTCCATTGCTAAATTTGTGAACCTATATCAATAGTCACACTGCTTCCATTGCTAAACTTGTGAACCTATATCAATAGTCACACTGCTTCCATTGCTAAACTTGTGAACCTATATCAATAGTCACACTGCTTCCATTGCTAAACTTGTGAACCTATACCAATAGTCACTATGCTTCCAGTGCTAAACTTGTGAACCTATATCAATAGTCACTATGCTTCCATTGCTAAACTTGTGAACCTATATCAATAGTCACTATGCTTCCAGTGCTAAACTTGTGAACCTATATCAATAGTCACTATGCTTCCATTGCTAAACTTGTGAACCTATATCAATAGTCACTATGCTTCCATTGCTAAACTTGTGAACCTATATCAATAGTACTATGAGTCCAGTGCTAAACTTGTGAACAACTCAGGTCCTGACATCAGCAAACAAATGTTATCCCAACCATCTGCTAGGTATAACAACATAAACAAAAAGAACAACTCCAAGGGGAGTAACCTAAGTAGAACCAAGTATTTGTAGTTGAATTATATGAAACCAGTTGTCTCCCTGTACAGACACATTGTCAAGTACAAATAACCCTTTTGAAGATTACATTCTGAACAAAACAAGAAATTTAGTTAACTTAGCTTGAACATAATTTGATGAAAACAAACTGGGGGAATAATTGTTATATATGCGTTTAAGGAGTGTTTCATCTTGCATTGTTAGGTGCAAATCCATTGTCAAGGACTGCAGGTAGACATACAGATCCAGTGTCGAGGACTGCAGGTAGACATACAGACCCAGTGTCGAGGACTGCAGGTAGACATACAGACCCAGTGTCGAGGACTGCAGGTAGACATACAGACCCAGTGTCGAGGACTGCAGGTAGACATACAGTCCCAGTGTCGAGGACTGCAGGTAGACATACAGACCCAGTGTCGAGGACTGCAGGTAGACATACAGAACCAGTGACGAGGACTGCAGGTAGACATACAGACCCATTGTCGAGGACTGCAGGTAGACATAAAGATCCAGTGTCGAGGACTGCAGGTAGACATACAGATCCAGTAGGACTGCAGGTAGACATACAGATCCAGTGTCGAGGACTGCAAGTAGACATACAGACCCAGTGTCGAGGACTGCAGGTAGACATACAGACCCAGTGTCGAGGACTGCAGGTAGACATACAGACCCAGTGTCGAAGACTGCAGGTAGACATACAGTCCCAGTGTCGAGGACTGCAGGTAGACATATAGACCCTTAAACACAACATGAGCTATGGTTCTCACCGATGCAACCCAGGTTCGATCCTCGAACCGGGAAGCGTGAGATGGTACGGTGGTCGCCAGATCGGACAGGTGGGTTTTCTCCGGGTACTATGGTTTCCTCACTAACGAATGACCACATATACGCTTTCATCAATGCAAAATCGGGAATTTCCGACTAGCCCAACAGATCTATCTTAGTATCTACCCAGACAGGACATTTACAGATCTATCTTAGTATCTACCCATACAGGACATTTACAGATCTATCTTAGTATCTACCCAGACAGGACATTTACAGATCTATCTTAGTATCTACCCAGACAGCACATTTACAGATCTATCTTAGTATCTACCCAGACAGGACATTTACAGATCTATCTTAGTATCTACCCATACAGGACATTTACAGATCTATCTTAGTATCTACCCATACAGGACATTTACAGATCTATCTTAGTATCTACCCAGACAGGACATTTACAGATCTATCTTAGTATCTACCCAGACAGGACATTTACAGATCTATCTTAGTATCTACCCAGACAGGACATTTACAGATCTATCTTAGTATCTACCCATACAGGACATTTACAGATCTATCTTAGTATCTACCCATACAGGACATTTACAGATCTATCTTAGTATCTACCCAGACAGGACATTTACAGATCTATCTTAGTATCTACCCAGACAGGACATTTACAGATCTATCTTAGTATCTACCCAGACAGGACATTTACAGATCTATCTTAGTATCTACCCATACAGGACATTTACAGATCTATCTTAGTATCTACCCAGACAGCACATTTACAGATCTATCTTAGTATCTACCCAGACAGGACATTTACAGATCTATCTTAGTATCTACCCATACAGGACATTTACAGATCTATCTTAGTATCTACCCAGACAGGACATTTACAGATCTATCTTAGTATCTACCCATACAGGACATTTACAGATCTATCTTAGTATCTACCCAGACAGGACATTTACAGATCTATCTTAGTATCTACCCAGACAGGACATTTACAGATCTATCTTAGTATCTACCCAGACAGGACATTTACAGATCTATCTTAGTATCTACCCAGACAGCACATTTAATACCTATACAGTAATA
The DNA here is from genome assembly GCA_014843695.1 of Archivesica marissinica. Taxonomy (NCBI): domain Eukaryota; kingdom Metazoa; phylum Mollusca; class Bivalvia; order Venerida; family Vesicomyidae; genus Archivesica; species Archivesica marissinica. The sequence goes on from CM026390.1 coordinate 107,080,429, forward strand.
ACTCTTTGCATACTAGCAATGAAATTCCATGACATTTTATATTTATTTGCTGCTACAATTATTGTAACTATTTATAGCCTCTTATTATACTCACCATGCAAAATGTTAGTACCTCATGGATCCAATCTCTTCAACACAGTGTAACTTAATGCATCAAACTTCCCAAACACATTGTAACTTAATGCATCAAACCTCCCAAACACATTGTAACTTAATGGATCAAACCTCCCTAACACATTGTAACTTAATGCATCAAACCTCCCAAACACATTGTAACTTAATGCATCAAACCTCCCAAACACATTGTAACTTAATGGATCAAACCTCCCAAACATATTGTAACTTAATGCATCAAACCTCCCAAACACATTGTAACTTAATGCATCAAACCTCCCAAACACATTGTAACTTAATGCATCAAACCTCCCAAACACATTGTAACTTAATGGATCAAACCTCCCAAACATATTGTAACTTAATGCATCAAACCTCCCAAACATGTTGTAACTTAATGCATCAAACCTCCCAAACACATTGTAACTTAATGGATCAAACCTCCCAAACATATTGTAACTTAATGGATCAAACCTCCCAAACATATTGTAACTTAATGCATCAAACCTCCCAAACATATTGTAACTTAATGCATCAAACCTCCCAAACATGTTGTAACTTAATGCATCAAACCTCCCAAACACTATTGTAACTTAATGCATCAAACCTCCCAAACATATTGTAACTTAATGGATCAAACCTCCCAAACATGTTGTAACTTAATGCATCAAACCTCCCAAACACATTGTAACTTAATGGATCAAACCTCCCAAACATATTGTAACTTAATGGATCAAACCTCCCAAACATATTGTAACTTAATGCATCAAACCTCCCAAACACATATTGTAACTTAATGCATCAAACCTCCCAAACATGTTGTAACTTAATGCATCAAACCTCCCAAACACTATTGTAACTTAATGCATCAAACCTCCCAAACACATTGTAACTTATTATAAGTCTGGAAGTAAATCCCCCACAATATAAGTCTGGAAGGAAATCCCCAACATTATAAGTCTGGAAGGAAATCCCCCACATTATAAGTCTCGAAGGAAATCCCCAACATTATAAGTCTGGAAGGAAATCCCCAACATTATAAGTCTGGAAGGAAATCCCCAACAATATAAGTCTGGAAGGAAATCCCCCACATTATAAGTCTGGAAGGAAATCCCCAACAATATAAGTATGGAAGGAAATCCCCAACATTATAAGTCTGGAAGGAAATCCCCAACATTATAAGTCTGGAAGGAAATCCCACACAATATAATCCTGGAAGGAAATCCCCCACAATATAAGCCTGGAAGGAAATCCCCCACAATATAAGTCTGGAAGGAAATCCCCAACATTATAAGCCTGGAAGGAAATCCCCCACAATATAAGTCTGGAAGGAAATCCCCAACATTATAAGTCTGGAAGTAAATCCCCAACAATATAAGTATGTAAGGAAATCCCCCACATTATAAGTCTGGAAGGAAATCCCCCACAATATAAGCCTGGAAGGAAATCCCCACAATATAAGTCTGGAAGGAAATCCCCAACATTATAAGTCTGGAAGGAAATCCCCAACAATATAAGTATGTAAGGAAATCCCCCACATTATAAGTCTGGAAGGAAATCCCCCACAATATAAGTATGGAAGGAAATCCCCAACATTATAAGTCTGGAAGGAAATCCCCCAAAATATAAGTCTGGAAGGAAATCCCAAACATTATAAGTCTGGAAGGAAATCCCCCACAATATAAGTCTGGAAGGAAATCCCCAACAATATAAGTCTGGAAGGAAATCCCCAACAATATAAGTCTGGAAGGAAATCACCCACATTATAAGTCTCGAAGGAAATCCCCAACATTATAAGTCTGGAAGGAAATCCCCAACATTATAAGTCTGGAAGGAAATCCCCAACAATATAAGTCTGGAAGGAAATCCCCCACATTATAAGTCTGGAAGGAAATCCCCAACAATATAAGTATGGAAGGAAATCCCCAACATTATAAGTCTGGAAGGAAATCCCCAACATTATAAGTCTGGAAGGAAATCCCCCACAATATAAGTCTGGAAGGAAATCTCCCACAATATAAGCCTGGAAGGAAATCCCCAACAATATAAGTCTGGAAGGAAATCCCCACAATATAAGCCTGGAAGGAAATCCCCACAATATAAGCCTGGAAGGAAATCCCCACAATATAAGCCTGGAAGGAAATCCCCACAATATAAGCCTGGAAGGAAATCCCCACAATATAAGCCTGGAAGGAAATCCCCAACAATATAAGCCTGGAAGGAAATCCCCACAATATAAGCCTGGAAGGAAATCCCCAACATTATAAGTCTGGAAGGAAATCCCCAACAATATAAGTCTGGAAGGAAATCACCCACAATATAAGTCTGGAAGGAAATCCCCAACAATATAAGTCTGGAAGGAAATCCCCAACAATATAAGTCTGGAAGGAAATCACCCACAATATAAGTCTGGAAGGAAATCCACAACAGAGTAGTATGTTCAAGTGCATGCAGGTTAAGACATAATTTACCTGCATATCTGACAGGTTTGTAAGCAGGAGTTTGTATACAAGGGGAAACATTAGAATAAATGGCTACAAGTAAAAACAAGTAGGGAACATGCACAATATATCAGCACTGCACAGTTTACAGTAAAATACAGCCACACCCACCAACACCCCTCCACAACACCCTACATACACACCAACACCCCTCCACAACACCCTACATACACACCAACACCCCTCCACAACACCCTACATACACACCAACACCCCTCCACAACACCCTACATACACACCCAACACCCTCCACAACACACTACATACACACCAACACCCCCCACAACACCCTACATACACCAACACACCCAATACACACCAACACCCCTCCACAACACCCTACATACACACCAACACCCCTCCACAACACTCTACATACACACCAACACCCCCACAACACCCTACATACACACCAACACCCCTCCACAACACCCTACATACACACAAACATCCATCCACAACACCCTACATACACACCAACATCCCTCCACACACCCTACATACACACCAACACCCCTCCACAACACCCTACATACACACCAACACCCTCCACAACACCCTACATACACACCAACACCCCTCCACAACACCCTACATACACACCAACACCCCTCCACAACACTCTACATACACACAAGTACACCTCCACAGTGTACCCTGCATACACACCAGTCCCTCCACAACACCCTACATACACACCAACACCCCTCCACAACACTCTACATACACACAAGTACACCTCCACACTGTACCATGCATACTCACAAGTACACCACCACAGTGTACCCTGCATACACACCAGTATCCCCCACAAACCCCACCACAACACACCTCCACAACACCCTACACACACACCAACACCCCTCCACAACACACTACATACACACAACACCTCCACACCACCCTACAACACACCAACACCCTACATACACACCAACACCCCTCCACAACACCCTACATACACACCAACACCCCTCCACAACACCCTACATACACACCAACACCCCTCCACAACACCCTACATACACACCAACACCCCTCCACAACACCCTACATACACACCAACACCCCTCCACAACACCCTACATACACACCAACACCCCTCCACAACACCCTACATACACACCAACACCCCTCCACAACACCCTACATACACACCAACACCCCTCCACAACACCCTACATACACACCAACACCCCTCCACAACACCCTACATACACACCAACACCCCTCCACAACACCCTACATACACACCAACACCCCTCCACAACACCCTACATACACACCAACACCAACACCACATACACATACAACACCAACTCCACAACACCTCATCACACACACTCATACACACCCAACACCTCAACACTCTACACACCAACACCCCTCCACAACACCCTACATACACACCAACACCCCTCCACAAAACCCTACATACACACCAACACCCCCACAACACCCTACATACACAAAATACCACAACCCCTACACACCAACACTCGACAACACACTACATACACACCAACACCCCTCCACAACACCCTACATACACACCAACACCCTACATACACACCAACACCCTCCACAACACCCTACATACACACCAACACCCTCCACAACACCCTACATACACACCAACACCCCTCCACAACACCCTACATACACACAAACATCCATCCACAACACCCTACATAAACACCAACCCCTCCACAACACCCTATATAACACCAACACCCCTCCACAACACCCTACATACACACCAACACCCTCCACAACACCCTACATACACACCAACACCCCTCCACAACACCCTACATACACACCAACACCCCTCCACAACACTTTACATACACACAAGTACACCTCCACACTGTACCATGCATACTCACAAGTACACCTCCACAGTGTACCCTGCATACACCACCAGTATCCCTCCACAAAACCCTACACACACCAACACCCCTCCACACACCCTACATACACACCAACACCCCTCCACAACACCCTACATACACACCAACACCCCTCTACAACACCCTACATACACACCAACACCCCTCCACAAACACCCTACATACACACCAACACCCCTCCACAACACTCTACATACACACAAGTACACATCCACACTGTACCATGCATACTCACAAGTACACCACTACAGTGTACCCTGCATACACACTAGTATCCCTCCACAACACCCTACATACACACCAACACCCCTCCACAACACCCTGCATACACACAAGTACAATTTCACACTGTACCCTGCATACACACCAACACCCCTCCACAACACCCTGCATACACACAAGTACGATTTCACACTGTACCCTGCATACACACCAACACCCCTCCACAACACCCTAAATACACACAAGTAAGTCAAGTATGATTTCACACTGTACCCTGCATACACACCAGTATCCCTCCACACTGTACCCTGCATACACACCAGTATCCCTCCACACTGTACTCTGCATACACACCAGTATCCCTCCACACTGTACCCTGCATGCACACCAGTACACCTCCACACTGTACCCTGCATACACACCATTACACCTCCACACTGTACCCTGCATACACACCAGTACCCCTCCACACTGTACCCTACATACACACCAGTATCCTTCCACACTGTACCCTGCATACACACTAGTATCCCTCCACACTGTACCCTGCATACACACCAGTACACCTCCACACTGTACCCTACATACACACAGTACACCTCCACCCTGCACACACACACCAGTACCCCTCCACACTGTACCCTGCATACACACCAGTACACCTCCACACAGTACCCTACATACACACCAGTACACCTCCACACTGTACCCTGCATACACACCAGTACACCTCCACACTGTACCCTACATACACACCAGTACACCTCCACCTGTACCCTACAATACACTCCATACACACCAGTACCCCTCCACACTGTACCCTGCATACACACCAGTACACCTCCACACTGTACCCTACATACACACCAGTACCCCTCCACACTGTACCCTACATACACACCAGTACACCTCCACACTGTACCCTACATACACACCAGTACCCCTCCACACTGTACCCTGCATACACACCAGTACACCTCCACACTGTACCATACATACACACCAGTACACCTCCACACTGTACCCTACATACACACCAGTACCCCTCCACACTGTACTCTGCATACACACCAGTACCCCTCCACACTGTATCCTACATACACACCAGTACACCTCCAACCTGTACCCTGCATACACACCAGTACACCTCCACCCTGCATACACACCAGTATCCCTCCACACTGTACCCTACATACACACCAGTACACCTCCACACTGTACCCTGCATACACACCAGTACCCCTCCACACTGTACCCTACATACACACCAGTACACCTCCACCCTGCAACCACCAGTAACCTCCACACAGTACCCTACATACACACCAGTACACCTCCACACTGTACCCTGCATACACACCAGTACACCTCCACACTGTACCCTACATACACACCAGTACACCTCCACACTGTACCCTGCATACACACCAGTACCCCTCCACACTGCACCCTGCATACACACCAGTACACCTCCACCCTGTACCCTACATACACACTAGTACACCTCCACACTGTACCCTGCATACACACCAGTATCCCTCCACACTGTACCCTGCATACACACCAGTACCCTCCACACTGTACCCTGCATACACACCAGTACACCTCCAACTTGTACCCTACATACACACCACCCCCTCCACAACACCCTACATACACACCAGTACCCCTCCACAACACCCTACATACACACCAACACCCCTCCACAACACCCTACATACACACCAACACCCCTCCACAACACCCTACATACACACCAACACCCCCCACAACACCCTACATACACACCAACACACCTCCACAACACCCTACATACACACCAACACCCCTCCACAACACTCTACATACACACAAGTACACCTCCACACTGTACCATGCATACTCACAAGTACACCACCACAGTGTACCCTGCATACACACCAGTATCCCTCCACAACACCCTACACACACAAACACCCCTCCACAACACTCTACATACACACAAGTGCACCTCCACAACACCCTACACACACCAACACCCCTCCACAACACTCTACATACACACCAACACCCCTCCACAACACCCTACATACACACCAGTACCCCTCCACAACACCCTACATACACACCAACACCCCTCCACAACACCCTACATACACACCAACACCCCTCCACAACACCCTACACACACCACACACCCCTCCACAACACCCTACATACACACCAACACCCCTCCACACACCCTACATACACACCAACACCCTCCACAACACTCTACATACACACAAGTACACCTCCACACTGTACCATGCATACTCACAAGTACACCACCACAGTGTACCCTGCATACACACCAGTATCCCTCCACAACACCCTACAACACAAAACACCCCTCCACAACACTCTACATACACACAGTGCACCTCCACAACACCCTACACACACAACACCCCTCCACAACACTCTACATACACACCAACACCCCTCCACAACACCCTACATACACACCAACACCCCTCACAACACTACATACACACCAACACCCCTCCACAACACCCTACATACACACCAAAACCCCTCCACAACACCCTACATACACACCAACACCCATACACAACACTCTACATACACACCAACACCACTCCACAACACTCTACATACACACCACACCCTCCACAACACCCTACATACACACCAACACCCCTCCACAACACTCTACATACACACCAACACCCCTCCACAACACTCTACATACACACCAACACCCCTCCACAACATTACATACACACCAACACCCTCCACAACACTCTACATACACACCAACACCCCTCCACAACACTCTACATACACACCAACACCCTCCACAACACTCTACATACACACCAACACCCCTCCACAACACCCTACATACACACCAACACCCCTCCACAACACCCTACATACACACCAACACCCCTCCACAACACCCTACATACACACCAACACCCCTCCACAACACCCTACATACACACCAACACCTCTCCACAACATCCTACATCCACACCAACACCCCTCCACAACACTCTACATACACACAAGTACACATCCACACTGTACCATGCATATTCACAAGTACACCACTACAGTGTACCCTGCATACACACTAGTATCCCTCCACAACACCCTACATACACACCAACATCCCTCCACAACACCCTGCATACACACAAGTATGATTTCACACTGTACCCTGCATACACACCAATATCCCTCCACACTGTACCCTGCATACACACCAGTACACCTCCACACTGTACCCTGCATACACACCAGTATCCCTCCACACCATACCCTACATACACACCAGTACACCTCCACACTGTACCCTACATACACACCAGTACACCTCCACACTGTACCCTACATACACACCAGTATCCTTCCACACTGTACCCTGCATACACACTAGTATCCCTCCACACTGTACCCTGCATACACACCAGTACACCTCCACACTGTACCCTACATACACACCAGTACACCTCCACCCTGCACACACACCAGTACCCCTCCACACTGTACCCTGCATACACACCAGTACACCTCCACACAGTACCCTACATACACACCAGTACACCTCCACCCTGCATACACACCAGTACCCCTCCACACTGTACCCTGCATACACACCAGTACACCTCCACACTGTACCCTACATACACACCAGTACACCTCAAACCTGTACCATGCATACACACCAGTACACCTCCACCCTGCATACACACCAGTACACCTCCACACTGTACCCTACATACACACCAGTACACCTCCACACTGTACCCTGCATACACACCACTACACCTACACACTGTACCCTACATACACACCAGTACACCTCCACACTGTACCCTGCATACACACCAGTATCCCTCCACACTGTACCCTGCATACACACCAGTACACCTCCAACCTGTACCATGCATACACACCAGTACACCTCCAACCTGTACCCTGCATACACACCAGTACACCTCCAACCTGTACCATGCATACACACCAGTACACCTCCAACCTGTACCATGCATACACACCAGTACACCTCCACACTGTACCCTACATACACACCAGTACACCTCCAACCTGTACCATGCATACACACCAGTACACCTCCACCCTGCATACACACCAGTACACCTTCAACCTGTACCATGCATACACACCAGTACACCTCCACACTGTACCCTGCATACACACCAGTACACCTCCAACCTGTACCCTGCATACACACCAGTACACCTCCACACAGTACCATGCATACACACCAGTACACCTCCAACCTGTACTCTGCATACACACCAGTACACCTCCAACCTGTACCCTGCATACACACCAGTTCACCTCCACACTACCCTACATACACACCATTACACCTCCACACTGTACCCTGCATACACACCAGTACACCTCCACACTGTACCCTGCATACACACCAGTACACCTCCACAGTGTACCCTACATACACACCAGTACCCCTCCACACAGTACCCTGCATACACACCAGTACCCCTCCACACAGTACACTCCATACACACCAGTACCCCTCCACACAGTACCCTGCATACACACAAGTACCCCTCCACACAGTACCCTGCATACACACCAGTACCCCTCCACACAGTACACTCCATACACACCAGTACACCTCCACACAGTACACTCCATACACACCAGTACCCCTCCACACTGTAACCTACATACACACCAGTATACCTTCACACAGTACACTCCATACACACCAGTACACCTCCACACTGTACCCTACATACACACCAGTACCCCTCCACACTGTACCCTACATACACACCAGTACACCTCCACACTGTACCCTGCATACACACCAGTACACCTCCACACAGTACACTCCATACACACCAGTACCCCTCCACACTGTACCCTACATACACACCAGTACACCTCCACACTGTACCCTACATACACACCAGTACCCCTCCACACTGTACCCTACATACACACCAGTACACCTCCACACTGTACCCTACATACACACCAGTACACCTCCACACAGTACACTCCATACACACCAGTACCCCTCCACACTGTACCCTACATACACACCAGTACCCCTCCACACTGTACCCTACATACACACCAGTACACCTCCACACTGTACCCTGCATACACACCAGTACACCTCCACACAGTACACTCCATACACACCAGTACCCCTCCACACTGTACCCTACATACACACCAGTACACCTCCACACTGTACCCTACATACACACCAGTACCCCTCCACACTGTACCCTACATACACACCAGTACACCTCCACACTGTACCCTACATACACACCAGTACACCTCCACACAGTACACTCCATACACACCAGTACCCCTCCACACTGTACCCTACATACACACCAGTACCCCTCCACACTGTACCCTACATACACACCAGTACACCTCCACACTGTACCCTGCATACACACCAGTACACCTCCACACAGTACACTCCATACACACCAGTACACCTCCACACTGTACCCTACATACACACCAGTACACCTCCACACTGTACCCTCATACACACCAGTACCCACAACCCCATACACACCAGTACCCCTCCACACGTACCCTCATACACACCAGTACCCCTCCACACGTACCATACACACCAGTACCCCTCCACACGTACCCTCATACACACCAGTACCCTCCACCCTCCACACCCTCATACACACCACACACCCTACATACACACCAACCTCCACCCCACACCCTCATACACACCAGTACACCTCCACAACCATACACACCAGACACCTCCACCTGTACCCTACATACACCAGTACCCCTCCACACTGTACCCTACATACACACCAGTACACCTCCACACTGTACCCTGCATACACACCAGTACCCCTCCACACTGTACCCTGCATACACACCAGTACACCTCCACACTGTACCCTACATACACACCAGTACACCTCCACACTGTACCATACATACACACCAGTACACCTCCACACTGTACCCTGCATACACACCAGTACACCTCCACACAGTACACTCCATACACACCAGTACCCCTCCACACTGTACCCTGCATACACACCAGTACCCCTCCACACTGTACCCTGCATACACACCAGTACACCTCCACACTGTACCCTACATACACACCAGTACACCTCCACACTGTACCCTGCATACACACCAGTACACCTCCACACAGTACACTCCATACACACCAGTACACCTCCACACTGTACCCTGCATACACACCAGTACACCTCCACACTGTACCCTGCATACACACCAGTACACCTCCACACTGTACCCTGCATACACACCAGTACACCTCCACACTGTACCCTGCATACACACCAGTACACCTCCACACTGTACCCTGCATACACACCAGTACACCTCCACACTGTACCCTACATACACACCAGTACACCTCCACACAGTACACTCCATACACCCAGTACCCCTCCACACTGTACCCTACATACACACCAGTACCCCTCCACACTGTACCCTACATACACACCAGTACCCCTCCACACTGTACCCTGCATACACACCAGTACACCTCCACAGTACATCATACACACCAGTACCCTCCACGTACCTCATACACCCAGTACACCTCCACACTGTACCCTGCATACACACCAGTACACCTCCACACTGTACCCTACATACACACCAGTACCCCTCCACACAGTACCCTGCATACACACCAGTACCCCTCCACACAGTACACTCCATACACACCAGTACCCCTCCACACAGTACCCTGCATACACACAAGTACCCCTCCACACAGTACCCTGCATACACACCAGTACCCCTCCACACAGTACACTCCATACACACCAGTACACCTCCACACAGTACACTCCATACACACCAGTACCCCTCCACACTGTAACCTACATACACACCAGTACCCCTTCACACAGTACACTCCATACACACCAGTACACCTCCACACTGTACCCTACATACACACCAGTACCCCTCCACACTGTACCCTACATACACACCAGTACACCTCCACACTGTACCCTACATACACACCAGTACACCTCCACACAGTACACTCCATACACACCAGTACCCCTCCACACTGTACCCTACATACACACCAGTACACCTCCACACTGTACCCTACATACACACCAGTACCCCTCCACACTGTACCCTACATACACACCAGTACACCTCCACACTGTACCCTACATACACACCAGTACACCTCCACACAGTACACTCCATACACACCAGTACCCCTCCACACTGTACCCTACATACACACCAGTACACCTCCACACAGTACACTCCATACACACCAGTACCCCTCCACACTGTACCCTACATACACACCAGTACACCTCCACACAGTACACTCCATACACACCAGTACCCCTCCACACTGTACCCTACATACACACCAGTACACCTCCACACTGTACCCTACATACACACCAGTACCCCTCCACACTGTACCCTACATACACACCAGTACACCTCCACACTGTACCCTACATACACACCAGTACACCTCCACACAGTACACTCCATACACACCAGTACCCCTCCACACTGTACCCTACATACACACCAGTACCCCTCCACACTGTACCCTACATACACACCAGTACACCTCCACACTGTACCCTGCATACACACCAGTACACCTCCACACAGTACACTCCATACACACCAGTACCCCTCCACACTGTACCCTACATACACACCAGTACACCTAAACACTGTACCCTGCATACACACCAGTACACCTCCACACTGTACCTGCATACACACCAGTACACCTCCACACTGTACACTCCATACACACCAGTACCCCTCCACACTGTACCCTGCATACACACCAGTACACCTCCACACTGTACCCTACATACACACCAGTACCCCTCCACACTGTACCCTGCATACACACCAGTACCCCTCCACACAGTACACTCCATACACACCAGTACCCCTCCACACAGTACCCTGCATACACACCAGTACCCCTCCACACAGTACACTCCATACACACCAGTACACCTCCACACAGTACACTCCATACACACCAGTACACCTCCACACAGTACACTCCATACACACCAGTACACCTCCACAGTGTACCCTACATACACACCAGTATCCCTCCACACAGTACACTCCATACACACCAGTACACCTCCACAGTGTACCCTACATACACACCAGTATCCCTCCACACAGTACACTCCATACACACCAGTACACCTCCACAGTATACCCTACATACACACCAGTATCCCTCCACACAGTACACTCCATACACACCAGTATCCCTCCACACAGTACACTCCATACACACCAGTACACCTCCACAGTGTACCCTATATACACACCAGTACCCCTCCACACTGTACCCTACATACACACCAGTACACCTCCACACTGTACCCTGCATACACACCAGTACACCTCCACACAGTACACTCCATACACACCAGTACCCCTCCACACAGTACCCTACATACACACCAGTACACATCCACACAGTACACTCCATACACACCAGTACCCCTCCACACTGTACCCTACATACACACCAGTACCCCTCCACACAGTACACTCCATACACACCAGTACCCCTCCACACTGTACCCTACATACACACCAGTATCCCTCCACACACACCAGTACACCTCCACACTGTACCCTACATACACACCAGTACCCCTCCACACAGTACACTCCATACACACCAGTACCCCTCCACACTGTACCCTGCATACACACCAGTACCCCTCCACACTGTACCCTACATACACACCAGTACCCCTCCACACTGTACCCTACATACACACCAGTACCCCTCCACACTGTACCATACATACACACCAGTACCCCTCCACACTGTACCCTACATACACACCAGTACCCCTCCACACAGTACACTCCATACACACCAGTACCCCTCCACACTGTACACTGCATACACACCAGTATCCCTCCACACTGTACCCTGCATACACACCAGTACCCCTCCACACAGTACACTCCATACACACCAGTACACCTCCACACTGTACCCTGCATACACACCAGTACACCTCCACATAGTACACTCCATACACACCAGTACCCCTCCACACTGTACCCTACATACACACTAGTACACCTCCACACTGTACCCTACATACACACCAGTACCCCTCCACACTGTACCCTACATACACACCAGTACACCTCCACACTGTACCCTACATACACACCAGTACCCCTCCACACTGTACCCTACATACACACCAGTACACCTCCACACTGTACCCTACATACACACCAGTACACCTCCAACAGTACACTCCATACACACCAGTACCCCTCCACACTGTACCCTACATACACACCAGTACCCCTCCACACTGTACCCTACATACACACCAGTACCCCTCCACACTGTACCCTGCATACACACCAGTACACCTCCACACAGTACACTCCATACACACCAGTACCCTCCACACTGTACCCTACATACACACCAGTACACCTAAACACTGTACCCTGCATACACACCAGTACCCCTCCACACTGTACCCTGCATACACACCAGTACACCTCCACACAGTACACACCATACACACCAGTACCCCTCCACACTGTACCCTACATACACACCAGTACACCTCCACACTGTACCCTACATACACACCAGTACCCCTCCACACTGTACCCTGCATACACACCAGTACCCCTCCACACTGTACCCTACATACACACCAGTAACCCCTCCACACTGTACCCTACATACACACTAGTACACCTCCACACTGTACCCTACATACACACCAGTACCCCTCCACACTGTACCCTACATACACACCAGTACACCTCCACACTGTACCCTACATACACACCAGTACACCTCCACACTGTACCCTACATACACACCAGTACACCTCCACACTGTACCCTACATACACACCAGTACACCTCCACACTGTACCCTGCATACACACCAGTACACCTCCACACTGTACCCTACATACACACCAGTACACCTCCACACTGTACCCTACATACACACCAGTACACCTCCACACTGTACCCTACATACACACCAGTACCCCTCCACACTGTGTCCTACATACACACCAGTACCCCGCCACACTGTACCCTGCATACACACCAGTACCCCTCCACACAGTACACTCCATACACACCAGTACACCTCCACACAGTACACTCCATACAGAAAGTTAGAACCATACATAGCATTTTGACAAAGATTGCACATGAGCGATCGCCTTGTTGACACCTTCGATTCGATATATGACATGCCACTATTCGGTCAGAAATCAAATTTGAGCCATAATTGACCCTATGGACAATGTCTACTTTTGCTACAGGAATGTAAATGCAGTAGAATGCAAGGTGCTCAACATGCGTAATCATGTAAATAATATTAGTGTAGTATGAGAAGGAAATTCCACAGAAACGTGCATCATTCACTTAATTATACCCTAATTATACGGTATCACATGGCTACCAGTCACGATCGGCTTCTCTTATTATATGGAATTGATTTAACACTACTATTGGCTATATTAGCATCACCCAATTACAGTTTCCAGTTACCACAATCTGCCTCTTTAAAAGTTAAAACTGACTCCAACAAATTAGTTTACAGGAAATAGTTTTCTGTGCTGAAAGATAATGAGGTAAGTATAATGCTGTTCCGTTCTTGGCACAGACTCAGGTACACAAAACAGTAGAAATAGCAGCTAAATATAGTTAACAGCATCAATACAGCAAATCACTAGAAACATCAGAAACATGCAATCTTCCCTGAGGAAAACACAGTCACTAGTAGAAATATGCAATCTTCCCTGTGCAAAACAGTCACTAGTAGAAATATGCAATCTTCCCTGTGCAAAACACAGTCACTATTAGAAATATGCAATCTTCCCTGTGCAAAACAGTCACTAGTAGAAATATGCAATCTTCCCTGTGCAAAACACAGTCACTATTAGAAATATGCAATTGTGCCTGTGCAAAACACAGTCACTATTAGAAATATGCACTCGTCCCTGTGCAAAACACAAGTCACTAGTAGAAATATGCAATCTTGCCTGTGCAAAACAGTCACTAGTAGAAATATGCAATCTTCCCTGTGCAAAACAGTCACTAGTAGAAATATGCAATCTTGCCAGAGGAAAACACAGTCACTATTAGAAATATGTAATCTTGCCTGTGCAAAACACAGTCACTAGTAGAAATATGCAATCTTGCCAGAGGAAAACACAGTCACTATTAGAAATATGCAATCTTGCCTGTGCAAAACACAGTCACTAGTAGAAATATGCAATCTTGCCTGTGCAAAACACAGTCACTAGTAGAAATATGCAATCTTCCCTGTGCAAAACACAGTCACTAGTAGAAATATGCAATCTTCCCTGAGGAAAACAGAGTCACTAGTAGAAATATGCAATCTTCCCTGTGCAAAACACAGTCACTAGTAGAAATATGCAATCTTGCCTGTGCAAAACACAGTCACTATTAGAAATATGCACTCGTCCCTGTGCAAAACACAAGTCACTAGTAGAAATATGCAATCTTGCCTGTGCAAAACACAGTCACTAGTAGAAATATGCAATCTTGCCTGTGCAAAACACAGTCACTAGTAGAAATATGCAATCTTCCCTGAGGAAAACAGAGTCACTAGTAGAAATATGCAATCTTCCCTGTGCAAAACACAGTCACTAGTAGAAATATGCAATCTTGCCTGTGCAAAACACAGTCACTAGTAGAAATATGCAATCTTCCCTGTGCAAAACACAGTCACTAGTAGAAATATGCAATCTTCCCTGTGCAAAACACAG
This sequence comes from Archivesica marissinica, assembly GCA_014843695.1. Taxonomy (NCBI): domain Eukaryota; kingdom Metazoa; phylum Mollusca; class Bivalvia; order Venerida; family Vesicomyidae; genus Archivesica; species Archivesica marissinica. The sequence goes on from CM026390.1 coordinate 107,097,055, forward strand.
TCACTAGTAGAAATATGCAATCTTGCCTGAGGAAAACACAGTCACTATTAGAAATATGCAATCTTGCCTGTGCAAAACACAGTCACTAGTAGAAATATGCAATCTTGCCTGAGCAAAACACAGTCACTAGTAGAAATATGCAATCTTCCCTGTGCAAAACACAGTCACTAGTAGAAATATGCAATCTTCCCTGTGCAAAACACAGTCACTAGTAGAAATATGCTATCTTGCCTGTGCAAAACACAGTCACTAGTAGAAATATGTAATCTTGCCTGTGCAAAACACAGTCACTAGTAGAAATATGCTATCTTGCCTGTGCAAAACACAGTCACTAGTAGAAATATGTAATCTTGCCTGTGCAAAACACAGTCACTAGTAGAAATATGCTATCTTGCCTGTGCAAAACACAGTCACTAGTAGAAATATGTAATCTTGCCTGAGGAAAACACAGTCACTAGTAGAAATATGCAATCTTGCCTGTGCAAAACACAGTCACTAGTAGAAATATGCAATCTTGCCTGTGCAAAACACAGTCACTAGTAGAAATATGCAATCTTGCCTGAGGAAAACACAGTCACTAGTAGAAATATGCAATCTTGCCTGTGCAAAACACAGTCACTAGTAGAAATATGCAATCTTGCCTGTGCAAAACACAGTCACTAGTAGAAATATGCAATCTTGCCTGTGCAAAACACAGTCACTAGTAGAAATATGCAATCTTGCCTGTGCAAAACACAGTCACTAGTAGAAATATGCAATCTTGCCTGAGGAAAACACAGTCACTAGTAGAAATATGCAATCTTGCCTGTGCAAAACACAGTCACTAGTAGAAATATGCAATCTTGCCTGTGCAAAACACAGTCACTAGTAGAAATATGCAATCTTGCCTGAGGAAAACACAGTCACTATTAGAAATATGCAATCTTGCCTGTGCAAAACACAGTCACTAGTAGAAATATGCAATCTTGCCTGTGCAAAACACAGTCACTAGTAGAAATATGCAATCTTGCCTGTGCAAAACACAGTCACTAGTAGAAATATGCAATCTTGCCTGAGGAAAACACAGTCACTAGTAGAAATATGTAATCTTGCCTGTGCAAAACACAGTCACTAGTAGAAATATGTAATCTTGCCTGAGGAAAACACAGTCACTAGTAGAAATATGCAATCTTGCCTGTGCAAAACACAGTCACTAGTAGAAATATGCTATCTTGCCTGTGCAAAACACAGTCACTAGTAGAAATATGTAATCTTGCCTGAGGAAAACACAGTCACTAGTAGAAATATGCAATCTTCCCTGTGCAAAACACAGTCACTAGTAGAAATATGCAATCTTGCCTGTGCAAAACACAGTCACTAGTAGAAATATGCAATCTTGCCTGTGCAAAACACAGTCACTAGTAGAAATATGCAATCTTGCCTGTGCAAAACACAGTCACTAGTAGAAATATGTAATCTTGCCTGTGCAAAACACAGTCACTAGTAGAAATATGCAATCTTGCCTGTGCAAAACACAGTCACTATTAGAAATATGCAATTGTGCCTGTGCAAAACACAGTCACTATTAGAAATATGCAATCGTGCCTGTGCAAAACACAGTCACTATTAGAAATATGCAATCTTGCCTGTGCAAAACACAGTCACTAGTATAAATATGCAATATTCCATGTGCAAAACACAGTCACTATTAGAAATATGCAATCTTGCCTGTGCAAAACAGAGTCACTATTAGAAATATGCAATCTTGCCTGTGCAAAACACAGTCACTAGTAGAAATATGCTATCTGCCCTGTGCAAAACAGAGTCACTAGTAGAAATATGCAATATTCCCTGTGCAAAACACAGTCACTATTAGAAATATGCAATCTTGCCTGTGCAAAACAGAGTCACTAGTAGAAATATGCTATCTGCCATGTGCAAAACACAGTCACTAGTAGAAATATGCTATCTGCCCTGTGCAAAACACAGTCACTAGTAGAAATATGCTATCTGCCCTGTGCAAAACACAGTCACTAGTAGAAATATGCTATCTGCCCTGTGCAAAACAGAGTCACTAGTAGAAATATGCAATCTTGCCTGTGCAAAACACAGTCGAACCGGAAATGTCAAGAGTTATCGCCCGTCACATAACAACGGTGTAAAATGTGGTGTGTATGTAATTTATTTTTCGCTCAAAACAAGCCAGCTGTCAATAAGAAAAACTACTGTCGAAAATGGCTTCTTTGGTACTGAATAGTGAGCAAAGTAGGCGATGTGACTCCCATAAATCGATATACGGGAACAGATACGTGACGCAGCCTTATTATTGAAGACGACAGGTAAACAATCATGTAACTTAGCGGGACTGTGTATTCGATTTTTAAATAAGGTTGGTTTATATTATTTAAAAAAATAAAGTTTGGATATACGGACAAGTGGGTTTTCACTACGGACAAGTAAATTAGTGCAGTGTGTTCGATGTCATGATAATAAAGAAAAAAGTGCATGCTAATAAATAAATACACAAAACATGCGAAACAGAATATTTTTTTAATTAATATGTATTTACACAATACTATTGCAATAGTCCTACAACTATCGCAATACTATCGCAATACTATTGCAATAGTATTTTAACTATCGCAATACTATCGCAATAGTAAAATTGACCCCAATAGTCACGAGAGTGATTAATATAGGTTATAAGAACTTGTTTCGCAATCGAGCTGAAATAAATTTGTATAAATAAATTGGCTGTAGTGAGGGGTTCAGAGACAGCTGTAGTGAGGGGTTCAGAGACAGCTGCAGTGAGGGGTTCAGAGACAGCTGTAGTGAGGGGTTCAGAGACAGCTGTAGTGAGGGGTTCAGAGACAGCTGTAGTGAGGGGTTCAGAGGCAGCTGTAGTGAGGGGTTCAGACAGCTGTAGTGAGGGGGTCAGAGACAGCTGCAGTGAGGGGTTCAGAGACAGCTGTAGTGAGGGGTTCAGAGACAGCTGTAGTGAGGGGTTCAGAGACAGCTGTAGTGAGGGGGTCAGAGACAGCTGCAGTGAGGGGTTCAGAGACAGCTGTAGTGAGGGGTTCAGAGACAGCTGTAGTGAGGGGTTCAGAGACAGCTGTAGTGAGGGGGTCAGAGACAGCTGCAGTGAAGGGTTCAGAGACAGCTGTAGTGAGGGGTTCAGAGACAGCTTTAGTGAGGGGTTCAGAGACAGCTGTAGTGAGGGGGTCAGAGACAGCTGCAGTGAGGGGGTCAGAGACAGCTGTAGTGAGGGGATCAGAGACAGCTGTAGTGAGGGGGTCAGAGACAGCTGTAGTGAGATGGTCAGAGACAGCTGTAGTGAGGGGGTCAGAGACAGCTGTAGTGAGGGGTTCAGAGACAGCTGCAGTGAGGGGTTCAGAGACAGCTGTAGTGAGATGGTCAGAGACAGCTGTAGTGAGGGGGTCAGAGACAGCTGTAGTGAGGGGGTCAGAGACAGCTGTAGTGAGGGGGTCAGAGACAGCTGTAGTGAGATGGTCAGAGAGAGCTGTAGTGAGGGGGTCAGAGACAGCTGTAGTGAGATGGTCAGAGACAGCTGCAGTGAGGGGGTCAGAGACAGCTGTAGTGAGGGGGTCAGAGAGAGCTGTAGTGAGGGGTTCAGAGACAGCTGTAGTGAGGAGTTCAGAGACAGCTGTAGTGAGGGGTTCAGAGACAGCTGTAGTGAGGGGGTCAGAAAGAGCTGTAGTGAGGGTTCAGAGACAGCTGTAGTGAGGGGTCAGAGACAGCTGTAGTGAGGGGGTCAGAGACAGCTGTAGTGAGGGGGTCAGAGAGAGCTGTAGTGAGGGGGTCAGAGACAGCTGTAGTGAGGGGGTCAGAGACAGCTGTAGTGAGGGGGTCAGAGACAGCTGCAGTGAAGGGTTCAGAGACAGCTGTAGTGAGGGGTCAGAGACAGCTTTAGTGAGGGGTTCAGAGACAGCTGCAGTGAGGGGTTCAGAGACAGCTGTAGTGAGATGGTCAGAGACAGCTGTAGTGAGGGGGTCAGAGACAGCTGTAGTGAGGGGGTCAGAGACAGCTGTAGTGAGGGGGTCAGAGACAGCTGTAGTGAGATGGTCAGAGAGAGCTGTAGTGAGGGGTCAGAGACAGCTGTAGTGAGATGGTCAGAGACAGCTGCAGTGAGGGGGTCAGAGACAGCTGTAGTGAGGGGGTCAGAGAGAGCTGTAGTGAGGGGGTCAGAGACAGCTGTAGTGGGGGTGAGAGACAGCTGCAGTGAGGGGGTCAGAGACAGCTGTAGTGAGGGGGTCAGAAAGAGCTGTAGTGAGGGGTTCAGAGACAGCTGTAGTGAGGGGATCAGAGACAGCTGTAGTGAGGGGGTCAGAGACAGCTGTAGTGAGGGGGTCAGAGAGAGCTGTAGTGAGGGGTTCAGAGACAGCTGTAGTGAGGGGGTCAGAGACAGCTGCAGTGAAGGGTTCAGAGACAGCTGTAGTGAGGGGTTCAGAGACAGCTTTAGTGAGGGGTTCAGAGACAGCTGTAGTGAGGGGGTCAGAGACAGCTGCAGTGAGGGGGTCAGAGACAGCTGTAGTGAGGGGATCAGAGACAGCTGTAGTGAGGGGGTCAGAGACAGCTGTAGTGAGATGGTCAGAGACAGCTGTAGTGAGGGGGTCAGAGACAGCTGTAGTGAGGGGTTCAGAGACAGCTGCAGTGAGGGGTTCAGAGACAGCTGTAGTGAGATGGTCAGAGACAGCTGTAGTGAGGGGGTCAGAGACAGCTGTAGTGAGGGGGTCAGAGACAGCTGTAGTGAGGGGGTCAGAGACAGCTGTAGTGAGATGGTCAGAGAGAGCTGTAGTGAGGGGGTCAGAGACAGCTGTAGTGAGATGGTCAGAGACAGCTGCAGTGAGGGGGTCAGAGACAGCTGTAGTGAGGGGGTCAGAGAGAGCTGTAGTGAGGGGTTCAGAGACAGCTGTAGTGAGGAGTTCAGAGACAGCTGTAGTGAGGGGTTCAGAGACAGCTGTAGTGAGGGGGTCAGAAAGAGCTGTAGTGAGGGGTTCAGAGACAGCTGTAGTGAGGGGTTCAGAGACAGCTGTAGTGAGGGGGTCAGAGACAGCTGTAGTGAGGGGGTCAGAGAGAGCTGTAGTGAGGGGTTCAGAGACAGCTGTAGTGAGGAGTTCAGAGACAGCTGTAGTGAGGGGTTCAGAGACAGCTGTAGTGAGGGGGTCAGTAAAAATGTCAATAATGTACAATTTACAACTGTATACTATCTTGTGTCTCTTATTTGCTCATAAATCTGCCTTTTCGTGATGCAAACAAGTGTTTGGTAATGACCAATAGGAGGATTTGATGCATCAAGCATCACGGTTGATTAAGAAGCCTGTCCAATATTTCCTTGAAGTCTATTAGAGATAGGCAATCAATACCGCACTTTCAGTGACAGGAGCTGCTATCTGGGGAAATGACGGAGCTGCTATCTGGGGAAACGACGGAGCTGCTATCTGGGGAAACGATGGAGCTGCTATCTGGGGAAACGATGGAGCTGCTATCTGGGGAAACGATGGAGCTGCTATCTGGGGAAATACGGAGCTGCTATCTGGGGAAACGACGGAGCTGCTATCTGGGGAAACGATGGAGCTGCTATCTGGGGAAACGATGGAGCTGCTATCTGGGGAAACGATGGAGCTGCTATCTGGGGAAACGATGGAGCTGCTATCTGGGGAAACGACGGAGCTGCTATCTGGAGAAACGACAGAGCTGCTATCTGGGGAAACGACGGAGCTGCTATCTGGGGAAACGACGGAGCTATGATACATTGTCCATTCATGACAGGGACAGAGGTGTGAACAGTCATCTATGATACATTGTCCATTCATGACAGAGGTGTGAACAGTCATCTATGATACATTGTCCATTCATGACAGGGACAGAGGTGTGAACAGTCATCTATGATACATTGTCCATTCATGACAGAGGTGTGAACAGTCATCTATGATACATTGTCCATTCATGACAGGGACAGAGGTGTGAACAGTCATCTATGATACATTGTCCATTCATGACAGAGGTGTGAACAGTCATCTATGATACATTGTCCATTCATGACAGAGGTGTGAACAGTCATCTATGATACATTGTCCATTCATGAATCATGACAGAGGTGTGAACAGTCATCTATGATACATTGTCCATTCATGACAGAGGTGTGAACAGTCATCTATGATACATTGTCCATTCATGACAGAGGTGTGAACAGTCATCTATGATACATTGTCCATTCATGAATCATGACAGAGGTGTGAACAGTCATCTATGATACATTGTCCATTCATGACAGAGGTGTGAACAGTCATCTATGATACATTGTCCATTCATGACAGAGGTGTGAACAGTCATCTATGATACATTGTCCATTCATGACAGAGGTGTGAACAGTCATCTATGATACATTGTCCATTCATGACAGAGGTGTGAACAGTCATCTATGATACATTGTCCATTCATGACAGAGGTGTGAACAGTCATCTATGATACATTGTCCATTCATGAATCATGACAGAGGTGTGAACAGTCATCTATGATACATTGTCCATTCATGACAGAGGTGTGAACAGTCATCTATGATACATTGTCCATTCATGACAGAGGTGTGAACAGTCATCTATGATACATTGTCCATTCATGAATCATGACAGAGGTGTGAACAGTCATCTATGATACATTGTCCATTCATGACAGAGGTGTGAACAGTCATCTATGATACATTGTCCATTCATGACAGAGGTGTGAACAGTCATCTATGATACATTGTCAATTCATGAATCATGACAGAGGTGTGAACAGTCATCTATGATACATTGTCCATTCATGAATCATGACAGAGGTGTGAACAGTCATCTATGATACATTGTCCATTCATGACAGAGGTGTGAACAGTCATCTATGATACATTGTCCATTCATGACAGAGGTGTGAACAGTCATCTATGATACATTGTTCATTCATGACAGGGACAGAGGTGTGAACAGTCATCTATGATACATTGTCCATTCATGACAGAGGTGTGAACAGTCATCTATGATACATTGTCCATTCATGACAGGGACAGAGGTGTGAACAGTCATCTATGATACATTGTCCATTCATGACAGAGGTGTGAACAGTCATCTATGATACATTGTCCATTCATGAATCATGACAGAGGTGTGAACAGTCATCTATGATACATTGTCCATTCATGACAGGGACAGAGGTGTGAACAGTCATCTATGATACATTGTCCATTCATGACAGGGACAGAGGTGTGAACAGTCATCTATGATACATTGTCCATTCATGACAGGGACAGAGGTGTGAACAGTCATCTATGATACATTGTCCATTCATGACAGAGGTGTGAACAGTCATCTATGATACATTGTCCATTCATGACAGAGGTGTGAACAGTCATCTATGATACATTGTCCATTCATGACAGGGACAGAGGTGTGAACAGTCATCTATGATACATTGCTGAGTAATCGATTAATTCACATTAATATTCAACAGTCCATCACTTGATTGGCGTAGATTATACGATTATAAATATATTCTTTATTTATTGTTATACGAAACCACCATCATGTTTCACTCTATATATTCATGTTTCACTCTATATTGCCCTTTAGACGAAGAAGCAATTATACGAAACGACTGACGCCCTTCAAGTACATGTACAAAATATCATAAAATAAAGTTGAAACACTTTCTATAATGGATTCATAATATAATGGTTTTTTTTAGTTTAGGCTCCAGGACACTAAAATAAGGCATTTTATCCCCATCCCACAACGTGCAGACCCCCTTTAGTCTATATTCTACTGCTTTGTGATTATGGCTGGCAGGCAGGTTGTCTAGGAACAGTTGTTAACCCTTTCCCCCCCCCTTCAAAACGCCTCTCAACGCCATTGCCTATTGCACATAGATTGACAAACAAGTTGTCAAACAAGCTATAATAAAGATCAGAACAACGTAGTGTTTACAACGCTTAATATTCATAGTAACCTTTATAAAGGTGACGTGGACAAGTTCACAGCTTATCCATTGCATACGATTAGAAAATTAGAGTCAAATGTATGAAATAAAAATACATCTCTATGGGGGAAAGGGTAAATAAGAAATAAGAAATGTAGGTTTAGATGCAAAGTAAAGATAAATAAAAGGATAAAAATTCTACATTATTACTAAAAACACTGTTATTTTAGAATTTGTTTTGGGGATCCAGCCACTCAGTAAAGATACCTAAGCTGGGGCTAAACTGAATGAGTAGGGGGAGACTATTCCATAGGCGTATACTTCAAGGGAAGACTTTAAATGATACTGTGTCCTGGAAAATGGTATTAGGTAGTTCACGTCTCTAGTGGGGGACAGGATGGTGATGGTCAACAAACACAAGGCTGCAATTCATGTACGTAATAACGGAAGGGGACATCACTGATGTTTTGTCGCTGTTCCAAGGATCTGCCAGTTACGGTCTGGGACCATTTTGGTCAAGCTACTGGTATAAATATAGTCAATAAATAATTATATATCTGGCAACTGTTCTTTGGACTAATGACATATACGTTGTCTGCAACACCAATATATTTACGAATAAATAATGTCATCATAGTCTGTTCCATGTTTATGAGTTGCCTCCGTTATTATACACAAGGCTCCTTATGAAAAATATTCATTTTCACTGATTTTCACTTCATGTGCACGTGTTGTCACAGAGTTCACCAACTGATATTCATGGTTGTGTAAACCTAGTTATTCTCTATTGGTAACCGTGTGGTGTGTGCGATTGATGGATCCAGTTCTGCACCCAGTCAGAGTAGTTAGTAAGGGTGATGACTTCTTATACCCCATGTGTTTATTCAAACTAAATGATGTATACGTTTTTGAGTGGAAATGTTACATTAAGACTGATTAAGTCTGCTATTAAAGTTAGTGTGACTTATTTATACCATTGGCGTACCGGTAATCAGCCGTCTAATGTTTTTCGGTGAATGTCTTCTTGTCAATCTCTTTTACGGCAAGTGGAATAATATTACTAAGTAAAATGATCATTTCTGCATTTTAATGCAATAATGTCTATATATTAAACTGAGAATGCATAACAAAAGTTCAAAATAAAATACACTTTCACTCAAATTATGATTACTCTTCAATATGGGATAAGTTGTTACATGGAGAGAAATGTCACTTAAAGCAGCATTACATCGTAATAAAGGATGTTTTGGGTAAAATATAAATACTAATGTGTGTATGTTTACAAAAATCGAAATAGTTGCGCAGAAACGATAAAATTCCAATAAATTTAAACCGTCGTATACGCGAATTTGTTTATCAACACACGAAATGTAAACACGCACAGCGCGCATGAGTGAAACAACAGAGGTTGTAGAAAACAACGTATATATTTTGAACATGAAAGACTATCTATCTGTCTTCCTCTAATGTCGAACCCTTCGCGGGGATGTAGAAATGTCCCTAAAAGACGTAGCTAACAGAGGTATGAATCAACACATCAAGTTATTTAATTTAAAAAGACAACGTGGGATAAATGGGGACGATGCATTCCGAATGTAAACAAGTGCGGACGATGCATTCCGGTTGTAAACAAGTGCGTGACCGATCGACTCGGAAAGTCCTACTTTCGGTTTCGAGTTTGTTTTATCGCAAAAAACACTGTTTACCAAATGAACATAAGCATACAAAGTATAATGTTAGAATGTGTAGCAGCATTACTACTAATACGTAAAAATTGAATTTTTCAAATATCTTTTATTTCATATGATGTAATGCTGCTTTAATGTGGAGAGTGGCACACCATACTATCTTGTGGGGACCTAGACATGTTTTCCTGGGCATGATTAGCCGACCATAGCGGTTAACTAGTACTAAGCAATGTGTGTGAGGTGCCTTGCTCAATGACACTACATACGTGGCCTGACTTGAGTATCGAACCCGGACCGTTTGATTCCTAATCCGATGCTCTACCATTGGACCATGGACGCCACACGTTTATTAAGTCACTTGAAATTGTTTGCAATGTATGAACATTCAAAGTCTGCTATGTACCACATCGCCGGAAACCAGTAACACCAGGATATACACCGGATATAAACAAAAAAGTCTTTCTTTAAATTCTTACAAACACCAGTGGATTGGAACCATCTGTAATGTGAAGTGGTTGGCGCATCGACAGTCGAGGGCTTCGTGATGCACCTCCCACAGTAGTATTAGCGCACCCCCGGTGCCACACGCTGTATCAGCCCATGCATCGTATTGAACTTGAACAGACTTCAACAGTGTTTAAGCAGACGAAAGTTTCGAAACAAGACACCTACCTTAATCTCGAGGTTTTCGAAGTATTCCCGCAGAAATGTAACAGGAGTTTCAGGTCTGTTAATGCATAATTGCACTATGCATTCCTTTAGAAGCTGCTGTACGTTGTGTTTCTGCACGTAATTCTCACATTCACGGAGACTCTGCTCTTCATCTGAATTTGCTGCCATATTTTCCTAAATCTTTGTCCTTGACCTTGCAAATAACAATTTAGGATAAAATCTGTACCATATACGATACTTGCCCATCTCCGATTCTCTGTGGCCAATGACCACTAAATCATTGTCTACTTCATATGTATATATATATATGCATATTTCTAGTATGCAGTGGAGAGAAATCCAATACGGTTTTAGCTTTCATTTCAATATACTTGTATTTATTGTGTATATTATTAATAGTTGTAAATTGTGTTTCATAATGTCGAATAAACATATATGTTTAAACCAAAGGGGATAATATACCTGCAACAACATACATAGTACTTACTGAGCAAGACAACAATGACTTGACTTGACTTTGTATAATCTGCCTCTTATAGGCACCTCTCATAAGAGCACATAGGAATATGTTGTATATTCTGACAATAAAAACTTATAAACTTGTAAACTTGTAACAGTAACCATTTGTATAGAAAAACACAAAATAATATATATATTATATATATATATATATATATTATTTTGTGTTTTTCTATACAAATGGTTACTGTTACAAGTTTACAAGTTTATAAGTTTTTATTGTCAGAATATACAACATATTCCTATGTGCTCTTATGAGAGGTGCCTATAAGAGGCAGATTATACAAAGTCAAGTCAAGTCATTGTTGTCTTGCTCAGTAAGTACTATGTATGTTGTTGCAGGTATATTATCCCCTTTGGTTTAAACATATATGTTTATTCGACATTATGAAACACAATTTACAACTATTAATAATATACACAATAAATACAAGTATATTGAAATGAAAGCTAAAACCGTATTGGATTTCTCTCCACTGCATACTAGAAATATGGAGAAACGGTCATGTGTGACCCAATTAGTAGTTAGTTAATGACATCAGTCTACAATAAGTAACAAGTAGATCTAATCATATTAGAGTTCAGTTAGCATTCGATAAGGTCAATCACGAGAACGTACTACTAAACATACATAACTATGGAGCCAGAGGTCAAACAATAAGGTGGGTTAAGAGTTATCTAGATAACATTCTCCAATATGTTGTCCTTAATGTCATCCGTTCAGAAGCCATTCCTGTATCTATCCATTGCCAGATGTGGTTCCATTGAGGACTATTGCTTAGGTCTGTTGTCGAGAAAGTATTTAGTTCAAATAACGTATACCATAGAAGTGTAGTCTCGATAATAATTTCTCGTGGTTAACAATGTCCAAGACTTAGCTAAAATCTAAAAGGGTGAGGTTTATGTAAGGTAAGTGTTTATTGTTATAGACTGTGGTGAGAAGGTACAGTCAAACCAGCCTTAAGCAGCCAGCCAAGGGAATCACAGAAAATGGCTGCTTAGCACAGGCGGCTGCTTAATAGGGGTCAAATGTATAGCAAAACATATTGGGAATCTGGAAACTGGCTACTTATGCAGGTTGGCTGCTTAATAGAGATGACCACTAACACATGTTTGACTGTACTCAATAAGCATAAGAAGTTGGGTCTAACAATTTAGAAAATAATAGGTAAGACTTTATTACACATGGATATGGAAATGATTATAGGTAAACATTTAACAACTACATGTTTGTATTACTTACATATAAAGAAATAAAAGTTAAGCAATTACTTGATGATAAACTTATAAGGATACATACTACCAACGATTGGCACACATTGTGTGTATAAAGACCATCAAGTTTTCTGTTGAAATTTTAATGATGACAGGATATGTCTAGGTTCCTGGTCACGATTAGTTAATCTGAATGCCACAGGCTTGTGTGTTTTACGTTTATTTATCGTCGCTACCGGTTGCCCATATGAGCGACGCCTCCTAAAGGGATTAGTCATTTTAGATTTGTGGAGGATAGTGCAATGATACAGACAGAGACCCATTCCAGAGTCTCTTCTGGTTCTTTTACGTGCACGGTGTACAGCACCTACACGAGACCTCGGTTTAAAGTCCCATCTGAAAGACTGTTAATTGTATTAGGGTCAGACAAGGGATCGAACCTGCGATCCCCGGATTACCAGTCTAGCGTGCTACCACTGGACTACAGATGATTCTGTATGCCACAGGCTTTGCGTTGCGCCACAGTTAAAGTGAGTAATCGTCTTGTGTATTAGAATTACATGAAACATGCCATGTGTATTGTAATTCTAATACACAAGACAATTGACCTTTCTGCCGATCCGATTTTGATTGACAGCTGGCGTTAGCCAATCGCATCGCACCATTCGCGCACACCCCCGGCAACGGTTTATCGCCGCCATCTTGTTAGACAAACAATGCATATTAGACAAATGCCGTGAACTATCTACATGTACCTGTATATAGATGCATGGGTGGAGGTCTCGACGAGGTGAAGAGTTATATTTTATTTTTAGCCAGTGATTTTTATCTACGTGTGTGAGGAATATACCGACCACCATATTCATACTAATACAAGATGTGACCAGGGATCATCTTGGTGTTCCATAATTGGAAGGGCATACGGAGGAAAAGAAAGAAAGAAGACAAACTAGTAACGAGTAGACACATTTGAAAAGGCGTGAATTTGATCGAAAATACGGGTTTAAATTTGTTTTAATGATGTTGAAAATGTGTAGCTTTGGTGTGTGGGTTAGTTATAGTACTAAATTAGTCGATATCCTGGTGATCGACGTTAAATTCAACCCATTTCAAAATCCTTGGACAAATCTAAAAGTGTGTATATGAACCACACAATTCCAGACAGCTGCTTTAAAAACAATGCATCTATAATAACACCGACTGACCCCATACTGTCATCCTTTTCTCGCAAACACAGCAATCAAATGTAAGCGTGTCACACTGTTTATTGGGAGTAATCAACAACTTACCGACTACCGGTACATCACAGAGACCGCCGACTTATAATGTCCCGATACAGATCTGATCAAGATCAAAGTATTGCACATCGGAATTTAGCACTGAGTGTGTTAATTGGTCAATTATAAAATGTGTGGACATAATTATAGTATTGATTACTACACCGAGTCATTGTTTTATCGTTCTGTCAGACAAACAAGTTATTTAGTAACATTTTAATCAAATCTGTTAATATATTTTTTGAAAATTAATTACAATTAATTAATGCTGTCTGTCATTGACAATGGTGAAACGATGTAGTTACAGGCTGTGTGACAGTGATAGTAGATATCCAGATCGATTGATAGGTGACGTTAAATTAGTGCCATTTCCAAAACCTAAGACAAATCTTGAAACATGTCTAAGGTGGATCAAGTTGTGTGGACGACCAAACGACCAGCTGAATACATCCACAATTAATGCAAACAGATATATTTGCACAAAAGTAAGTTGAAATTAATTTATTTATACATATAAATAAAATATTTAAAAAATATATTCTGCATTTATAGATCTACTGTACACAAGAGATATGTGAGCATAATGGTGATTAAAATTATACATGTGGTTCATACATATTGTCATGGATGGTGCACTAGGGACCAGATAGTAGTAATAGTACCCATGCATGTGCAGAGTTGTGGGATTCCCATATTAGCTCAGTGAACGTACTGGTGTTCAGTTTATGAGCCTAATGTTCGAGTCTTCTAGGAGGCATAGGGTCGAGTCTCTCAAGACTTAATTAAATGATTAACTTAAATATGTTCACTCTTCCGTTGACTGCGAAAGCATTTTCCACGAACACTTAACACTTCCTCTTCCGTTAAATATATATGTACTTTAGAGAAATAACCTTCACTGAAGAACCTAAACCCTTGCTATTCTTATCTGGGTGAAATAAAACCGAGAAATTCGACGGATTTTATCTTGATCAACTCGATGCAGGTCTGCGTTAGACGCCATTTTGTTAGATAGCTTGTCTCGCGTGGTTACAGCGAGCACCTGTAACTATGGGGGGCGTGCCTAAGTAGCGTGTGCAGAAATGTCAATTGCACCATTACTGATTGGATGTTTTGACTTGTTGACGCAGAAGCCAGTAAATCAATTCTGATATACAATGTCTGTATACAAACACTGAACCGAATTTCTAAACGTCCACCTGATGTTGTATAGCAGTTGAAGACACTCAACAAGTAAAGACCATAGTAGAATGCCGTCTGTGGAAAAGTCGTGCAACCTGGAAACACGATGACAATGATTTAGAATGATATTAAAATATGACATTGACAATGATTCATTACAAAATGTACTTGAACTATAGAATTTAATTACAACGCTGAACATACCTGTCTGATAGAAGTGCCTGTATCAAGCATACCGACGGCTCACCCGCTTTCCTCAATGGTCATTCTCGCAATATTTTCTGTTTTTTCGGTTACGGGTCGCACATAGAATAAATTGCAATCAAATTGAGCACTCACCATGCCGTGCATGTGGTCCTCATGCCAACACTTAGGATTCCAACCTTCCGTTCCGCTTGGTCAGCCATGATAATAAATTGGTGTTTTCTTAGTGTACATTGATAGAGTATGGTGGATAACAATAGACTACCAATATTTGGACTAATACACAGACCCGTTACCCTAAACTCACAATTTATTAGGTGGACGTTTAGAAATTAGGTTCAGTGTAGATTTACATATATGTTCGTATTATTTAGGAAATCATAGACAAAATTATTGCATGATTACAATGTTATCGGGATATATTATACTGCTGTATTCAATATGTTAATGTATGTTACAGTGTCATAATTTGTATCTCCAGACCCCGTATCCATCCACCTTTCTCTTTTGACACGACTACTGCTACCAAGCCTGTTCATTTCTTAGCCTGTTCCATTCTATTAGATGTACATTTTGTATTTAAAATAAGGTAGTCATTTATTTATAGAGAGTTCAATTTCATAAATATTAAGTAATTGGTTTCAACCTTACTAACTTTCGAAGAGTTTATACATCTATAATATAGAATGTTTGTAGGTTACAATTAAGCACATGAAATAGTTCATATCTTTACATAGATAATTACTGCCTTTCACCCGCTAGATAACTATTATGAAAACACTTAGATTACTTGTATTTCTAACAGGGGATTAGTGTCAGATTTAAACATTAATTATGTGTTCTGTTACATATATGTGTACATCATGAAAGTTTCGAATTAGTACCAAGCAACTTGTCACAAAGATAATGTCGTGGGCGTTCTTGGTCCATGAATGTTCGAAATTCACCCATTGGTTGCCCAATCTGGGCAGGTGTGTGTGTGTGTGTGCGTGCGTGCATGCGTGCGTGCGTGTGTTCGAACTGCGCATTTGCAGATCCAGCCAGCGCTAGTTAAAATACGATTCTGGAGGCTTAATCCAGAATCCTGAAACAGATTAAATAAATAAAAATTAAGCTTTTCTTAAAATTTAAATTGTGAATTGGATTTTATATTATAGCCCAACCTGCTCGGTACCTCACGCCAAGCGAATTCCCCCACACTACAACGACAGACGAACAGTTATAAATGAATCAAGCTAGTGACATGAGGACATATATCATATCATATACATGACCTGGTTCTGTATGTGTACCCCCGTGCTACTCTCGCGAATGCCCGTACAACGAAGCACGAACACCGATCCGAAACATTTGCCAATCGCCTTAGTTATTCATATTGTATATACAAGAACATATGTATATCGGAAGCTAAAAGCTTATTTAGATTTTCTTCATGACAAACATAATTTTCTTAAGCTATGGCAGAGTATATATACATATATAAACGTGACAAGTTTTATTCAACAGTAATGATATAAGTGTAAATAAAAAATAATATGGAGATGATGATGAAGTAATCAATCGGACTGGCTCACCAGTCAGGTTGCGTTCCGTCAATTTAGGAAAGGGTGAGGCGAGAGAGGGGACGGAGAGGGAGAGAGAGTGAGAGAGAGAACGAGGTGGGAATCGCTTAGACGAGGCTGGAAGAGCGAAGATACACACATTACATTAGCTGTTATTTAATCTCCTTGCTGCTGTAGTGTTGCTGGTGAACTGCATCACATATCGCAAGTGTATCAATATCATTAGTTTCCTGTTGCAAAGCAATCCAATCGTTAATGACAGATGGAAGAAAATAATTTACATATTGAGAAGATCTGCCACGGATGTTAAGGAGGGTTGCACTGTTCCTCATTGATCTATTTGCTGCCTGACCAACTCGCCTTAACATGTTGCAATCAGATTGATTGTTTATTTGCACCAAACTCCGCAGCAAAGACCGCCCACTGCATCGAGCTACATTGGATGTTTTAATATAAATTTATGTATGTCCAATCATTTATGACTCTGTCGTACCATTGTGGTGGTGGTGGTGGTGGTGGTGGTGGTGTGTGTGTTGGGGGGTATCCCCCAACATAATAAACACAAGAAACAACAAATATTCAATACTCAATGGAGTATATGGGTTAGAGTGAGTGAGGCAGTGCGGTATTGGGGCTAGGTCTGATACATGAGTGTTGGCCACGTTTTTTTAAAAGAATCCTTACGGGTTTACTACACTCTTGCCATATATAGTTTATTTAGTAACATTATATCACGATTTTTCATTCCTTCATTGAATGTTTATGTTAGTTGATTTCTGGAGTGTTGACATTTCATGTGTGATGTTAATTTGCATCTAAAATTGAATGCGTCAGAAGACCTGTGTCTGCAGAGTTGAATGATGGATATATGCGTCAAGTGGTGTCAACGGGGAATGGATATAGATGTATTGACGTATATACGAATAAATGGCTTCCGTGGTTCAGTGGAAGAGGGTCGGATTTGGAATTGAACAGTCCCTGGTTCGATACTCGGTAAGGCCACGAATGTAGTGTCATTGGGCAGCAAGGCAACTCAGGCACATTGCTTTGTATGGTTACCCGCTTAGGTCGGCTAAGCATGCCCAGGAAAACATGTCTAGGTTCCCGCAAAGGGTTTGACATTAATGGAACATAGGTCTACATACATTTTCTCGTTCAACTCTTTGTGTCACAAAATATTTATGTAATTTACAAATGGTCAGTCAACAGCATTATTTATGATTGTTTTAAACATGTGACTGACATATCCCTTTAGTCATTATTTAGTGTACAACTGGTATAACATAACTTGTTTCACCATTTTCCGACACCACCCCATTATACAAATATTTCAAATTCTAAATTTAATATCATGAATCAGGTTCTGTTTTATCTATCTAGATATATCTGGCTTAAAACATAGAGTTCTTCATCTTGATATTGATTGTTTGTCGGAGGTTTCTCGTTACTGGGCCATGCTATCTTAGGGACAGAACGATAGTGCAATTTGCGACTGGTCAATTGTAACTTTGGTAGCATACCAATTGGAACAGAAAAGTGTACAATGATGATTACAAACATAGCATCTATATTGATGCTGAATCAAGATAAGTTGACGTTATGCATGATACACATATATTGCGATACTTTCGTTTAAAATTCCAAGTGTAACGGTATATATAGTGTGGCGTCCGTGGTCCAGTGGTAGAGCGTCGGATTTGGAATCGAACGGTTCAGGGTTCGATACTCGGAAAGACCACGTATGTAGTATCATTGATCAATGCACTTCACACACATTGCTCAGTACTGGTTAATCGCTTAGGTCGGCTAAGCTTGCCCAGGAAAAATGTCAAGGCCCCCGAGAGGGGTTTGACATTAATGGAACATACATACATACATACATACATACATACATACATACATACACACATACACACATACACACATACACACATACACACATACACACATACACACATACACACATACACACATACACACATACACACATACACAACACATACATCATACACATACATCATACACATACATCATACACATACACAACATCATACACATACATCATACACATACATCATACATCACACACATACAACATACACACATACACACATACAACATACACCATACACACACATCACACACATACACAAACACATACATACACACATACACAACATCACACACATACACAAACATAACACACATACACCATACACAACACATACAACACACATCATACATCACACACATACACACATACAACACACACACACACACACGACACACCACACACACATCACATGCACACCACACACACACCACACACACACACACACACACACACATCACATACACACACATCACATACACACACATCACACACACCACACACACCACACATACACCACACACACACACCACACACACACCACATACGCACATACCACACGCAAATACCACACGCACATACCACACGCACACAGCACACGCACACATCACACGCACATACACCACACCCAAACACCACACATCACACAAACACCACAAACAAACACACCACACACACCACACACACCACACACACCACACACACAACAAACACATACCACACACACATACCACACACACCACACATACACGCACCACACACACACACCACACACACAACACACACCACACACGCACATACCACACGCACATACCACACGCACATATCACACGCACACACCACACGCAGATATCACACGCATACACCACACGCACACATCACACGCACACACCACATGCACACACCATACGCAAACATCACGCGCACACACCAGGCGCACACACCAGGCGCACACATTTCATGCACACTACACGCTCACACACACCACACACCACACACCACACACACATCACATACGCACACCACACACATACACTACACCACACACACACACATCACACACACACACATACATCACACAAACACCACACACACACCACACACACACCACACAAACACACCACACGCACACACATACCACACATAACACACACACATACCACACACACCACACACACCACACACACACACACCACACGCGCACATACCACA